>CAHIKZ030000426.1:0-560000 GCA_903632075.3 Acanthosepion pharaonis
GAGATTAAAGTTATAAATACCACAAAAAAAAAAAAATCAATAATGATTGACAATAACAATGCATAAAAAAACCCGTTTGTTCTTAAAAAAAACGACAACATACTTTTCTTCAGCCTGAACGTATTGGAAACAACTCTATTTTTGCAAATGACGTGTAGTATCAATTTTATTTTTAATTGGTTCTTTAAGAAGTTATTGGGTTGTATTTCTTAATAATTTTTTCTTTCTTAAATTCTTATTTTTAAAGAAACGTTTTTTTACTCTTCTGTATTTTTTTCTCTTGACAGTCACTTCTTAGTGTCATTGTTATTTATTAACGATTTCAGTGTTTGGTTTCAGCGTCAGAAGCGTACAACACAAAAATTCCTTTCTCCGTAAACTGAAAGTATATTTGCTTTCCTTTATAAACTATTAACGAGCCTTTATTTTACATTTACAATAATTTTTTAAAAATTGCGAAGATTAGACATTTGCGTGAAGTTTTCAGAAAATATTATCTTGAATTTACAAAAATAATAGTGAAACTTTGATATTTAAAGTAAAACACTCACGTTGATCCGCTTTTGTTTTCAATTCATGAACACAAATTTTGTTATAAATACAATTACAGAAATTAACCTATAACTATTTCGTTTTGCACCGTAATTCTTTCGCTGAACACCGGTAAGCAATTTTATTCATTTTAAATGTAAGTAAGCTTTTTTCTTAATTTCATGTTACTTTCATTTCTTTCTAACTCCTTTAAAAAAACTAATTTCAAACTAAAAATTAATGCTTAGTTAATACTCAGTGTTTAATAATTAGTTAAATAATTGTGAATTCATAAAACTCGTGTACAGTGATTATTTTTTTTTTCCCCATTTTTCACGTGTTTTTACTTTTTTAATGTTTATCTAATTCCCCTACTTTTGAAAGGTATTTTTCATTAAAGAAAAAACAGGATAAAATAAATTTATTTTTATTATCGTAATATAAATTATAGTTTTTAACATTATTTTTGTCATATTTTTTAAACTAAACGATTATCAGTTATCTTAAATTAAAAAATCAATCTAAAACAAAGTTTATTAAATTTCATATATGTAATAAAAAACATACTCGATGATATAAGGCTAAGAAAAAATTTTCATTTATTTTAAATGAATTTGAAATGCATCCATTTACTACCTTTTATTTTTTTAGAGGTATCATTAAAAAAAAAAAACTGTATGACACTATTAAAAAAAAACAATTTCTTTACAATAACGCCAAAGGCAAAACCGCAAAATGGATGAATGAAAGAAAGTTAAAAGAAAAAAAAAAACTACCCATTGTTTTTTTTTTAAAGTAACCAAACGCAGGGAATCCGATTTAAAATTGAAAATTTACGTTGTTGTTCATCAATGACTGACTTGTATATTGAGGTTATTTTATTAGAAAACAGAATTATTTTTTGAGAGAGTTTAGCCCACCAGTTCGACATCGTGAATCTAAGCACCATAAAAAAAACGAAATGAAAACAAAAAATCGCTACCCTCTGTTTTAAAATATTTGCCAAAAATCAAAAATATCCGATTCAAACGGAATTTCCAGTACTTTAATGAATAATTTGTATACACAATGAAAATAGTTTATTTTACAAAAAAAACAAAAAACTTTCGGGTAATATTTTTTTTTTTTTTTTTTGTATGGTTTGTTTCCACTTTCTCCTTCCGATATTTTGGATTGGATGTACTTTTTAATTTGGGGGTGTTTGTAAAGTTATTTGAATTTTTATCAAAAAAAATCTCTGTATATGTTATTTCAGTAAAAAAAAAAATGCAATATTAAGTGTGAACATACGGAAAATTCTTCATGAATCTTACCAAAAATAGTTCAATGAAATTTAAACACAAAAAAAAAATTTTTTTCTGAAAATTGGTGCTTAAATTTTAATAAAACATGTTATTTTCTTTTAGATTGAATAGAAAAAAATAATAACTTAATATTTATTTAAAAAAAAAAAACTAAATTATAATTTTTCAATGTGATTTTGAAATTCATCTCGTTGCTGTTCGTGAGAAGAGTTTTTCTTTTTTAAATAAAGTACTCTAAACAAAAGTATCATTTATTTAACTAAAACTACTACAATGTATTGTAGTTGTAGTATAAAAAATAATAAAATTAGATTAGACTACTAGTCATTACTAAGTTTAAACTATTGATTAAAAATAATATTTGATAATTTAAACTAAATAAATACTGATGTATGTTTGTACTTCTACAGAAACGCAATGGCTTGTTTTGAAGCTTTTATTTTAGTTTTAATTTCAAGCCAATAGATTTAAATTTAATATTTGCAATAAGCAAAATACTTTGCTGTATTTCAAACAAAACTAATTTAAATTGACTGAAGAAAGGAGTTTTCGTTTTGACATTGGTAAAATCGCTGATTTTAACGCCATTTTAGTCATCTTTCATCACAGTGTAATTCTCTTTAAAATAACTGATTTAAAGTTTAATCTGATTTGGAATAAATATTACTTAAAGTTTAAAATATCGCAGAAATGCATTTTTTTAACACAATGTTACCTATTTATTTAAGGTGTTAACAGGTTAACTAGTTGCCAACACTCAAATAAGATGGAAGTTTATCTTATTTTTTTTTCTATTTTGGACATATGTGTAAAATTTACTTGAGAAATATAACATGAGTACCATTTTTATATAATTTTTAACTATCTAGTAATCTTAAAAATTTAGGAAAATATTTGCTGTAATCTAATATTTTATTGAATTTTAGGTACTTTGGTTTTAAATTTACAATAGGTATCACTCTTATTTTCAGTTGATGTTCTATATGGACATCTATATTTACAAATTAGAATAAGGAATTTACATGGTTTACAGTATATAAAGATAAATTATTCCATCAAAAAAAATATAATGTTTTCTTATATTAAATATTTCAGACTGTGTGATATCTGGAATTGTGCTAGTATAATAGGCTTGAAGCAAATTTGATTTTATTTGCTTCCTTTATAAAAATTTATATATCAGATCATCCTATAAATAATAATCTGAAGTCTGATAGATAGAATATTTTAATGATTGTAAAATGATTAAAGAATACAATGATAACAAATTTCTTTAGTCTGCATGTGACTGGCTTTTGAACTAAAAACTGCCACCAACTAAGGAGGAAATACTTAGGAAAATTGCAATTATTTGGAAGTTACCTGAAGTAAAGAGAAACAAAGGAAAACAGGAAGAATCTGGCACTTGTAACTATTCAGATATATGAAGGTATCTTCAAATCCAGCATCATCTGCTATCAACTAAAAATCAGGACATCAGTTACATATCAAATGTGTTTCTGTGCAACTCAAAAGTTTGGAGACACACATACAGATTAGAAAAATATTGATGATTTCCAGAGAAAATTACTTAGATTGTCTGCAATATTCACTGGACTTATAAAATTTCAAATAAAGACATATGAGAAAAAATGTGAATCATTGGAGCAAAACTATCAAAAGAAAATTCTTTCCTAGAATATGTAATGCAATTGATTAAAGAAACGTCAGTGAAAATTAATTATTCAGAATAGCTGCCAATATCCATCAACTTTGTAATATTTTATATGATGAACTACACAAGACAAAATACAGACCTTTAGAAAAAAGGTGGTTTCTTGGATATGTAATGTCACTGACTAAAGAAACATCAGTGAAAATTAATTATTTAGAATAGCTGCCAATATCCATCGACTTTGTAAGATTTCATATGATGAACTATACAAGATAAAATGCAAACCATCAGAAACAGAAGGATATTATTTATGTATCAAGTGTGTTTCCTGTAGAAACTGGGGACTTAAATGTACATATTGAGAAAAATACTGATGCTTTTCCGAGAAAATAACTTACAAATACTCTCTATTTACTGCCCTTGCAAGATCTGGAATGAAGACATTTAAGACAAAATGTGAATCTGAACAAAACCATCAAAAAAGATTCACCTTCCTAGAATATGTAATGAGATTGTCTAAAGAAACACAAGTGAGAAAAGTTGCATTATTACAAATAATGTAACAAAAAAAGTGGTTGCCCAGAAATTTTATTTTGCAAATATAAATATTCTAGTTGACATTACAAATTCTGTATTTCTGCTTCAACTGGAGAACTTAGCTTTGGATAGGTGCAGTTGGCAGCAACATAAGCGATTGCTCATGCAATAATTTATTTTGTTGGTTGTTGTCTAACAGTATATCAACCACTGTGGGTTATTTAATACCGAAATGTAAATGTTTTGTACTTAATTCTATTTTTTCTTTGGAGATGATGATAATGATTTTAGTGATACAAGTCTTACTCATTAATCCATAGTTGGGGTGAAAAGAGATAAAAGGGTATCTGTGCATAACTGAATATAATAAACCTGGCTGGAATTAGAACACTGCTCTCTGATTAACAATCCTAAACCAGTATCCATTACACCACCTGCACATTGAAGCTTACAGCACTTGATGTTTACAAATTGTCACCTACTAGGTACTGGCCATGGTTGATGTTGCTTAACTTCAGTGATCATATGGGAATCAGTGTTTCAACTTGATGTAACCATATTTTGTATAAGTAAAAAAAAAAAAAGAAATAGATATGATAATCATTTACATGTTCAGTTTGTTTTTTGTTTTGTTTTTTTCATTTATTCTCACATAAATTCACTGAAATAGGTTAAGAGCATCTCTTCCTGTTATATATTTTAATAATTTTGTAATTTTTTATAAATTTTTGAATAAAAAGATTTCTTTTCAAATTTATTTATTCATAAAATGATAAATAATAAACATGTATAAAATGGGAAATAATAAATATAACATTGTACTTGATTCACATTTTTAACTATCTTGTAAATAAAGCATATTAAGAGTTTTATAATGCTTTTCAAAGATAAAGGCTAAAAGTTTTGCAAAACTAAATTTGCTGTTTTTAATAGAAAGGGACCAAACTTGAAACACTATATTTTTTTTTTTTTTTGTCTTTGTTAAATAGTGTCAAAACATATGGGAATACACCAGTAGTAAAATGGCATTAAAAATGATGAACCAAACTGCAATCTATGTATGGAGGAGAAGAAAACCAAACTGCAATCTATGTATGGAGGAGAAGTTAAAAATCATAAAAATTCCACAACATGAATGTATTAATAAAGAAATTAAATTATTTTATATTATTGGCATTCTTTTTGAAAAAAATGTGAAGAAAACTGTAGAGCTCCTGTGTGTCCAAGGATAGCAAACACCCATTTTGTAAATTGCACTGCGTGAAACCATCTGTTAATGGGTAAATTATTAAAAAAAGAAGTGTGTGTGTGTGTATATATATATATATATATAGTTAAGTAACAAAAAATTCAACAAGAAAGATTTAAATCTTATCCCACTCCTCGTCAATATTGTATTGTAATAAAAATAAATTTTAAAACTCTCCCTTCCCTCTCTAATTTTGGCCATGTTTCTCACACTGTCCCTCATCACCCTCTATGTCGCCTTATATAAGCTTAATACTGCCCTTCAAAAATGTAAATTTTAAATTCATTTTTTCACCCTTGAAAGTGAAGTCTGAATATCCAGAGAAAAATAAAATCTCTGGTGAAATAAATTATAACAATGGAACCTTAAAGTGATCTGTTTTTTCTTTAAATTTTACATATATATATATATATATATATATATATATATATATATATATATAGGCAGCATATCTTCCTTCAAACATGTTTTGTTGAATACTATAGATATATTGTTTCTATATTTAAAATCTGCATTTTGAAGGCACACAGAATGCAGATTTTGGTGCAGTTATAATAATTTTGTCTTTGTAATTTGCCCCTGAGCAAGACTGAAAATACTTGAATTAACAAAAACTATGGGGCCTTTTATTGATGAATTTCATCTTAACATGGAAAAATTGATTAGACAACTGGAAAGGATCAGTATGAAAATACACAATATGTCTATATTATTCAATGAAACAAGCACACACATGGTGTGATGGGTAAATTGTTGGCATTTTATATTTTTAATTTCATACATGCGTGTTGTTTGGTTTTGATTTTGTCCATTGCACAATATAATACGATCAGTTGGGCACTGTCTGTGAGAAAAAGACCACCATGACAATTCATTCTGCCAGAAATTTGGAAATGGCATGCTGTACTGCTAGGTATTCATGCTGGAGGCTCCAATACAAGCATTTCAGTGTTTGGGTGTCAAGCTGAGGATTTGTAAAGAGTTGAATGATATATCCAGTCAATATTTTGGAGTTATCACTAGTGATAGTGACATTATGCCTCCATTCATCTCACAGGGTTTCAAACTCAACATGGAGGCCTAGTGTTGCTCTGGGTCAAAGGGGTGGCTGCTGGAAGACCCTATGTCTGGCCACAGGAATCTGCACCATGCTACACAAGCAGGAGAACCCAGTCATGGCTGTCAGACAATTACTGTGACCACATCCCCCCTTACATCTGGCCACCTAATTCCCCAGACTGCAACCCCTTTGATTATTATGTGTGGGGTGCAGTCCAGTTAGAGACCAGCAAAACTCCTTGTAACACCAAAGATGAAATAATATCTGTTAAAATGAGATGTCAGTATTATTTTCATTTTTTGTGTAATTTAGACAATTTATTCATCGCATCCTCTATATATATATATATATATATATATATATAATATATGTGTATGTGTCTATAAATTACTAAAATTTTGCAGACACTGCTCATCAGGTTCAGAAGGTCTAGAGATCAGATCAATCGAAATCTCTGACCAAAGCAACTATTGTTGCTTTATTTCCCTGTTGACCACTTTCTTGACAAAAATTCTGTCCACTTTAAAATACATTAAATTCTAGTGATTTGATTTTATTTATATATATATATATATATATATATATATATATATATATATATATAAAGCAACAATCATTATCCTATCATTGTTGGATAAATGCATTTTCCATTTGCTTCCATGGTAACTATAACTTTGTCTTTATATCAGTTCACTCCAAGCAAGGCAATAATGCCTCTAAGATGGACAGGGTTACTGGAAGTGAAAGAAAAGACTAGAAAGAAGCAGAAACCCAATCCTATACAGGAAACAAGGGATGAATTTTTACTCCTGTTCAAAAAACCGGGGAAGTGTTTCAGCCAGCTAGAGATCTCTCTAGTTTATTCCTACTTCTTTTGCTATCCACCAACACTTTTGCTCTATCTGTTATAACACCTTCTTGTTACATGTCCCACTAAGCTCCATTTTATTACTTGATTCTTTGATAACACTATAAGTTCTATGTTTGTTTACTAATTGTGATATTGCCATTTTATAGTTTAGAAGATTTACTTTTTAATTGCATTAGAATGTCTAGCTGGTGTAATGAATATCAGCTCAGAATGAGAAATCAGAGAGCAGTTCAAATTCCAGTTAAGTTTTTTACATTCATTTATGTTTAAATACCCTTGAGAAAGGTATGAATCCACCCCTTCCTTCCAGCTATGGGTTAAATAGTAGAATATTTATCTGGAAAAATCAATGTTATTCTCAAGAATGAAAAAATGATTATTTCTACAATACAAAATATGTTTTGGCTTTAAATAAACCAAAATGGGTTGATAAGCTGTAAAAATCAAATTACTCAATTGCAGTAGATTAAATTATGTTAACAAAATATAATTAGAAATATCATTAAGTTTTAATGCCTTAAATTAATATCATAAAATTATATTCTATGAATATAATGCGATTGTTTTTTGTTCTTTAAGCTTAGTAGAGTCCAATCTCTTTAATCCAGCATTTTTGGGGCCAGGCCACTTGCTGACCACTGAAAATACCAGATGACAGAAATCACCACTTAAAAAAAACCCTGATTTATTGCTGTTATCAAAAGTAAAAAAAAAAAAAAAAGAGCTTTAAACAGGAAATGAAACCATCTTTAATACTTACTTGCTTTTTATTGTTTCTTGCAATACAAGCCCTACAAAAGCCTAAAACCAAAAAGTAATATATACTTACAATCCTGAATGGGCAAATGTGCAACTATGTATAAGAAATGAGCAAAACACTTAGTTACTGTCAGCTACTGCAGAAAGTTGTAAACAATATGTGTCACTGCCCTTATATAGCTGCTCAATGCATTAATGACAGCTGATTGGACCATGAAGTGCCAGAGTAAAGTGGCTGGACCGTACCATCAAATTCTAATTCCTTAAATTTAATACCATTGAATTTTAATTCTTTCTATTTTCCTCTTTCAGATTTACTACTACTTTTATTTTTTTTATGAACTACAACAATGTCCACTGATATCTACTTGAGTGGAAGAAAGACTAACCAAGGAACATTGAATCTCCCTCTTAACTCTTGTGCTGTGATATTCACAATTAAATACTGTCAGCTCAATAATGTGACACTACATTTTGTATCAAAATCCAAGTCTGACAATTTGATCAGCTTACAAAGTAAAGTTGTGAATGAGTTAAATGTTTACTATTTGCTTCCTAACAAAGTACCAGACTCTGTCCATATGTGTACATTGCCTGTAATGGTGAGTGGTGAAGGAAACCTCATACGATCAGGTCTCTGTAGTGTGTTACGACAAATTATATGCATTGCACATAACTGTTATCCCAGTGAAAGTTATAATGATCTCTTGGTAAGTTATAATGATTTTTGTTTTAATAGCTAAACATTCTGTTCATTAACTCTTACTTTTCAAAAGCCAATGTCACTTTTTTTGTTTGGTTTTATGGAAACGGATATTTTATTACTTAAATGTTATTTTTTGTTAATTTTTATAGTAGATACCCAAATTTCTATAGAAACTCTATTTATTTATTAAACTATATTTATTTATTTATGCCTACTGGCCTGAATATTCAAGAAGCCTTATTAACCTCTGGCAGGATTCAGATCTACACCCCTCTTGGCATCCTGTCATTAGATCTAACATCCTTTAAATGGTCTCAACTATAGAGTATGTCATCTATCAAGCACAGTTGAATAGTGCTTTATAAATGCAGATCTTTTTCAGAATCTTGAAACATTCATATCTGATCAATTCCATATCCTAATGTAAACAAAGCAATTCCTAAAGAAGTGATGGATTTTTATTAATCTGACAGATTTTATTACTTAAAAGTTATTTTTTTTTTAGTGGATATCCATATTTGTGTAGACACTGTGTTTATTTATTAAATAGCCTGTGACTGAGACATTCTAAAGCACATTGGATCTAATAATGGTTTCTTCTGCTTGTATTAATTCTATCAAAGAAAACAAATTGAAAAAATATCTTGCATCCAAATAACAAAAGAGAAAACCTTAGTCCTGTTCATCAATTATAAACCATATGTTTTCCTGGATATCTCTAGTGTCTAAATAGTTCTTTTGACCAGGATTCATCAGTACGCTAAAATTAGGTCATGAACATAATCAACAATTTTATTGACACTGTTAAAAGTCTCCAATACTATGCCATGTCTTCAAAATCTCTACACTGTAAATTGGCACACCCAATTAATTATGATAAGTACTTGTTATCCAATATTTACATCATACATTCTCATGAATTTTCTTTGGGGTTTTCTTCTTCAAGAACAGGAACTTCAGGTTGGCCCTTAATACAACACATAATTTCCATTGGCATGGTTCAGTATGGTTCCACCAATGAGCTGAAATAAATTTTTTAAAAAGTGCAAAGATCCTGCAAATTGGAATTTTACAATATAAAAGAATACTCTTTCCAACTACAATGATAAAATAATATCCAGATTTCAGGAAGTAGGTGAGACAGAACTTTTCAACACCATATTATTATTATTACTACTAGAGTCCAGAAAATGAAAATCTCTCTCTCTCTCTCTGCATAAGGTTTTAGCAATATTTTTAATATTTTTTAGGGATTCAGAGGTGGAAGTTTGAAAGCCTGTGCTGAAGTAAGTATCTTATTTGAGAATATATTTTACCTCTATAAGAAAAAAAGCTTACCATATTTGATTATATATAATCCCTTTCCACTCTTACATTTGATATACAATATTTAAGTTATGTACAGGTAATAAACTGCATCTGAGTAAATATTAGCCTAACTTAGTTTCACATATAAAACTCTGCATAAAAAAGTAATGTTCACATTATTTTACTCTTCAGTTTTAGTAAATAAATCTTTATGCAACCATACAACATAAATGTTTTACTATACAGCTGAAATGTTTGTATCCATACAAGAGAAACATTTCTATGATCATTTTAAATACATAACCTTTTGATATAGCATTTCCCACATTAAAATAGCAAATATTATTTCACAGGTTTCAAGCTGGACAAAGTTGTGTGAATTGGAATTCCCAGAAGCAATGATGACGGCAATTCAGGAGATAAGGTTGGTAAATCTTTCAAGTCCAAAATTCTGAAAAGTTCTAAAAAAAAATTTTTTAAAAATTACATTTTGTTAAAATGATCCAAAAGTAATTCTTAGAACTTATTTGTTAATATATTTTCTCCTTGAAAATCATTAACAAAATTATTTGCATGATTAAATATGTAACCATATAACGGTGCCCTTCTCTCTGTTTTACACCACCCAGACTAATCACCCCTACCCCATTGTGTTACATTTCTCATGTCAGTGTGCCCAAGGATTGGGAATGATGTACTGTATGTTCACAAAGGATGGAAGATGAACTCGAGCACCACAGCAAGAAATGAGAACTCGGACACTACTTACAATATATTTAGTTATTTTATTCAAGGCTTTACTTGTTTAATCTGGGTGAGTGGGTAGATAACACTTTGAAGAACTTTGCAATCCCAATTATGACTCTTAATATAGACTAGCAACAGGAAATCATCTGGCTTTGTGATTCCAAAAGCTTTCTTCTATTTATTTATTCATTTGTTTCTTTTTACTCCAGTGGACACTAGTTAGAAAACCAGACTTTAAAAACTTTGTGTCACTCATAAAACGGAAACATTTGAGATTGAGATAAAATCATACCTTCCTCTTGGAAATCATAATCAAAGTGTCACAAATATATTTATTTCTAGCAATTATAATTTGAAATGTAAGATTCTAAAAGAAACTTCTGATTAAAATCATTTGTTTTTTTTTTTTTTACTTTAACATTTTCATCAAAAATCTCTTTAGTTATTTTTTTAGTTAATTCATGTGAGAACATGAAACAAATTTTTGGAACAGTTAAAAATATAACAATGAAAAAATAGGAGTGTGTTTTTAACAATTTGGTAGAAAAAGTCTGCGTTATTGTTTCACAAGTATAGATTTATATTGTTAAGATACTACTTATTTGATAATTGAATTGCTTATTAGTGATAAACTAGTAAGTAGGTTGCAAAGAGTGACTATGCTACTTAAAACTATCAATGTCATAAAGTCCACAAGTCCTTTGGATTCATTCAGCCTGTTTTCATCTTGAAAATAAAATGCATAAAATAAACTAATAAGATATGTCTATTTTCTTAGGTTGTATATATTTATATCAGTTTTGAAATAAATATTTTACAAAATACACTTTTTGAATATTTCTGTGTATCATATACTTATGTAATTTTTGCTTGCACTTATCTATTTTTGTAAGTATATTTCAAATTTTGAAAAAAACAAAAAAATTACATATTGGATGTTAAACTTGGCCATTTGAAGGGTTTTCATTCTATATAAAAAGAAAATTGGGTTTTATAATAATTATGAGCATTTATATTTTTTTTTCTTTATACACTATTAAATTTAGTAATTTTTTAAAAAATTTATATGAAATTCTCTTACTTTTTCAGAAGCTTGAGAGCTAAAGCAGATCTTGATAAAACAGAAAAACATGGCATTACATACACTCTTCCTAAAGAAGCCATATTGCTTGAAAGTCACATGCATCAACCACCCAGGATTCACAATGATGACAAAATGAAAAGGTATTTAATACAATGCCTGATTAACAACTGGTCAAATGAAGAAGATATTTCCAAACTTGAAAACAATGTGTGTGCCAAACTATGCCAAGGTTATAATCCACTTGTTGGAGAAATGATCCAATCTCATGCCATTATTCGATTTAGACTTGTGAGTAAACTAATCTTTTTGTTTCATTCTTTTAGATCCTCCATTGATATTCATGAAATTTCTTTGATTGATCTAACTTTGTTTGTGTAAACAAATCATCACATTTGAAGTGTGAATTGCTAATCTACATTTTATTATGACTGACAAAAAATCTGCTGATTTAACTTACTTTTTATAATATGAAAAATAAAACCTGCATAAAATGTTTAAAGAAATTTCAGGAATATTTTTTTTTTTTTTTTATTAATGCTGAATAATTTATCATGAAAAAAACTGTCATATACACTGAATTTGCCAGCCACACATTGGACAAACCCAGATTTTGGTATGGAATATTTAGAAAAAAAAAATACACATCACAACCAAAAAAAATCAAATTTATAACCTTACCTTTATGTATCATTCTTACTAATCATGAAGAAACACTTACAGTATTAACACAAATTATTCTACTAGTATTATTTTTTAATAGAAGTGAGGTATGGTTTAATTACCAGGACATTTTGGGGAAAAGAAGAATTTTAATATTTTATCATGCATTTATTGAAAATTGTTTTAGTTATTTTTGGGGGAGCAACGTCTGCACATGCAGTAAATTCATAATAACTACAAAGAAATATTCTGGTATCAGTGAACACTAGTACATATGGTAATAGGTAAAAAAGCAGAAAATGGTTGTTGGTAAATGAAGTCCCATACCATACATACAGAAAAGCAATCTCCACTACTTGTATATCAACAAAAGCACACACAAAGCAAGAAACAAAAGCAAATATTTCTGTAAAATCTGGGATTTCTATGAAACAAGCAGCAAAATATTTTGCAATTCCATTGAATTTTTCAGAGATATTTTTAATGATATCATGTTTGTTCACTTCCAGGAATCATAGTTTCAGAGCTAAGCTCTATTCATAAAACCAATTCCTGGAGAACCCCATTTTTTTGTGGTCTTCATGTCCCTCTCATACATATCCTGCTTTATTAGACAGTAATTTTTGGAGAAAAAAATCTGTGTTCAATACGTCAGCAAATATGCTACTTCTCTTAGTTAAATTTAATTATGTAAAGATATAACTCAAGTAATATTTTTTCATATAGAGACATACAAATTAAATAATCCTTCAGACTAGACTTTTATGGTAAACTATATTATTTTTATGTTTTCTGTTATAGTCACCTTTTGCAAAGGATAAAATATAATTAGCTAATCACTTGAAGCTATTCTGTAAAATAATGTGCATAAGTTTATAATTTCTTTTCTTTAAAGTTAGTTATCAATATGTATAAATCAGTTCTTTCATGTCTCTTATATTACAAAACTAAAAATGTCTAAAAAAAAAATTATAGTTGTAAAAATTTAGTATTTTTTATATATATTTACTTACATGAAAACTTTTATCTTTAATGAACTGATTACTCTTTCATGTTTCAACTTTTACATTTTTTCATCAAGACTGCTTGATTTGTAAGAAACTTAATTTTGCTATTTTCTCCCAAAATTGGCTTATTGTCTTACATCGATGAGATGAGTGTAATGGCAAGTAAAAGATTGCAATATTAATGTGCTAACGAATTAAAATATTTATTATTTTTACTTTTACAATCCATTGTCAGTATTTTTTTTGTGCACCATGAAGACAGACTAACTTAAACCAAGTCTTCTTTCTTTTATAAAATATATATTCTCTGCATGTGTTCCAAAACAAAAGTTATACTGATAAGCATCTATTAATTCTATCATTTAAACACTGTAAATTTGAATTTATCAACTAGAATCAACTTAAAATAGAGCATTGCAGTACCAAAACACATTCATTTAGTACCCAAGCCTGTGACCATAAGGTATTTTTCAGCATGACTTTTCAAGGAGTAGGCAATCATGGCTCGATACAAATTCCCTTTTTTTATTATTAGCTGTAAATTACTGTGCATTTTTGGGAAAGATAGTGGAATGATTTCCTGTTGCTTTCTCCAGAATTTTCCTTCTCTTTAACTGGTTACCAATCAAGGCTAGGTCACCGAGTTTAAACTGCTCTTCATATCTTGAGGATGAGATGGATTCATACTTTCTCAAGGGTATTATAGTGACAGTGAGCACAATAGATTAGCCTGAAATTTGACTCTCCCTTACTGATTCCACTTTCCTTGCTGATATGTTACACTCCAAGCACATCCTTTCCATTTTCTAAAACTGTAATTTCCACTGAAAATATATTAAACAGAGACCAACTACAGAACATATATTGATTAAAAGTGACTAAAGAAATCCATGAATACTTCAACCTTAGGTCATCTTACACATGTTTTATTCCTGAAGAGTGTAAATCTACAATCACATCATGTGATAATGCTGCACTTTCAGTTACAAGTGAATTTTATAAAGTCAGGGTGCTTATCTGAAGCACAAAATGGATTAACTTTCAAGTTTAAGGGGCTCAAACTACCCTGCTACTTATCTATAACTAGATGGAGAAATGGAGTTGTGTTTCCCCCAAAAATAGTATAAAGTGAGAACAAACTTTCCCAGCTAAAGTATGAAATTAGTTTTTCAATTCCATTCTTTATCTTAATCCTTTTGCCACCAGCACATCTACACTACAAATACTTGACAAAATTCAAAGATGGGTCTGTAATATAAATGATTCTGACCTGGCATCTTGACTTCAGTCACTTTCTCAATGATGTGACATGTCTTTTCTATAAATATTTTCATGGCAATTGTTGATGAACTTTCCTCTTTATTCTCCCCTCCCTCCAGAGACAAATTTTACATATGGGAACTTGTTAGGACTACATAGAGACTAGATACATGAGGTATTATGATGGCTGTAATAAGAATGTGTTTTGATGTAGGGAATACTGTGGTATGTTTGGATCAGTAATCATGGCTAGCTAAGTTTAAGATAAGATAAATTGAAGAATAGCCTTCCTTTATTCCTGCTTTTGGCTTTGTGCCACATTTTTGTATTAGATCAAAATAAATATTACTTTCCACCTTAATGCCTCACCTAGATGAATTTAAGTGTGCTGTTTCACTGCTGGAATAGTTAGATGCAACTGTTTTATTCTGTGGAACTTTTGGTTTTTGCTTCCCTGTCACCTATAATCTTAAAAAAAATTTAAATGCAACATCAATCACCATCTGTCTTCCTGTTCCTTCATTGTTCTTCACCTCACTAAGTTTTTTTCATTCTCTCTTAGTGGCTTGGGATGAAATGATTTTAAAAAAATATTACTACTCAAAATATTAACTAAAAAAACAAAAAAAAGTTCACTAGAATTTTTTGGATTCTTCTATCAAAACATTGAGCAAATGCTAATGGAGAGAAATCAAGAATATTAATAACAAAATATTGTAAATCCTTCTTGTTTTAATTAATTATGGAGTAGCTCTGTTAAATTAAAATATTGTATCAATTATTACCCAGAAGTATAGGAAACCTAAAACACGGAATAACCTTCCTGAAATAAATTAACAAAAACAACTGAAGTTCTTTATTTTTTTGGTGGAATGATTCTAAGAAATGAAATATCTGATGAAAAATGAAAAATACTGGGTAACAGGGTCAAACATTATCTATATTCATCAGCCTCATAATCTTTACTAAAAGCTCACCTTTAAGTTTAATCAAATAGCTCCTTCAAAGAAAAGAATATATTAACAAAAATGGTGATTCTTCATTTCCTGGTGGAGAGTTTCTAAGAAATGAAATATCTGATGAGACATGAGAAAGATTTGGTAACTTTGAAAGACATGTAAAATTGTACAATACCTTGTATATAACATAATAAAAAAAATCCCTGCAATATTATATTAAAATGCTTTGACCTGAGAAGAGGGTAAAAGAAATAATAATTGCTTACATATATATATATATATATATATATATATATATATATATATATATATATATATATATATATATATATATAATAATAATAATAATGGACTCTCCCATTAGTTTCAACATATGAGGATCTGACAGCTTAATTGATTCAGTTATGAAATTTTGTGTGATAATCTTAAGTGGTACTTAAGACCCACTAGTGATGATTTACAAAGAATGCCACATATGGAGCAAGAGGGGGGATTGTGAGATGAGATCACTGTTAGATTGGCTGACCTTTTAGATCTTTCTCTCACTTCTTGAAGATGAGTCAGATGATTGAAAACTGCTGATTACACTAAAACACATTGATCTCCATTCTACCTGCTCCATGGCTAAGTGCTCAAGGGTGGTATAAAGACAGCTTGTCTTTGTATCTTAGCCATGGGCATCCTACATTCCTGTAGCCCTGATCTAACTGGCTGTACATTAGGATCTTGGGTATCCTGTCATCAGACATTCTCAAGACATGACCAGCACCATAACTGAGACTGTATGAGAAAAGTCTCGATTCCTCCAATATTACACCTGTTAAACAGGTTTACGTTAGATGCCCTATCTTGAAGCTTAACTCCACAGATTGCATGTAGACAGCTTTTATAGAAAACATCCAGCTGGCGTGTATATATATATATATATATATATATATATATATATATATATATATATGTATATATATATATATATGAAAGGTTCTTGACCTGAACCACTTTCTAAAATCTGACAAAATGGACTAATATCAAATTTTGATTGTGGTGGGGAGTAGTGCTTTTTGTTCAGCTTAGAATTTCTCAGCACTTTTTTATGTATATCTTGGTATCTCCACTAATTTGCTGAAAAAACAGCATAGTATCATGAAAAAAAGGTGCCAAACTTAATAAAAAGGAAGTTTTATCATTAAAATGTTTGATATTATTAAGAGGAAAGACTGAAGTATTTTTTCATTATTTTATTAAATTTTTCATCCTTTCTAGCACATTCAAAAGTTTGGTTAATAATCTTGTTTTTTGTGTGTGTGTGTCAGCAGTCAATGTAATATTTACAATTAGTGTTTCTTGATAAAAATATTTTTTTAGATATGTTACCCCACATTTAATTTCATGAAACTTTGAGAAATTAAATTTTAATCATAAAATTTGTTTTATTAATTAAAAGCTGGGCTCCTTGTAGAATGTAAATCTCAATTACTTTTTTTTTTTTTTCAAACAGCTACCCATTTCCCAAACATCTACTCCAGATTGTAAAATAAAAATGCAATAAAACTGACATTATTTAATTAAAAAAGTTTTTAATTGCTTTTATAAATAAGATTTATTAAGGACATTATTAATTATAATAATTTATATATAAATCTTTTACATGCATTAAATTAATTGCATTGGGTGATATTGTTATTAAGTGAAAACTTTATTTACTAATCAAAAATTGGAAAGCTTAATACAAATCATTTTGCACAAAGATTTTAAAATAATTAAAAATTTTTTTTTTTTTTTTTTTTTTTTTTTTTTTTTTGTGTATAACATTTCCATTTGGAAAGTATGGGCGTCCATACATAACCTTATCAGAAAATAAGAGCGATGTCTATAGTAAATTTAAATATTTTCCAACATTTTTAAGATTACCGAGTACTTAAAAATTAGATAAAAGGCACTTGCCCGGCATTTTCTTAAATTATGTTATAACAGATAAAGTCTCCATAGAACAACAATAAAGTTGTCAACACCTTTATCAGCACTTGTCAGTTACATAAACATGGCTACTGTTGATTAAAAACACAACTACTGTTTGTTTTAAAAATGCATTTCTGTGTTATTTTTAAGCTTAAAATAAGTAATATTTTTTTCAAATCAGATTAATTATACTCTAAATCGGCTAATATTCTTCAGATAAAGTTTCAGTAAGATATATTTTATTTGGGGGAGATTTTTTAAAAAAGAGAATTACATTGTGATAAAAGATGACGACAAAAGGGTGCTAATCAGCTATTTTAGAAATAAAAAATTCCTCCTTCCAGTCAATTTAAATTAGTTTTGGAAATACAGCAAAGTATTTTGCTTATTGGAACTATTAAATTTAATTTATTAGCTTCCAATTAAAACTAAAATAAAAGCTTCAAGATTTTTTCATTTTTTAAAATTCATTTTAAACCTTAGGTATCATGTTTTTTGTGGAGGTTCCTATATGTCCATATAATACAAATATCTTGTCATGCAAAGCATAAAAGATGAATGTAACTAAGATATATTTGTAGGTAAACAATGTTTGATTAACAAATTTGATCTTTCATTTGTTTCTCTGTCATTTTTTATTTTTTTATGCTTGTTTATACCTAGTAGTAGTAGTAGTAGTAGATATAATAGTCTTGTTAATTTTTTAAATGAAACCTTTACTTCTGACTAGTTTTTAGTCTATCTTATTTTTCTTGCTTTTTATCACAATGCTTAGTTTGTTTTTATAACTGAAATAGATAAGTAGATATTTATCTGTTTACCCATTCAAACCAAATGTGGCACAAAACCAAATTTAAAATAGGAGCCTACACATAAATTTTCTGTTTTCTTTTTATTATTTCACCCCAAACAAGGCAATAAAGCCACTAAGATGCAAGGGTTTACTGAGCATGAAAGAATATGAGTAAAGGAAAAACATAAGGGAAGGGGACAGGAATTAAGTAGACAGAAGATAGATATTGCATTTAAATTTTTGAAGATCAAAGTTGAGTAAAAAGCTAGCTGAAAGTGTGATAGAAGAAAATATCAGTGTAGAACTTAGGGTTACATCTAACCATTTCAACTATAAAAATGATGAATGAGGGAGTCCCCTCCCATTGGAGTGTTATTACTTAAGGGAACAGCCTACTGGAGCTTAAGCACATTATATTAAATTTTAAATCTCACTCCCTGATTAGATTATTAAGCATCATAGATTAGATTCTTATTTTTTATTTATAATCCCTGCTGCTCACTTGATTCATTTATGTGCTACGTCTATTCAGGACATGGTTCTCCATAACCTCCTGTCCTTTGTAGCTCAAAGAAATACTTTTCTTTTTATGCTTTATCCCAGCCTCTGTTCTGTTATCATTTACACAAACTCATTAGTTAGGCTACTTGGTGTTTCTCTCAGCCTCTTTTATTTTTAATATGTACTGTGAGTGTCAGATTTTCTAAGCTCTCTTTCATGTGTTTTATCTTTTTATTTAATTTAAAACTACCTTGTTGCTTATCTATGAAGAAATTGTCCAGCATTCTCTGCCAAAAATTGATAATGACAATACATTATTAAAGAAATTTCAACAGATTAAAATTAAAATTTTTTTTTTTTTTTTTTTTTCTTCTTCATCTTTTTAACTTTTGTAATAATGGGACATGTAATGAAGGAGGAGTGCTTGGAAAATCTGATACTCACAAGACAGAGACAGAGGAACACAGTGCATAACATACTTGATGGGTTTGAGAAAATGCATGATAGAACAGGGTGTAGGAGAAATAAAAAAAAAAAAACTTATTAACAGCTACAAGGGACAAGAAGGTCTGGGGGAGCCATGATCGCCTATTTCGTGAAGGGACACAGCACATAAAAGAAATGATGCAAAATTTGATTTTTCAAGGGAGATAACTTCAGATATATTAAATGTTATTCATCAAGTAGTTTCCCTTATTTATTTGCAAAATATTAATTCTATGAATACATAAAAATGACTTTCCAGATTTTAAACAGTTTAACATTATAAAATTAACAATTAATCAAGTTTTTATTTATCAGATACTGATTACCTACAAATGTTTTTCAGAATCACTTTCATCTTTTATTTATTTATTTATTTTTTTAATCATTTCACTCCAATCAAGGTAATAAAACCACTAAGACACAAGAAGTTACTAAGTGTGAGAGAATATGATAAAAATAAACATTAAAATAATTAAGGCAGAAGATAACTATTGATGTTGCATTTAAGTTTTAAAAAATCAAACTTCCTTGGGAAGTAAAAATCCAGAAAAAAGTTCCACAAGCAAAAAGAAGAAATTGTTAGAATAGAATTTATGGTTACATTTAGCAGCCATTTCAACTGTAAAAAGATGAAACCTTGCTGCTAATGTAGCTTAAATTCATAAAGTTTAGCTACTATAGAGGAAAGTTCATCTAAACAATTACCTTGAAAGTATTTATAGAAAAGGTATAGGGGATGCTACATTATGGTGGTAGGAAATTTGACTGAAGCTGAGATGCCAGGTTAGGACCAATAATATTTTTGATTCTTTTTTTGTATTTTATCAAGAATCTCTCTAAATTTATAGCAGGAGTACCATAGCAGATGTGGTAAAAATATTAAAAGCATCAATGAATGGTAAACTTATAAATATGTTGGATAGATTCTGGTGAGAAAAATTGTCTTGAGTAGCATGACATAGTGAACGAACTTTCTTAGTCGCTAACCTATTCAATATAATCTTACCATTTTGAATCAGCAGGAAACATTAGTCATAGAAGGCACAGTGAGTCACTCCTCTGAAGTTTTGCATCAGGAAGTAAATGTAAGCTATAGATGATGTTAAGTGATGCAATTTAATGCCTAATAAACAAAAGTTACTAATTTTATGAAATACTGACTTGTGCTCCAGATGTTTTAAAGAATTTCTTTTCTTAAAGGACATACTCCTTTCCCAAGCCAACATACATGATAATAAAAAAAATTTAATTTAAAGGAAACAGTTAATTCATGATCTTCAGTTATTAAAATAAGTATATAAGTATTTAATCAAATTAAAATAAAATAAAATAATAAATAATAATTCCATTAAAAAATAAATATAAATAAATCATTAAATTAAGGCATTGAATTATATCACTTAGCATCCTTCATAGTTTACCTTGAATTACACAGCCTTAAAAATATTTTAGAGCCTTCATAAATTTAAAGTTTTGAAAAGTTAACAATATTTTTTTCTCTATTCAAATTCTTTTTATAAATACATATTGCAAAATGAAATCCTTATATTTACCTTGATAAAGTTCCCATGCATTGGTAAAGAAAAGTTTGAAATGGTTCACCATTGTCAGTGATTGGCTGATATCCTTACTACAGCAAAAGTCACAGACAAAAAATACAAAGACATGTGGCATATTATATGAGAGCTGAAAAATTCTTGACCCAATACATTTTTTAAATCTGACCAAACATCAGTATTTTTTTTTTTTTTTTTTTTTTTTTAACAGCTTCTTGTTTTTTTGGTTTTTTTTAATCATATCACCAATACAAGGCAGTAAAGCCACTAAGACACAAAGGGTTACTGAGTGTGAAAAATTAAGAAAAAAGAGAAACTTTATTAAGAACAATAGGAAGAACAATAGAAGAATAATGAAGACATTAGTTGACAAATGACATTACACACTGAGAACTTTACAACATGTACGTGCACGCAATGTATGATAAATGGATTCATGTCTTCTCTTTAACAGAAGGAAAAGTCTTACCTAAAACTTCTTCAGCTTTATGAACTTTTTAATGGAAGTTATTTTTAAATATTTATTTCAGGAAGGTTTAAATGAAAACACAGATAACCAAAGTGAACTTCAGCAAAACAGAAATAAACCATTTGACGATGACTTATTGCTTGCTCAGTTGGCTGAGAAAATGAAAAAAATGAAATTGGATGATGTAGTTCTGGATCATCTTTATGTTGAAGGAATTGAAATGACCATTGCTGACTTAATATTGTTCATTTTTGTCTATCACTTTTTGGTAAGTAACTTCAATCTGTATTAATATTTTAAAGCTCTTCCAGATTCATATTTTTACGAAATGAATCCATAAAAAAACTGATTGGTCAGTTTTTTTCAAGAAAAACACAATATATATACACATAGATATGACCCTATCAGCACAAAAATAAAATTCCTTTATAATGGTTTCTGAAAGCCAGAAGTCATTGGATTATTTATGTTCAAATTTTCCCTGGAAATCAGAAAAATACTCCAAACTGAAAAAAAATTAAATAAAAGATTTTTAAACAAAAAACTTTTGTTGATATTCATCCAAACCAGCATAAAATAAAAACTGCTGTCCAAATACTTTCAATATTAAAGACTCAAAAATCCAGGCTGGTAGACAAGTTTTATTGTTTTAAAAAAAAAAAAATATATATATATATATATATATATTCTTTTCAAAGGGTCTTTGTTTTTTCTTTAACTTTCTTTTACTGTTACTCTTTTACACATTCTTTTCTCCTTCCTCTTTTCCCAGTTCTTTTCTCTCTAATATTATTATGCAATTTTCAAAAAGCACAAATGATTCTCAATGAGAAGAGCTAGGTGGTAAGGCAGATACTACGCTCTGATCTTAGATAGAAAATTGTAATAGTTGAACACAAATAAGCTGAAAAATAATATAGACATGTTCTATGTTTTTTCATTAAATAAATATTTAATTTTGCTTATGTTTTTCTATTTTTCTGTTGATTTTAGGAATCAGTTGATCTCCAACTTGGTTTGCTAATCACCCATCTTCCTAAACTGGGAGCTTGGTTTCAACATATGTCTAATATGCCTAGAATGCAAGTAGCTGCTTCGGAATATGGCTGCAATCTTGATGACTTGTGTTTAACTTTGGAGAATGACAATCATTCATCTTTACTAATCAATAATTTTGCTTTGTCAGAAATTGCAGAAGACGATAATAAGGAATCTGAATTACAGTAAGTAATATTAATCAACCAGTAAAAGCACCTGTCCGATTAAATTAAATGAATTAACAGAAGCACCTGTTCAATTAAATTAAATGAATTAACAGAAGCACCTGTTCAATTAAATGAAATTAATTAACTAGCAGAAGCACCCATCTAATTAAATGAACTGAATTAACTAGCAGAAGCATCTGTCTAAACAGAATAATAGTTCAAGACTAGTTATAATATAAATGTTTTCATACATTTGATGATGAACTGGTCTGCTTATTGAAATAAAGCATAATTTAATTTGTATATAACTTATATCTCGTGTAAAAACAGATGAAATATATAACTAAGAAATGTCTTGTTTATAATCTTTTTTTTGTCATATAAAAATATTTTATTGGTCAATAACACCTAGTAGTAAAATGATATATAAAATGGATTTCCTTTGTTTATGGTAAATATCCATTAAGAAATACAAGAAAAGAAAATATAGAAATTTGGGGGGGGAGAAATGATCTGAAAAGAAAAAATATATTTGTGAGAAAATTTGTTCAGTAAAATTGTTTTTTACAAGTACATAAATGTTTTTCTCAAAATATTTCTGTTCAGTCTATGTGGTAAGTAATGGCTGGCTGTTTGTATCCAAGTATGCCTGCCTATTCAGGTGGCCAGCTGATCCCTGTTGCAGACGCCTGCACAGACACATTTGTGTTTATTCAACACCCACAGAGCCCACCTGTGCTTTATACTGTAACTATGAGGAGTGGACCTTATTTACAGTTTTGAGGGAGGGAGAACACATTATCTGGCATGATCAACATTCTGAAGAAGGCCAGGATGCTCATATACTCGGTCACAATGACTTGTGACCTCATGTTAGCACAAACATTGATGGCTCCCAAACATTTCTGTCTACCCAGTTTCACTCACAAGTCTATGAGATACATTAAATTTAGCCCACCTTAAAGAGGGAATATTGTGAAAATTTGGACTTGGTGTAAAAATAAAAATAAAATATTTATTCTAAAATGTTAAAATTGTATTTGTAAAATTTGCATTTTTAAATTAAATGACAGTGGTTGATACTTATGGGATTATAGCTTTGAAGTTATCAGTTTAATCTATAAGCCTAGCAAAATATGGCTGATTTCCTTTATTATAAAAGTAGTATAAATTTAGCATTCATTGAAAATCTATTGCACATGCAAAACATTGGAATTTGATTAAACTCGTGTAATTTCTATATTCCTATTTCTATAACCTGATAATTTTTTAAAAGCATCAATGGTATTTCTAGCCAAGGCTTTTGTATTCATTTTATATAAATGCTCTTGGAAAATAAATCCATCCTCTCTAACTTACTGCTAGAGATAAAATAATAGATCAGATTGGTCCTTTTAGTTTTGGTAAAACACCCAGTCTAGGAGAACAAAAATTCTGCACACTAAACCATTGAACAGCAACACTATTTTCCCCAAGATCAGTCATGGCTATTCACGATTGACAGAGATTAAAGAAAAAAACTGTTGTGGAGAGCTGTTATCACCTATAAATGGATATGGTTTTAAAAAATTATAAAATTTAACTACCTCAAATTTAGTGCTTATTGCATATTTGTATTATTTATAATGCTATTAAATCAGGAGAAACTAAGCTTTCTCAGTTTTCAACTTATAAATTTAGTTATAGATGAAGTTGAAAAAAAAACTATATAAATATTATATGTACAAAATTTTAAACTGAAATGATACTACTCACATAAATCACAGAATGTATACCTGCTGACACTTATGGCTATTTTAGTTAGGAATGTCAACCACAAGAAAGTGTTGAAATGTTTTCAACCTGACCCTCTTCCCCAAATCTTGTAGTCAAACTAAGAAATTTTCAGCAGCCCCTCACATTGTCACATTACTAAGTGTAACTTATGTCATCAAGTGCTATGTTGTTATATTAAGAATATATTAAAAAGTAATATAACAAGAGAATTAAATCCTGAATCTGATTGATCCTTCAGGAAAGTAACTCACTGAAACATCTTAGGCTAACATTCACAGCTGACATGAAGTGGAAAGACTATTGAATCCATTACTAACTAGGTCAGCTGCTAAGAAAGTTGGTTCACTGTGCCATCCTAGACAAACTTTTTCTCTCCAGAATCTATTTTACATATCTATAAGTCTACCATTTGTTCATGCTTAAAATATTGCTGCCACATATGGCCTGCTGTTCCTGTTTAGAGATTCTTGATAAAATCCAAAGAAGAATTAGTAATATTTTTGGTTTTGACCTGTTATCTCAGCTTCAGTCACTTTCCCACTGCCATAAAGTTGCCTCCCTGTGCCTTTTCTATAAATGCTTTCATGGTAATTGTTTGGATTATCTCTTTGCTGTGGTACCTAGACTTTATGAATATAAGCACAGTACTAGATTGGCAAAGAGGGCTCATCAATAATTAGTTGAATTGGCTAGTTTGATGCTAACAGTTTCTTTTCTCACACTTCTTGCTTGTGGAACTCTCTTCTGGCTCCATGCTTTCCAGTCATCTTTTCTCTTCAAAAATTTAAATGCCATGTCAATTGCTATCTATTGTCTTCCTGATTACTTTTCTATTTTTCTTGCTTCTCAGTAATGTTTTTGTTTTCTAGTTCTTTCTCACCCAGTAACTCCTTGTGTCTTAGTGGTTTTACTACCTTGCTTGAGTGTGTGTGTGGGGGGGGGAAGTAGCAGTAGATTCCACTCCTGGTTTTAAATTTATAATTGCTTTTCAGTTTGTATTTTTATTTTACTTGTAGCTGGGGGGGGAATAGATGGATTCATGCCTTTACCAAAAGCATTAATGCAAATTGGACACAAACTCTCTCAAGCTAGAATTTGAATTCAGTTTGCTGATTCCATTTTTTGTACTGTTAGACATTAAGTAATGCATATATTCAATAAGAGAACTAAATAAGGGTGATATCTAAATTTCTTGATATTTTTTTTTTTTTTTTTTTTTTTTTTCCATCTATTAAAAAAACTTTACTACATTTGTAAAATTATTTTATTTCTTAGACGCCGAACCCGTAGTAAATACAGAGCATTGAAGCCGGAGTTGGCTAAAGTATTAAAATTGATAAAGGTAAAATATTTTTGTGATTTCTCTACACTGTTGACACTATATTTTTGCTTTTAGTGCATAAGTTACATGAAATAAATCATGGAATATTGATTTACTGTCAAATTGATGATTTATAAGATCATTTGGCTTTCCATGGAGTTGTATTGCTGAGCAGGAGGGCCATGAATAGAAATTTGCAGGAGTCAGTTGAGAATTTCAATTTAGTTTATGATGGACAGAAGACATAACACATAAATGTCATTTGTTAAAGACACCTTCACATTTCTTCACCAAATGTTGACAACGAAAATATAATTTCCTGGCTTTGTTCATTAAAGCAAAATGGGTTTTTACAATTAGATTCTAATAGTAATGATATAATATATGGTATATATATATATATATATATGTACCTTTTCTATAAATATTTTCATGGTAATTGCTCTGATGAGCTTTCCTCTGGTATCTATATATAAATTTAAGTGCAATATTAAATTCACAGCAAGGTCTCATCATTTTACAGTTGAAATGTCTAGATGAAACTGTAAGTTTTATAAGTTTCTTTGCTTGCACTTCTTACTTGTTGAATTCTCTACCTGCCTTTAGCTTTCCAGTCAACTTTGATCTTCAAAAATTTAAATCTGTGTCTTTGAATCCTGTTATTATAGCATCCTCTTGCTTTAATGAAGATTTTTCTAAGATTATTTCACTCCTTGTCTTAGTGACTTTATCACCTTATTTAGAGTGAGATGATTAAAATAAAATTCTTTAACTTTCAGTTATACATTAAGAAAAATTTATTGCTATGAAGAGCAAAATTTAATTTTGTAACCATTGTTGTTATAATCTGTTAAAACACTATATATATTTGAAAAATCAAATTATATTCTTTAAGATGATAGAATATTTTTTACCTTGTTTACACTACGGAAGTGTACATTGATGTTTTGAAAAGTACTATATTATATGTTACCATTTTAATGTTGCTTTAAAAGTAAAATTAACTTAGTATATCTATATGATAATTGCAAATGTCAGTGTGTCACTGTGTTACAGATTTTCAACTTTACTCCTGGATGCCATAGCCCAACATATGCCATTTTTGGAATCAGGCCAACTCTGTGAGCAAATTAAAAACATTCCAAGCTGGATCTGAACCCATAATTCTGAAATTTGGGGTTCCCAAATTTTCATTACTGTGATTGTTTCCTGTAATTTTTTTTTTTTTTTTTTTTTTTTTGCAAATAAATTTTTTTGTACAATAACAATTTTTATAACTTGGGAATAAATTTGGGAACAATCAAAATTAATTGTGAAATCCAGCTAAAGTCACCCATAAAATATAAATAATTGTTTGTACAGAAAGTAAGGATCAATGTACATCAAATTGTCTTTAAATCAAGTGGTGGCAGAAGAATTATCAGTGAACTTTTAAAATATAAGCTTAAATATTAATTCAATAATGCAGCAATCAATTTTGAGTTCTTCTGTAGTTTATTGTTGCCTATCGCATCTACTTCTCCCTACCTATTGTGATGAAGGCCCAATCAAGAGCCCTCCACAGGAGATAGCTTAAATGTTGTCTTATAGTGTAGCTTTAAGCTAGTCTGAAATATTTGCAGCTTGAAAAGGCTGACTTCTTGGATAATTAAATGTGTTTTGTACTGTTCCATAGCAACATGAATACACAACAAATACAGCTTCACTGTTAACATGTTTGAGAGAATTAAATTATTGCTACCAAAATACACCTTTATTTATTTATATATATATATATATATACACACACACACACACACACACACACACACGGTGAGATGGATAAATTGTCATCTAAATTATGCAAAAATGAAAATAACACTGACATCTCATTTTAACAGATATATTTACCAAAATTACATAAAAATATTTTGAAATACTAAAGCGCAAATTTATTCAATAAAATTGCTATTGTAACTTCAACCACAGCCTCCTGATGACTTCAGAATTTCCAGCAACTCTTTTAGATGATAACTTTGTTTAAGTTCGTGAATGCTGCCATAATCCTTTCCTTCAGGTCATCTTTAGTGTTACAAGGAGTTTTGCTGGTCTCTTGTTCAACAGCACCCCACACACATTAATCAAGGCGGTTGCAGTCTGGGGAGTTAGGTGGCCAGATGTAAGGGGTAATGTGGTCACAGTAATTGTCTGAGAGCCATGACTGGGTTCTCCTTTTTGTGTGGCATGGTGCAGAATCCTGTTGGTGAATATAGGTTCTACCAGTAGCCACTCTTTTCACCCAGGACAGCACTACTTCCTCAAAGCACGATGTAGATCTCCATGTTAAGTCTGAGGCACTGTGGGAAGGTGAATGGAGGTATAACATCACCATCACTAGTCACTCCAAACACTTTCATAATCACTATTAGACTCCTCCAACTCTTTCTGAATGCTCTGCACTGTCCTCAGATTGATACCCAAACACTCTGAAATGTTTTTATTGGAGCTTCTGATGTAAATGCTGAGCAGTACAGCTGTTTCCAAATTTCTGGTGGAGTGAATTGCATCATGGTGCTCTTTTTTCTAACAGATCCTACTATTCTGTGCAGTTGACAAAATCAAAAACAAACAACATGCATGCACGAAATTACCCATTGCACACTGGATATATATTCTCTCTTCTTAATAATGTTTTCATTTTTCTTACATTATCTCAAACTGAATAACCCTTCAATCTTAGTGGCTTTATTGCCTTTGCTTGGAGTGAAATGATTAAAAAAATTGCTCAGTGTCTAAATGAATAAATTTTATGTCTGTATGCTGAAGACCTTTTTCTCATCCATTTTCTTCTCTTTATCATTATTTTCTTAGGGCAACCATTTTTTTTTCTGATTTTTGTTTCATGTGCTTATGATATAAAAAGTAATTTTTATTACACTGTATTAATGTTTCAAAAATTCTAGTTTTTTTATTCTTAAAAGTTAATCTATTTAAAAAATAGTGGATACATCTTTCAAATATTAATGTAAAACATATTTTAATATAAAATATATAGTTTTTTTTCTTTTTTATAAAAGTTCACCCAATACAGGGTCCAAGAACCACTGAAGATAGATGATTACTGTGTGGTGATGTATTAGCATAAGCAAAGGGAAGAAGCCAAGTTCCTGAGGCTATGCAAGAAAGATAGCTAAATTGAAGGTCAAAATTTAATTAGTGAATAAAATTTCAGAGTTCAGTGTGAAGACCTTAGAAGTACAGAGTTGAAGTAGACTTTAGAAAGAACCGGAAACCCAATCCTAAATCGGGAACATGTGATAAACATCTACTCCTGTTCAAACTGAGTATGAGTATGAACTGGATGATAATTTTGCAGATATTTCTGTTAGAGCAAAAATGCATGCATTTATGCTTTTTCACTTGCATGGAAAATAATTAATCTCATCCTTCATATATTTATGTTTTTGTAATAATAATGATAATAATACAACTGAAAATTACATGAATTTTAACCTATTTTTCCAACCTTGCAGAACTTCTGCCAAAAAGATAGATAAGTAGAGCTATAATATTCAATAAATCAAGAAAAGTTAAAGTGACTTATCTGGTTAGGTAACTCAAGAATTTCACTTCAAAACACCGTTCCAGAGGACACAGGTTCAATCTCTGCCACAGGGCACATGTTGGATTCAAAAGATTTTTCAAATGTGCAGACCAATAAATGTTTAAAACAAAAATAAAAAATGAGGTGACTATTTCAAATACAAGTATTCATTATAATAATGTCTGAAGTAATAAAAACATTGGTTTAAAAATAAATGCATTCAATGTTATACTTTCTTTTTCTTTTTTTTTCTTAAGAATTATTTAATATTTTTTTCAGACAGCTGATATCCAGCCAAAAGGTGGAGAACATCCTTGTGGGACAAATATAGAATTGCCTTGGTCTACATTACCAGCTGCAGTTCACCCTCAGGAAGGTGTGTCCTTTTTGTTTTTATTTACTACATAATTTGAATAGAACACTTTGAGACTGAATGAATTGATATATCAACTATTTAATAACAATAATAATAATATTGATATCTTTGACATTTACCAGAGACACAGCAGGATATAAAATTGTTGCTAATTAGTAGATACTTAAGTTTGTTACAAGTCTAAGAAAATTTTGTAAAGTGGTTCTCTTTGCTTAACCTGTAGAGTTAATTGCTCTTTAGTATTTCATTTGTGAATATAGATGAGATTGTTTGAAATCAAATAGAATTCATTAATTAATCTTATCATTTGTTACTGTAAATTCATTTGTGCTGACTGATGATTAGAAATGTTAAATTGATTGAATTCATTTCATTGGAAAAGATTATTAGTTAGAATCTAATATATATAAATTCTCAGTTAATATCAAACATATATATATATATATATATATATATATATATATATATATATATATACTTTGACTCTTCAAGTTAATATAATCTCTTTTTTTTTTTATAAAAAGATTTTCTTTTTTCACTTCTAAATATTCAAATATATTTTCATTGAAGTGCTAAGATATCTTACCAAATTCTGAAAAACTTGTAACAAAACTAAATTTTTTTTATTCTATTTTGTTAATAACTTGTCAAGTATTGGACGCATTTAACGAATAACTCTCTCAATCCCTCCTAAAACATTTTCTTTATTTCATCTGTTATTAATCACATGCTTATAATTTGATTAGATTTTTATTTTTGGTTCTATTTTGTTACTAACTCGTGAAGTATTAGACACATTTAATGAATAACTCTCTCAACCTCAAACCTTTTCTTCATTTCATCTTGTATTAGCCATATGCTTATGATTTTTTAACAATATAGATTTTTCTCTTTAAATTTTAGGTGGTCTTCCAGCAAAACGAGCTTTGAAAAAATGTCAGCAGCTTGAAAATATTGTTACAGCTGTGAAAGAAATTGTTACCAAGGGACAAATAATTGTAGACTTTTGTAGTGGTGGGGTAAGAATTTATCTTACATTTTTAAATAGTAAAACTAACAAAATTTATTTAATTCTGAAAACTCAAGTAGTATATAATTGAAATCTGCATGGTTGCCATGAGTTGTCATGGTCAGCAATATCTAACAAATTTATTCAAACACTTAATGAATAATTTCTGCTCTTCCTTAAACAATATCATGATGAATATTCCAAAGTATCAGAAATTGAGATAAGATATTGTTATAAGCATATAATAGATATTTATTTAAAAGTGTATTTTTTCTGAAGAAATGTATGTATGCAGTTATAATGTATATAATTTTATGTTACTCATGTCTATGGGCATTTACATGTATTTTAAAATATAGGAAATTATATATAACATTTAATGCAAATACTATTTTATGGATTTATTTTTAATCAAACATTTTATTACTTCAAATATTATTATAGTGAATACTCTGTATTTGAAACACACATCATTTCATTTTTTTTTTTAATAAACTGTGTATTATGTCTATCGGCTTTTTTTTTTAACTTTAAAAATTTTAACAAACACATAACACAAAAATATCTTGAAATACAAAAGTCAGAGGAAGATTTCTTCATAGCTGGTCTTCTGTAGATACATGTAAACTTTGCATTTTAAATCTATTTTGTTTGATACAAATATCTATGTGTGCATGTTTAATTTTAATGTAATTAAAATATTGTTCAATATACTTGTATTATTTTGAATTATTTTCATCTTTGTTGATATAGATGTTATTATTCATGCAATGTTTCGACCAAGTACCCTCTGGTCATCATCAGGTCTCCATTGATTGGCTGATATGTGATATCTGTTGATTATTGTGATTATTATTAGTCTCATCTTGGTTGGTATAGATGTTATTATAGATAAATTCAATCTTGATTCAGACAATAATTGACATCACATGGACAAAATATCACTCATATCAACAGGTATCCTATCTCAGCCAATCAATGGACACCTGATGATGATCAAAGGGTATTTGCCTGAAATGATGTATCTGTAATATCAACCAAGATGAGAGCAATAGTTTGATTTAATACAAGAATATCGGCAATTACTCATCTCTGAAATTAAATACTAAATTAAGATATAGCTGTTATCTGATCATGTATTTGCAAGATCTTAAAAACATAATTAATAATAATTATTCTGGTCTTAAAAGAATATTGAGTATCTACCATTTACATGTTTATATCTATTAAATTGAATTTTGTGAATTAACTATATCAATTCTTTTACTTTCTTTCCTCTTTTTAATGATTTTTATCAATTGTACTTTATTTTTAATTAGTTAAATTGGATTAAACAGTTGGGCAGACTGGTCTCTTTGGATTAGCGATCAGTCTAGAAGGAAAATACTGAATATCCAAACTTTTTGGGTAGATGTAAAATTTGTCAGTGATGGCTGTACTTGTATAACAGGTCAAAAGTTGTATATACAGGACCTTATATAAAACAATTTATCAAATCCATTAGTCATACAAAGAAATAAATTCAACCACAACTTTGATCTATCAAATGTTACACTTATTAAAAGAGAAAGTAACTTCTCAAGAATACCACTATCGAATCTTACCAAAACATAAATCTGCACAATTTACTTATTTTTGTTTAGTTAAATTTGTTAAATATTTTATAGTTTGGGATTATTAAAATTCCAGTACCTTATTTTTTTCTTTTTATCTAGGGACATCTTGGAATTACTTTGGCTAGCCTTATTCCATACTGTCAGGTAAGTTGCATTTTTATAAAATTATTTAGCATTTTGTATCATAATAATTATACTAGAAATGGGTTGACAAAAAGGTTGTTTTTCTCATTAGATAGCATTAGTAATGTTTAATTTTAACAAAGTTTGTACAGGATCCACCAAGAAAATGGAACCAACATATATAAAGAAAACCCAAATATATATATATTGTTAAATATAACAGACAACGAATGTCTATTGTGTTTGATCATGAGCTGTTCCAAGCTTTGTACAGTGGCTTTCGCTTTGGGAGAAAATAAAGACAAAAACTGTACAACATATGTTTTTGTTATTTTGTTGTTCATTGATCTAAGCTTTTCGCTCACATGAGCTATCATCAAAGTGGTTATATGAACTCTGATGAATAAGTAGGCAGAATGTCAAAATTATTCAATGAAACCTGTCTTTATATAAATATATATAAGTATAATTCAGTGTATGTATGTTATATATATATATATATATATATATACATATGTATATTTATATACTGAAATATGTCTACTCCTTCCTATCTACTATATATATATATATTTATATATATATATATATATATATATATATATATATATATATATATATTACATGGAATAGAAATCCAGATTTACATCATTTGAATAGCTATTTCTACCAACAAGACATGTTGGCTTTGTCAACTCAGAAGTGTGAAGAAATAGGAGCTTCAAATTTAAACATTTAAAAATTAATAATAGAAGAGAAAAAAAAAGGGAAAAAGAAAGAGAGGAAGTGGGAGATTGCTGATGAAAATATAGACATTATTAAACTTCCCAATATCATGGGAAGTGGAAGTGTCTAATTCAAAGAGACAATTAAAATAACCTTGACCTATATTTTAAAATATTAACATCCCTAGTCAGGTTGAAACAGAATCACAAAATTAGACACAAGTTCAAACAATTCCAAAAATTAAAATTAGTAAATATTAATTCTAAATCAAAGAACAAAAAATATATTTTCTCCTTTTTTTTTTTTTTTTTTTTTTTTTTTTAAAAAATATTTCCCAATCTATGCTAGCAAAAAATAATAATAATCATAAATAGATAGTTTATATAAAGAAAAATTACTTTAAAGTATTTAAAATTTAAGAAGAGTTTTTAAAGAAATATATTAAGAAAATGTATGCAAAACATTAACATCTAAAATTTTTAAAAAAAATGTAACAAAAATAATAATAAATAAAATAATAATAATAAAAAAATATATATATAATAATAATAATTAAAAGAGTACTAAGAAGAAAAGAAAAGGTAATAATTATAATAATTTTTAAAAGAGCAAGATGATAAAAAGTATAAGAAAAGTAATTAAGGTAAAAAATAATAAAAATAAAAATAATAAAAATATTGATAATAACATTTATGAAGATAAAATATAATAAGGAAAGGAATAGAAAAAAATTTTAAACATATACAATTTTAAAAAAACTATAAATTACCATTTTAAAAAAAAAAAAAAATGTAAGTTGTTGGAAGTTAGGATAGGATTGAAATGGAGTAGAAATAATGATATATGTATTAGATGATAACAGACTAAGCAGGATCAATAATATTTTAGATCAGTTTAAACCTACTCCTGTGATGGCATTTGGAAGCTAACTCATTCATGTGGTATTTAGTATACTTTGATTATCGAATTTAATTATTCTAATCTTCTCTTCTAAATACAGGTTATATCTACCCTTAAAATTATTAGGAGTGTGAGCAAAATCTATGATTTTCCAGTCAATCTGAGGGTTCAGGTCTTTCTCCCTCAATTCCCAAAATTTTTTGGAAAGAGCAGTTTGGTATTTTAAATTTCAACTGGAAAAAGAGTGCCTATGTGTGTAAAGTCTTTGTTTCCATTCCCCTGTGGAAATTCCAATGTAAATATTGTGGTTTAACTTATTTTCTTTTGGGTAAATAGTTGCTTGGTAAATAACCGAAGATCTACATTTTCCTTCAACTAGACAATGTTCACTAATTCTACAATTACAGGGATGGGGGTCCATACCAGGTTTATTGTTGATCCTATAAAATTTACTTAGAATGTAAATCTTATGGGAATTTATAATTTCATACATGTTATTTGTGCAGGAATAGCTTATTTTGATATTTTTCCTATTGAAGTTCTTACTTAAAGGGTTATTTTTTGAAAATGTTTATTTATTAACTTCAGAAAAACTTGTCCGTTATTAGTGTTGGATAATTTATGGAAGGTGGGGTTGAACCATATGATTTTCCTTTTTCTATTTTTGTTTTTACAACCCATGTTATCTACTTCTGTGTTACTCATCGTGTTTAAGTAGGATAGTTTATTTTTAATGCCACTTTTTTAGAGAGCATTATCATTATATATATATATATATATATATATATATATATATATATATATATATATATATATAAATAAATCTGGAAGTTATAGAAACTAAATGGTGAGGTTTTTTGAATAAATTATCATTTTGAATAAATATATATATATATATATATATATATATATATACACACACACACATGTATAATTCAGTATGTGTGTGTGCATTATAATTCAGTAATGTATAATTCGATGTGTGCATGTATAATTCACTACACACACACACACACACACACACACACACACCACACGTGTGTGTGTGTGTGTATTCAATATATATATATATATGTGTGTGTGTGTGTCTCTATGTATAATGCAGTATATATATATATATATATGTGTGTATGTATAATGATGTGTATGTATTAATTCCATATATGTGTGTATATGCATAACTCACTATATATATGTGTGTGTATAGTGTAATGTGTGTTTATTTAATTTTAAAATATTAAAACAAGGTAATTATTAACAACAAAACAAAATGTCCTTAGCAACTGGAAGAATTTAGAAAACGCTATTGTATACATATTGTCAACTGAAAATTGCATCAAGTACTGTTATGTGCGGAAATATTATTGTTGTGTTGACAGATTCAAACATTTTCTTTTGATTTCTTGATACAGTTGTGTATATTTGCTTGGAAAAGTAGTAATTCTGTTAGGAAAGGTGATATAGGGAAAAGGTGATATAGGGAAAAGGCCTGGGTGTAGATAAATATTTGGATAATATTCAATGGCGGCACTCTTGAGGATTTTCGTTCTGAGTGAGTTATTTACTTTTTTATGAGTGTAGCATTTTTAAACTAAAACTTGTGGCTGAATTTATTTCTATGTATGCATTAGTTGTTTTTTGTGAGGTCTCTTTTGTGCTTTTGTTTTTTAATTTCTACTTGTTTCTCCAATATAGTTTTGGCAATTTATTTTATAAATGCCTGCTTCAGAAATATTATTGCTATTAGTGTTTGAGGATTTGAGTATATCCATAATGGTTTTGGGAGTGTGTGTGACTATTTTAAGATTATTTAGATGGGATAGGTTGTTCTGAATAGTGGACATGACAGAGTTGGTTGGTAGTAATATGCCTCTGTTTTCATAAAATTTATTATTGCGGATTATTTTATTATTTTTGTTTTGCTTGTATATTTTGTATGCCATTCTTCTTGTGTTGTGGATGAAATGATATGGGTATTGTAGTTTTTGAATGTGTTTACTATGTATATTTCTTCCTTGGGTAAATATTGGGGACTGCAGATTCTTGATGCTCTTAGATACTCAGATTCTGTTTTACCTTTATAAATGTTGTCTTTTTCTACAGGTTTTTAAACAATAAAACATTAAAAAATTAAAATTTTCAGACACTGGGTTTTATGTTAATGTTTTTTGTTTTAATATTTCAATTAATTTCCTCGACTACAGAAGAAAAAAAATTCCCTACTTGTTAGTGGCAGTGAGCTACAGGGGTGAATGAATGTCTCTGAAGAAAGTGAACTTTATCTGTAGTTTTCATTTGTTTTTTTGTCATTAATTTTGGTCAGTCCTTGTGTTGATTAAATGGCCTCTTTCAAGTTGTTTTTAAGATACAAGGCTGGGAGATTTCTTGACTCTCAGAATTCTCTTTTATTGGTTGCTGGGAATGGGATGTGATTTATTTGTGTGTGTGTGTGTGTTTTAAGTGTATGTTATCTTTTAGTTTTTTGGGTGTGTGTGATGTGTGTATGTGTATATATTTGCGAGTGTGTGTATAAGCGTGAGACCTCAGCCACTTTTTTATTTTTTAATGTTTGCAAGTGAGAAATGTGGATAGGGCTTGATTTATGGGGGTTATATATTAATTCTGTGTTGTTAAATTTATCTTTAAGTCCATCTGGAAGAAGTGTTTCGATGTGTAAAATCCATTTGTCTTCATGTTCCTCGAGTATTTTTCTAAGATTATCTTTTCTGTCTATTTCTATTTTTTCAGTTATAGTGAATTTTGCATGGCTTTTAAAATCATGTTTTTCTAGGCAGAAATGTTGTTCTACAGGTAATAATCTTTCATGGGGAACTGACTTATTCTGATAATTATTAATTTTGTGGCAAAAAGGCCATTCAGATTTTTGCACATTGTTTCTGGCATAGTGTGTATTCTAATAAGTAAATTATGTTATGACTTCTACAGATATGAAAAAATAATTTAAGTAATTCTATTACATTTACTTGATTTAAAAAGAAATGTAGTCTATTAGTAATTAAGAGTAAAAATATTTTAAAATTGTAGTTAAATATAATGTATTTAGAAAGAATCTTTAAGTATACAAGTATGAAAAAAATGCCCAAAAACTTTGTCGTTAAAAAAAAAAAAAGAAAATAAAACCTAGATGACATGCGTTTAATGAATGTCAGAATTCGTTGAAAAATACACCCCTACCCTCACTAAACTTAAACTCCTTTTCGAATGTAACTGATAATTGATACAACAATAGTTAATAAAAATGAACACGCTACCGCCCCTGTCTGAATGATTGGATTTCTCTGTGTCCCTGGAAACAGGAAATTATGAATTTATATGTGCATTTAAAACTCAGTAAATTTAAAAATAAGTTATTCCAAAATTCACTTGATAATGAAACAGAATTAATGCTTTTAATTTAATTTGAAGTTTTTAGCTTCAGGTTTTGAAACTTGGTTATTAATGTGTAGCAAAGAAACCATATTTTAAATCAGTTAATTTATAATATTTATGCTCTGTAAATTTACATTGAGCACCGTTTTGTAAAAATAAAAAATATCAATAAGAACACCAGATTATATATCTTATTGTTCTTTCTTTTTATTTTTTATTTATATATATATATATATATATATATATATATATATATATATATATATATATATTTTCTGTTTATACATTATTTTTATGAATACACTTATTTAAGTAAATCCTCTGTTATTTAATTCAAAAGTATAAATTACATTTACCAGCTTGAATGTTCCATAAATTTTGTAGAAAATATCTGTTCTTCAGAAGGAATTGAAACTGTATCCTATGAGGAACCAACTTTGTCTGGCATGCTATAACTCTTCAGCTACAGAGAACTTCCAGTTAAGCAAATCTCAAATTAATGCTTTTAAACACACACACACAACCATTATATATATATATATATATATATATATATATATATAATGTATATACACACACACACACACACGTTTTATATATATATATTAATTTGTTCCACTTAGTGAAATAGATAAAAGTTTATTTAATAAACTTCACACCGTATGAAATGGACAAAGTCTGACAATTATTTTAAGACATTTTTATGTTTATACATTCTTTATATAGATACAAATATTTAAGTAAATGCTGTTTTATAATAAACTGTATTAATAACATTTACCAGCCTGATATGAGCAGATATGAATGTATGTGAGAGATTCATGGAAGATTGAAGTTTAAAAACAGTAAAATCGTCCTTACTAATCAAACAATTCTCCATGGCTCAATCGCTTAATGCACGTCAGCCTAAATGATGGTTCCGAATAGGATACAGGTTCAATTCCTGTCGGAGAATGAATATTTTTTATGAAAATTTCTTGAACATTCAGGCCAGTAAATGTTATAAATACTGTTTATTATAAAACAGAGCATTTACTTAAATATTTGTATCTATAAAAAGAATGTATAAACATAAAAATGTCTTAAATTAATAAACTTCCCTCACATCTATGGACAGCCTTGAAGCACCTCCTTAACAATGGTGACCAGTTATTGGAATTTTGAGGCTGCTGCTTGGTCTCTTCTCAACAACACCCCAGATGTAGTAATCACTGGAAATCATATCAAATGCTAGGAATCCACTTTTTTGGGGTGAAATGTTCTTAAAAAGTTTTGGCTCACCATTTCTGAGCTATAATCTTGGACTTGATGATCATGTCTAGCATTTCAATATAGACTGTGGTATTGATCCTGAGGTGGCATGCTATCACCCTCATTTTTCACAATCCCAGATGATGTTAGCAATGTGTACATCACCTTGTGGTCCTCACAGAGCTACTTGTCTTTCCTCTTATTCACTTGACCCCTTTTTAAGAAACTATTTCCAAGCTGTTTTTTGGGTCCTGGCTAGTTTGACAAGGATTAGGCCAGGTTGATGTTGATTTTTCACTTTTTTGTTTAGAAAATCAACATTGCAGATTCATTTTTTATCTATAGCTTTCATATGCTATATGTAGACTTCTAACTGGGTTATTTGAACATAATACAGGGTAACTTCAGTTCACAAATTTAATTCATTCCTAAAGGCCATTCGTAACCTGAAATGTTCATAAACCAAAACTATTTTTCCAATAGGAATAAATATAGAGAAAAAGTCACAGTATAATAAAATTGGAAAAGAAAAGTATGGCACAACACATGAATGTATACAACACAGTGGTCAACTCAGAAACCATTGTGTTCGTGTTAATTCTGTTTGGTTATGTTGTTTAAGAACCGAAATTTTGTTCAATAACCAAGGCACTTTCATCTCAAATTTTCTGTTCAAAAACCAATTTGTTCAACATGTAAGAATTGAGGTTACACTGTATATTTTTAGTTTTTTCGCCAATAATCTTCATCTATAGGTTGGCTGTATTAAAAATTTGACATGTTTAGACAAAACAAGATAATAATTCTTTAAACATTACTGAAAATATTATACTTATTTAAATGTTTCTTTTAAATCTATTTCCATAACTACATAACTTGTTTTAATAAGTTTGATGAAAAGATTTTATGATAAAAACATTTACTGAATATTACCATTTTTTTTTTTTTTTTTTTTTTTTTTTCTTCTTCTTTTTTTCATAGGTTTATTTAATTGAAAACAAGGAAGAATCACTACACATTGCAAAATCCAGAGTTGATAAATTAGGACTGAAGAATATCACATTGTATCAGGCAGGTGCAATATATACATATATATATAAATATATCTTGTCTAAATTACGTCTGCATGTGTGTGTTCTTACAAACAAGAGCATGATAAATTTGTAGATAGTGAACTGTAAATAATTCACATAGATATATGTACATTCTTCCCCCTGTGCACACACACACGTGTGTGTGTGTGTCTTTGTGTTTGCATATGTGTGTGTACATACATCTATATCTGTGTGTGTGTGTATGTATGTGTGTGTGTATGTATATATATATATATATATATATGAAGAAATATAGTTTTAAGGTGTGCTATATTTACGGTTTAAAGTGCTCAATATCAGAGATAAAGCATATATAAATATAAAAGTGAACATTGAAGTCAACATTCAGAGGCGACAGGCTGTTTCATGCTAAATGCAATCATCAGGCTGCAAGTATTGGGTTTTTCCTCGACTATATAGGTCAGTGGTGCGTTGGGTAATCCATTGTGGTGGTTATTTACACAGGAGTGGCTTATTTATTTATTTGGGTTAATTTATTTTACTTGTTTTTTATTTTCATTTTTTTATGTATTTATTCTTTTCAGTTTTCTATGTTTTATTAACGTGGTAAAAAAAATTTTAGGGGGATTTGCTTAGGTCACTTATACTTATTTATGTTTATTTTTATTAGTTCTAACAGTTATTTTAGTGGGAGGGATTTGTAATTTGTTCATTTATTTATTTTGGATTAATTTTTACTTGTTTTTTTGTTTTTTTTTCTTATTTATTTGTTTATTTTTAGTTTTTATTTTTTATATTTTTATATACTCTATTCGATTTTTTTTTTTTTTTTTTCCAATTCCATAGCAACCAAATGGTGCTCTCTACCCACTCAAGCGTTGAGATCCCCAAGTAAAATTAGCTTTTCCTCTTTGGAATGCCAATTATGGTCTCTTGAAGAGCTCTGTAGAACTGCATAATTGCTTCATCAGAAACTTGAAGTGTTGGAGCATACACAGATAGGATGGGCATATAACATCCACAAGAAAGTGAGACATGCAGCTTCATGATATGATTATTTATGCTGGAGGGGCACTCTATCTTTTCAGCAAGAGAGGAGCGGATAGCAAAGCCAACTCTCCCTCTCTTTTCTCACCTTTCAGTTTTCCTATCCAGAAGATAATGTATCCTGATTTCACCTCCATGAAGGGATCCTCATCAGAGAAGTGAGTTTCCAAGAGTGCTGCAATATCAATGTTAAGTTGACAGAATTCCTTCGTCACCAGAGCTCTTCTCCATTCTGGTCTGCCAGATTTTTCAAGATCAAGCAACATTCTAACATTCCAACGTCCGATATTCACTGATATGTGCTCCTTGGCATATTGTTTAGTATTTATATCTCTTTTGTTCTTGCTTATAATGACCAGCTGCCAGCCATAGCAAACTGACCTGCTTGAGGGGATGACAAGCAATTTTTGATGCACCTTTTCTAGCATCCTCCCGATAACTCTGGGTGAGCAGTGCTGTCCCTGAACAGGGCTGCTCAGACACAGAAGCTTCCACCAAGATCTGCCTTTTGCCATCCATTAGGCAAGATAACGATGTTAGATAAAACTCCTGACATCTTTGTGCAGATTCATGACTACAGGCCTCCAACTCATCAAGTCTGCCTACATTGACATTTCCCCACTGCCAAATGAATATAACAAAAGATGCAATAATACATCAGATGAATTAACAAGACATCTATACATCAATGGATTATAGTGATGTAGGCTTGTACATCACCTACACCAATCTTTAACTAGCTTCCAGTGACAAGCTATTACAAGATAACTGGTAGCCACTTTGATTGCAGGTTTTTTTGAGTTGTCAAAAAACACTTCCAGCCACAGAGGTTACATTATCACTAGCCACCAGATACTGAACAGACACATCATGGATTTACACAAATTCACTCTATTTGCCCATAACTGGAACCCTAACAGGTGCTACCACTCTCGGTCAGAGTGGACCTGGGAACAACAGCAATTAAAAGGTGGTTCCATGCTCCTTATAACCTTCAATCTCCCAATCAGAAGACTTGCTGTCGGATGTAGTTTATCATCATACCCAGGACAAAAAAAAACACACACAAGGTGACATGGACCCACCCAAGATCAAAGCATGGACACATGATCATTATCAGAAGCTGTGATTTGAAAGATGTCTGCAGTGCCCGTGCTTTTATGCAGTGCTGAGTGTGATGCAGATCATAAGTTGGGAAAGTTTAAATTGCAAGTCAGAAGGTAAGTACTATGGCCGGAATTAAAATACCAAAGCGCATGAATAAAGAAAATGAAACAGCCTGATGTCTGTCAGCAACTTTCTGATGCCCTTAGCAACACCAACTTCAATGGATCTTGGGATAATTTCAAGGAGCAGGTCTGCACAGCTGGCAATGACATACTCTGACTAAATCAGAAGAAACACAAAGACTGGTTTGGCAAGAACGATGACATAATCATCCAGCTGCTTGAAACAAAGCATTCATTGATCAAGTTCCTTCTTGATCCTAATCTGAATAACAGACCACAGGTTGAAAAATCACAAAGCAAACTTGCAACATGTCCTGAGAGAAATGAAAACCAAGTGATGGTCTAACATATCAGCTGAAGTATAAGAAGCAGCTAATCAACACAACATGAAGCGACTCTACTTTCTTTTGTGATTGTATTTGGTCCACCTTCAGCCTCTGTGGCTCCACTCAATTCCAAAGATGGATCAGTGTTAATAAAAGATTCTGAGGGTATCATGAAACGGTGGTACTCTACAGATCTGTTTTTCAACCCCTCGGTGGTAGACGAAACTGCTATAGAAAGTATACCACAGTCTGACGTCATCACAGATTTAGATGTTTCACCTTCTAAGGAAGAAACTGACCTAGTCATTAGTCAGATTGATACTAGTAAAGCACCAAAGATGGATGGCATACCTATGGAACTACTGCAGTAGGGAGGGGAAAATGTGAATTCAATTGTGCATAGCTTTATTCATGAATGTTGGGAAGGAATACCAATTCCCACCTGACTGGATTAATAGTATCCTTGTTTACCTTTGTAAGGGAAAAGGATCCAAGTCAAGATTGTGACAATTACCATGGCATAACACTCCTTAAATCTGTTGGAAAGATCTTGGCCAGACTTCTCCTTAACAGACTGCTATCACATATATTTCCTGAACCACAATGTGGCTTTCAACTTGGAACGGGGGAACAATTGACATGATATTCTCAGTCTGACAGCTGCAAGAAAAATGTTTGGAGCAGAACATGCCTCTGTACCAAATATTTGTAGATTTAACTAAGGCTTTTGATACTGTCAACTGCGATGCCCTTTGAAAAGTTCTTGCTAAACTTAGATGCCTACGCAATTTCATTAATATGTTTAAGAGAATGCACAGCAATATGAAAGCTTGTGTCATGGTTAATAGAGAATTGTCAGAAGTAGTAGCCATTGACAACAGTTTTAAGCAGGGATACATTCCCGCACATACCTTGTTCTCTATTTACTTTGCTGTGGCTCTCTCATACACATTTCATGATTGCAACATTGGAATTGGTCTTCGATTTCAAATGAAAGGTAAGGTTTACAATCTCCGAAGGTGTAACGTCAACTCCAAGATCTTCAATACCCTTGTGCGTGAACTACTATATGCTGATGACGCTGACTTTGTCACACATTCTGAGAGGGATATGCAGATACTGATGGACCATTTTTCAGCTATGGTTACTGCATTTGGACTGACCATGAGCCTGAAGGAAACCAAAGTAATGTTCACTCCTCCTCCTGCCTTACATTGAATCAAACATATATGTCAATGGCACTCATTTAGGCGTTGTGGATACATTTGTGTAATTTGGCAGTACATTGTCTCAAGATGGATCTATTGATGCTGGAGTACATACCCAAATCCAAAAGGCCTTGGTTGTGTTTGAAAAATTAGAGAAACATTTGTGATCAGACAGAGGCATCACCAGCAGTACTAAAGTGACAGTTTACCAAACTTGTGTACTGACTGACCTGTTGTACTCTTCAGAAGCTTGGATGATTTACCGCTATCACCTGAAATGGCTTGAGGGCTTTCATCAAAATTGTCTAAGGAGAATCCTTAACATAAAATGACAGTCTATGATACTAGACACCACTGTTATTCTCAAGGCCTGCTGTCCAAGCATAGAAAACTTACTGATTAAAAAGATGGGCTGGACATGTGGTATGCATGGATGACAGTAGGTTGCCAAAGAAGCTATTTTATGGCAAGCTTGCAAATGGTAAGCGCCCTCAGCATAAGCCAAAAAAAAAAAGATTTAAAGGTAAGGAATAACTTGAAAGAGATGACTGGGAAAATCTTGCTAGTGATTGCAATAAGTGGCACAGGGTTGTTGTAGAAGGATGGAAGTCAGCAGAGGAAAAGATTTTATCACATGCAGCACTGAAAAGGGATTTGAGGAAAGGTATTACCAGGAGCTTGGATGACAGCACTGAAAACTGGAAATGCGAGACATGTGGTCATATCAAACTGCCAAAAGCTGGGCATGTTAATCATCTGAAAGATGACCTCACTCAGTGCTACCTCCATGGCCCGGTGATCTGTATGTGAATCAGCATCTGGATTGAAGAGACATATGGTGGTACACAAGGATGACCACCACAGCAACCTCTGCTTAACCCTGTGAAGACTCTGGAGCACATCTGTCAGCTATGCTATAGACCTTGCAAATCAGCTGCTTGTTTCAAGAGCCACCTTTGAAGTCATTCAAGAGTAATCAATGATCTAAATTGAATGTAAGATGGGGCAATCAATATATTAGTATATTAGTAAAATATTTGTCCCTTAGCTGATTGATGTTACCTTTACCCGACTGCAGATTTTTAACTGCCCCTTCATCCTCTCATCAGGGTATATCATATATATATATATATGACATTGCACATTTAGTGCCGATGTTAATAAAAATAGTGTTCAATGTTATATAACAATGCTATTAAACATATATTAATAAATATTTATATTATCTGTCATCAGTAGCACGGCTCAGTTTCATGTACAATGCAATCTTCAGGTAGAAGAATGACCATTATATAATTTAAATTTTATTAAAAATATCTGGTTAATGCAATGCTGATACAGTCCATATATTATATGGGAATTATGGCTTTTGTGGGGGTATAAAAATAAACAGACTATAAAAAATAAAAATAACAAATTATGTAGTGTGAAAATCTGTTTTTAAATACAAAAATATTTTATAATTAAGATAGGTGGGTTTTATATTTAAAATGAACATGGATTAAAGGTTTGTTTTTATATATTTAAAATAAATGGAGATTAATTGTTTTTTTGTTTTCGGGGTTTTTTTTTTTTTTTTTTTTTTTTTTTTTGTGTAAAATAAATGGACCTAAAAAAAACAAAGACAGTTATCTATGTTTATCTATGCTTGAATATGATAAGTGAACAGAAAAAATAAATAATTTACAGTCAAACTTGATCTGGATCAACATATTTCAACAAATATTTATTTTTATGCCTACATGTGAGCATCAATTCATTTCTCTTGTTTAATAAGCTACAGAGATTTAAGATAACTAATTTTTCTACAAGGCATAAACTACATCTATCACCTTTCCCATTGTAAAATTTGGCTTTAGGTACAATATCACACACAATAATGTGTGTATTACCACCATTCTTTAATTGCCAGAAATATTTGGAGAGAGCAGTGTTGTTTATGTATCTTACATTGCCTAAAGTTATGTGATGATGGTAGACATGAAATTTCGAAGGATTTTAAGTGGAACCAAAGAAAAACTTTATGTTGTTACAGGAAATATATATATATATATATATATACACACACACACACACACTATAATTCTCGTATCTTTTTTCTTTTTTATTTCAGTGCAACCTTGGGTATTTCCATGGTAAATTTGACCTTGGTACATGTTTGCACGCCTGTGGAGTGGCAACAGACATGGTACTACAGAAATGCATTAACAGTGAAGCTGCATTTGTTGTGTGTCCATGTTGCTATGGAGCAGTACAAAACACCCATTTAATTACTTACCCAAGAAGTCAACTTTTTCAAGCTGCAAATATTTCAGATATGGTAAGTTAATTTTAAATCAACTTTAAAATGGTAGCCTATAATATAGTATTTTCCAGAACATTAATGTACACTTCCATAGTGTAAACAAAGTAAAAAATATTTTATCATCTTAAAGAATACAATTTGATTTTTCAAATAAAATATCATATAGTGTTTTAACAGATTATTACAAATATTAAATATCATCATCTTTTTGCTCTTCATAACAATTTTTGTTAATGTATAATCAAAAGTTAGAGAATTTTTTTTAATCTTCTCGGCCCAAGCAAGATGATAAAGCCACTAAGACACAGGGAGTGAAAGAATCTTAGAACACTCCTCATTAAGAAGAGAGGACAATAGAAGAACAGGATTCAAGGATACAGATTTATTTTTTTTTTAAGTTGACTGGGAAACAAGAAACTGAAAAAGTGTTCCACAAGTGCAAAAGAAGACACTATTAGCATAGAAGTTATGGTTACATCTAGCAGTTTCAACAGTAAAATGATGAGACCTAACTGGTGATCAAGTACTACACTTAAATTCATATATCTAGGTATCTTAGCAGAAAGCTATGTTATGGCAGTGAAAAAGTGACTGAACTCTATATGTCAGGTGAGGACTAATAACATTGCAGATTCATTGGATTTTGCAATGACTCCCCACCTTGAGGGTATTATATAATAAATAAGAGATTATATGTAATTTCCTTTAGGTTAATTCCCTTCTAATAATGATTCAGCGGTTCTACTTTCCAACTCTCTTTCCATCTGCATTTCTAAGATGTTTTTAGTGTTATTGTTATTGTATCGCCCAACATCCTTTTGTATGTGGTAAGGGGGTGATCTATGGAAGAAATGTTTATTCTCCCATTTGCATTTACCTCACTGTAGGTATTATTATATCCATGATATAATAACACCGTATGGAATTGCTGAAAAGAAAAGGAGTGATAAATATACTTTATTCTCAGTTTTATACTAAGTCATATGCAAAATTATATACACATATATACATTTGTCCCATACAGAGAAAATATAACATATTTCTACACAACAAGCAGTCTGAAAAAGAACAAAAAGATATGGTCTTACATATAATATGGAGATTTTTTTGTGCTTCTGGAGATTCTGTGTTTTTAGAGAAGCTATATTTAGGATTCCAGATTTGAGCAGGCCAGATTTATCTACTACGTCCCTAGCAAGGATATGTTCTGCAAACAGAGAAACAGTGAGTCTTGAGTTGCCCCAAATTAAGGACTGTGAGCTGAAGATAGTTTCTTTCCATATCTAGTGAAGATATATTCCCCAAAAGAAACAGCACTACGGGATTGTAAGCTGCACCATGTAGGAGCTGGCTGGGGAAGGCAGAATTGGCCTCCATCCAGGCAAGGCCCTTGCCTCACCCATGCTAAAAAAACAACTGCTCAGGATGACTCCTGGAAGCTGACTGACTGTAGCACTAACTTATTGCCACTTTTGTCACGATGCAGTCGCATCTCTAAGCAGCAGTCACATAACCCATGTGATTTCATCTCTGCCAGAGAGAGATGATTGCCTTTTGTATCCCTATAGTGGTAACTAATTAGGAAAGTTCTAATATTCCTTAGGAAAAAGACCAGATCAAACTGATAAGAGAATGAACACTGCATACCACCATTGATTAAGTAAAATATTTTCTTAGAAGTTTACCAAATATGACAAAAATTTGAGGAAGGCCAGAGAATACAAAAATCAGAATATTGTAATAAAAACAACAAAGATGAGGAAACTGGTCAGAATGAATCCATGTATAATAGTAACAACCAATGTGTTTTTATTCCAATAGGATCTTTTAACATTGGGTCATGCAGCTGATCAAACAGAATTCAAGATTGCACTTGCTGAACAAGGTATTTGATGTTTTATTTCTTCTAGCTTACATTTTAATTTGAAAGCTACCGTACCTTAATATTATTTACATGTATTTGTGTGTGTGTGTGTGTGTGTGTGTGTGTGTATATATATATATATATATATATATATATATATATATATATATATATATATATATATGTATATATATATATATATATATATATATATATATATATAATTTTAAATAAAAACAGACCACTTTAAGGTTCCATGTAATAAATTATTTCATCACAGCCCTTTTAAAGGACTGTGGATCATCAGACTTTACTTCCAAACAAAAAATGAAAAGAAAATTTACACATTTTTGACGGGCCGTATTAAACATGTAAATTAACGAAGTGAGGGAAGACATGAGTGAGTTAGCAGACATTGACACATTTAAACTTAACGGAAGTTATATATTGATATCGAAGGGGTAGAGAAGAAAAAACCCATAGAGAAAAAAAGAAAGAAGGAAGTTATGAGAGAAGATGTCAAAAAAAAGGGTCTAGAAACACTGTTATTTTGCTTTACTTTGAAAATGTTATTTTGGAGGTTCATAAAGATTATAATGTTTGATATAAATCTGAATGTCTCTAGACTGTCTACAAATAATTTAATTTGATGTTTGTTATTGATTTAAATTTTTTTAAATTTTGGGGATTTTCTATGAAATAGTCGATTAGAAAAATATTCATAGAAAGTACATTAAAAGAATAAAATTTTATTTTAAAATATAAGTTTACTTCTAATAATCTTTTCTTTTTTTAATAATCTCTTTAAAAAAATTTATTATTGATTATTAAGTTGACATCTCTATCTGTTTGAATTTTGTTCATGAATTTAACTCGTGACTGTTTCTAGATAGGTAATCTCTTTTACTTACATTTTAGTTAAGTTAATATGGGGTAATATTTGAAGGTAATATTAAAGATCTTGCTCTCTCATATACTGTATACACACCCATGCAAATATCACATATACACACGTTCCTTTACATGTTCAATCACTCATATAGGTACCCATGTGCTGAAATACACAGGTAACTTCATGTATTAACATCTACCTAAATATCAAAAAGTTTTCCAATTTAAATATTTTATCATCAATAATGATTATTAAAGGGTAATATTTCAATTTAAATTATCAATTTAAAAAGTTTTCCTCCATATTACAAAGAATTTTAAACTCACACTTCCAATTGGAGAATATTAAATGAGAAAATGGGATAAAACACTAATAACAGGACTGTAAGTCCTTCTTTTATAATATTTTATGTATCCATTATCAATTATTTGCTCTGGATTTACATTGAGCTCTCTGGATTTTATCCTCCTTAGGTTTACCCATACGGATTACTTAGTTTTTCATAAACTATAATATATATATATATATATATTAGCCCTATTTTAAACTAGAGTGATGGGAGCTTAGACCCGTCCTTCTTGAACAGTCATAATTTTCTGTTGTCGAATTACCATCTTTTCCTATTTATCCACTTTTGCCATTTTTACCAAGCACCATATATATATATATATATATATATATATATATATATATATATAAATTAATATGATATTAATATTAATTTGATATTAAAATCTGAATGAAAAGTTTGAATTTTCAATGTTAAATTCATTTCTTTTTATATATGAGACTTATTTTTGAGACTGGTATTTTATCCACTTTTGGGATAAGAACCTAGATTCATTTTTTTATATATGAATTATAAAAAGATTTTATCTTTTAACTTTCTTTGATCTAACGGAATTAAAATGGCTAGCATCTAATAATACAACAAAATATTTTTATTGCTATTTTTATAACTTTCTTTATCTTAAATGCTATTAGCATAAAAAGAAAAAACAATAAAGATGCTTAAAATTCCAAAACTAAATAATTTTTTCAAATATCAATATTTAATTAAATCATTTAAATTTTATGTATTTACTTAGAGAAATTGTTGCATAATTTAAAACACAAAAATTTAAAATTGTAAATAAGCTTTATTGCTATTTTAAATAGGTGGGTGTAACCTATTTAAATCTAATATCTTGTAACAATTAATTTTACAAAATCAAACTTCTGATCTTTCATAGTTTTTAATTAAAATATTAAAAATATAAACTAAAAAATAAATTTATAAATATTAAGTCGCAATAAAAGAGGCTCTTTTGTTACAAAATAATATTGTTTTGTTTTAACTCTTTAATGAATCAATTTTTTTTCAAATAACATTTAATTTTATAATGTATTTTTTGTTTTATAAATTAATTTAAAGGAAATGTCAATCATTATCTTTATTCTTGTTCTTTTATTATACTCACTTTTTAATTGTTTTATTTTTTAAAACTCAATAATACCACCTTGTGTCTTAGTGGCTTCATTGCCTTGCTTGGTGTGAAATAATTAAAAAAAGAATATTTAATATAGGATTTTTTTTTTTTTTTTTTTTTTTTGCTTGTAGAAGGAAAAAGTAATGTTAATCTTTGTTAAGGTAGTAAAAAAAAATTGGTGCTCGGAAAATTCAGTAACTATGAAATAAAAATTGATTAAAAATTGATTTTAGGGCAGTTCTAGAGTAGGGATTTGGGGGCTAAGCCCCCTCCCCTTATATTTTTGAAATAGAAATAAGGCTATATATAATCTTCCATTACCAAATTTTCCTAAATTCATATATTTTTATATTAATAGTATTATCTCAAGTTGACATTAAAATTTTAAATTAAAAGTTCCTTGAATTTTCAATGTTAAATTTGCTTCTTTTTATATACAAATTTTTTTTATTTATGAGACTGGGATTTTATTTAAGTGATTGGGATTTTGTCCTGGATTCAGCTCTACATGTACTTTAAAAAAAATTAGTTTCTATTTGAGCTATCATCCTAATACCATTTGGGACCTGCCATGGGTCCACCATTACACCTATAATCCCAACTGAAAATATTGCATCACTTCTGCCAGTGCTCGGTAAAAGTGGCAATGGAAAAAATGGCAAGAGTGGATAAATAGGAAAAAATGGCAAGAGTGGATAAATAGGAAAAAATGGCAATTCGACAAGAGAAAATTATGACCATTCGAGAAGGATGGGTCTAAGCTCCCATCCTTCTAGTTTAAAATAGGGCTAAGTCCCCTCTCAATATTTTAAATAGATATTTACTCTAGTGGGGAGGGGAGCTAGGCTCCTTCTCCTCTTGTTTTAAATATCACTCCTAGTATTAAAAACATTTTTTTTAAATTTTCGATGTCGATTTTTAGAAGTTTTATGGGGGGGCGCTAGGTTCCTACTCCTAATTGCAATAAAAGCACAAATCGTAGCGTGTTTAAGTGAATTTGATGACTATAATTAATTTTATTATTGATAGCTGACATTAGGATTAGATGTGTGTGTGTGTGTGTGTATATATATATATATAAAAAAAATAAGTGTGTGTATATATATATATATATATATATATATATATATATATATATATATATAAAATAAGTGTGTGTGTGTGTATATATATATATATATATATATATATATGTGTGTTGGGACGATTAATCGGAATTGAGAAATCAAAAAAATCGTGAAGGTTAGGAATCCCATTCAAATAAAACTTTTTCTTTAATTGGAATGTTTTCTTTGAAAATATTTTTAAAAATAGTTTATTTATTATTTTTTATGATTGGAATGTTTTCTTTTTAAATAGTTTATATTAAAAACATTTTTAAATACTTTATTCTATTTTTTAAATAGTCTAATAGTTTTTTTTATAAATAGAAATGTAACAAAATTTAAATCTATTAAACGTCATGGTAATAATGTATCCAATATATTGTTTTTTTATTCGACTGCATTACTGATTCCCACGTGTTCAAACTAGTGAAATTAAAAAAAAAACAACAACTCTAAGTGTACAAAATTGACGAGGAACTGTTTTCCGATAAACACCGCTTAATGTCGGTTTCTGATTTCAATATTGGAAGCTCTCATCAAGTGGACCTATAATTGTTTTTTCCCAAGTTTTTCAGTGTGTTCAGACATAATCGCCTAAAAAAATAAAATCTCATGGGAGGGGGGAGCTTTAGCTGAATATTCTTTTTAATTTGACAAACTTCTCATGTTTTTCCATTATGTATTGTATTTTAATAAACTCATTGTGAGATATTCATCTATATTCTTTTTCCTTTTGCCATTTTTTCTTATTTATCCATTTTTGCCATTTTTACCTATTTATCCACTTTTGCCATTTTTTCCGCTGCCATTTTTACCTAAATTCATATATACTTATATGTACAAGAAAGATTTATTTCTGGATTTGCTATATATAAATTCATAGTAAATTGATCAAACCTCTAAAACAAGTTTTTTCTGGCAGTGCTACAATCACATATTCTATACTTCATACTTAGCGAATCCTAGTATACCGTAAAATCTGACTTTATGTGAAGATAGCCTCAAGAAGTGTTTTTTAAAGTTTGTTCCAAAATGTAAACAAACAACAGAGAATGTATATGAAGATAGATTAAGCCATAAAAAATATTTTTCTAACAATGCTACAGTCACATATTCAATATATTTCATAGTTAGGGAGTCCTAGTAGCCTATAAAACTTTACTTTATGTGAAGAAATTCTCAATTTAAAGTTTGAATTAAAAGTTTCTTAAATTTTCAATTTATGAGCCTTGGATTTTGTCCACCTTTGGGATAAGAGGTTGGGTTTTTGTCTGGATCCAAATTAAACTATATCATCGCTTTTCTTCTGATCTTTAAAATGTGCAAAATAATACAATAAAAAGATACACCCTCTTTCATTGATAACACTATCAAAATTGTTCTTTTAATTTTGTATTAAGAAAACTATTTACCTGGCTATATACATTTTTAAAGCATTTGTAAATTAATAAATGACTTTTTTCATAAATAGAAAAGGAAAGTATAATTTTGCAAATAATTTTCCAAGATTTCCCTTCACATTTTACAACCTTCTAAAGTTTTTTAACATTTGCTAAATAGAAATAATATGAAAAGTTGAAAGAAAATGTTTTTTTAAAATTAAAATATCAAAACTACAATAAATATGAAATATACATCAAAATATTATCTAAGCTATTTGTTCCATACAAATGTTGAATTACATTTTATCTATTTATGGAAAAAAAAATTATTAATTCAGGGATACTTGTACCTGTTAATCTTTAAAAATATTTGATCAGAATATGAGGTCAGGTAAACAATTCTTTACATAAGAATAAGGACAGTAAAAATTTTTAAAAATTAATAGCATCAACAATGAAAATAAATGTTGACAATAAGTCTTATTTATTAAATATTACTTTTATATTATTTTAAACTAGTTTACTAAAATATTACTACAATAATTTGAATAGTTCATTTCATTAAAGATATATTAAATAAATTAAAATATTACTTTTTGTGACTTTTTTCTTCTCACAAGTAGAAGTTATAATTCTTTGCTCTAACAAATGGAATTCTAATAATTTTTTTCTGTGACTTTTTTTCTGACAACCAGAAATATAAATAAAAATGAAAAAAAAGGTCAGTGTAACCTATTTTAATATAAGCTTAAATTTTCTACTTGTTTATATGATTTTCTTATGGTCTTATTTACCAAGATGAGCATGTTCTAAAGAAATAATGCTAGCTTCCAAGCCAGAAGGATGTAAATCATGTATTTAAAATCTAATGTCAAGATAAAACTCTCAATTAGTGCAAAGTAGAAGAGGGACTGCTTTATCCATATTAGATGTTTAGCTGGCTTCATTTGAATCATGTGTTTCTAAAGATATACATTTTTAAGTATCAATAAATTAAAGAATTATTTTCTATAAATAAAAAGAAACTACAATTGAAAATTTTACAAATATTGTTGAAAGAATGTCCCTTTTATACTTTTATTTCAACTTGCTTTTGCTTTTACACAACAGCTAAGTTGTGTTTTTTTTTATTTTATTTAAATAATGTGGTTGAATAAATGAGGTCAAGTTGGAAAGAAAAATCAACTTCTATGTGCTATGTCCCTTCAGGACATGGATGGTCATAGACCTCTTTATAGCTTCTTGTAAATTTTGTCCGTTCATTAGCTCTCCTAAACTCAAGCTTGTTAGATAGGTTATGTGCTGTTTACCTGTCTCTCTTGCCTTCAGTATGTCTTGTGAGTTTCAAATTCTTTAAGCTCTCTTCCTCAGTAGTTCCTTAGAAATTTCAACACTCTCTAATATGTCCTTTTTGTTTTGATTTTCTCTAAAACTTTGTTGTTGCTCACATATTCAGTTCATAGCATTTTCATCATCCTTCTGTCGAACCTCATTTCTGTTGCTTTAAGTCTCTTCATCTGTGAGGAGATTCTTAGCATACATAGCTATATAGGAGCACTGATATTATATAACAGTTCAGTTTCTAACAACATTTTCCTGTTTCTTAATACTTTTCTTATCTTTTGGAAAGCACCTTTCACTATCTCAATTTCCCTTTGAATTTCCTTGTCATATTTTCCATCCTCTATTAATGCACTTTTCCAGATAATTAAATTGTTGTACTTGCTTGATTTTGGTATCTCCATTTTGTAATTTCCATGTTGGACTTTTCTTTTTTCTGCCTTCTTAAAATTGATATTTAGTCCTTTCCTTCAAACTATATTGTTTTCTAATTTATTTCTATATAAATTGGTAAATGATAAATATTGCATTGCATTAGTTTTAATACAATTGTATTAGAGTTTACATTGTCATAAATATAAAATTATTCTTTTAAAATATTGTTTGTTTCTTTTTGTTCTCTTTTCTTCAACCATATACATAAGGATTAAGTACAATGTTACTTGAATTTTGTAATTTTTGTTGAAGGTGACATTGTTAGCATTTTAAGCCATTGGTGATTTTCACTAAAGAAAATCATACTTGTAAAAATCTGCTTGAGAAACAAAAAATGTCAATGATAATTATTTTTCTCTAGTGAATAAATATATTTCTTCTTTTACAAATATTTTTGTATAGTCAAATGAATAAATTAGAAACAAGTCACAGAATTGTATGTTAATCACTCGGTCATCAGTGATAATTTTATGCCAAAATTAGTTTTTTTTTGTTTTTTTTGTTTTTGTTTTTTTTTATTATAGGAATCTTCTCCAAAGAAAAAAATCGACTTTTCCTCATTTCTAAGGTAGATGTTTATATGCATAGTCTTTTGTTAGGGAAATGTCTGCAGTATCTTTAATGAAAAATTACTTTTAGTATTACAGCCCACGTTATGATGTTTTGTACCTCATGCAGCCTACTGTTTGAAAAAGGTTGCCCATGCCTGAATTAGAGTTTATGCTTATTCACAAAGGAAAATATTTAATACAGTTTAAAGTATTAAAGTAAATTTTAAAATAAATATATATGTTTATAGATGTGAAGGTGGTGAAATGGATAGCAGCTACAAATGAGAAATTGGTAAAAGCTGAGTTTGGATTTTACTTGTTGCATTTGCTTTTTGCACAAACACCCTTGGGAAATGTAGGAATCCATCTTTGTTTCCCACAGCTGTTGGTTAAATAGGATGACAACCAGTCAGAGAACAACAACTGTAAATTAAAAATCTGTGAATAAAGCTATCACCAGCCATTTTAAACATTCTTGTCACTGGATCATCATAATTGATGTCCAAAGAGTCCTATTGAAGTTGTCCAAGTGTCTATCACAAGAATATCTCTGATTTACAGGTACTTTCTTACATGTAAGAAAGTAGCTATGCTGAAAATCAAGTAGAGACATCATTATATATATTTATTTATTTATTTTTAATTGTTTCACCATTAACAAGGCAGAAACATCACTGGTATGAAGATAGAGTAAAAGTGAGATAAAAGACTGAGTATAGGTAGGATTGAGGAAAGGGCAAAAGATGAATGAGATTCAAGAAGACAGAAGATGGCGATTGACACTGCCTTTAAATTTTGGGGAGATTGTAGCTATCAGGGAAACCAGTAAATGGAAGGAAGTTCCACGGGTGGTAAGTTCAAGAGAAGAAATTGTTGGAATAAAAGGGACATTTGCATTTAGCTATTTCAACAGTAAACAGGTGGGACCTAGATGTCAATTTAATAGCATACTTAAATTTGTGAACTTGGAGAAAAAAAGCTGGTCAGAGCCGTTGCCATGAAAATATTTGTAGAAAAGACAGAAGGAAGCTACATTACATCAGTAAGAAAATGACTGAAGTTGGGATGTCCGGCCAGGATTGATTACATTGCAGATCATCCTTAGGATTTTGTCAAAAATTTCTAGATGCACAGCAGGAGCACTGAACCAAATATGGCAACAATATTCAATGCATGGACAAATGGTAAATTTATAAATGTGCAATATGAATTCTGACAAAAATTTTCTGGTACAACACAGTGACCCAATTTTTCTTGCAGTAGATGCAGTTATTGATTTAATATAGTCACTCCACTTCATGTTAGTGGGAAATGTGAGGCCAAGGAGGTGTAGTGTGTTGCTCTCCTGGAGTCTGACATCAGCTATGTTGATGGCAGGCACAAAAGGGTCTCTGTGGTGGTTAAATGAAAGCAGTTTTGTTTTGGAATTAAGATTTACAAACCATTTCACAAAAACTAAATTTAACATTTTTATTTTATTGGTCATTACTTCAAAATTTATGAGTTTTTTTTTTTTTTTTTTTTTTTCCACATCCAAAGACTGAAATTTTAAAAAGATCTATTTTATTTTTTCTTTCAGTTAAAATGTAATAAAAATTCAAGAGAAATGTTACATTTAACAGGCTGCTAATTTATAGTTTTTTTTTGTTTTTTTTTTTTAAATATTGGTGTGTTAAACTCTTCAAAACTAAATTTTTATGAGCATGGAAAATTTTGATGAAAGACAATATTGTTTATTGACAAAGAAAAAAAACTTGAAATCCTGAGGGGAAAAATTGATAATCATGTCATTTTGACTAAACTAGTTACTAAATAAAACTAAAGTTTGCTTATATTTTATAAAGATGAGTTTACAGCTTTTGAACTTTTAGTTAGCGATGAATTTAAAATATACAGCTTTGTTAATGTTTTTTTTTATTTTTAATTTCAGGTCGATATTGTATGAATTTGGTTGATACAGATCGGTTGGCTTATACTGAGGAAAAAGGATATGATGTTATTCTATGTTCACTCCAACCATTGACATGTACCCCCAAGAACAATCTACTAATTGGAACACCAAAATATATAAAAAATGGCCTCAGCTGACATGTCCATAAAAACAGTTAAATGCAGTAGCCCTTATCTAACATACAGCTTAAACTTTTCCATCTTCACTTTAATGTCTTAATTAGAACATAAACATATGCTCTTCTCACAATATCCAGAGAATAAAGATACATGTTAAAATAGAATTTTTAAAATTATATATAAAACTTCTAAAAATTAAACTGAATTGGGAGAAAAAAATAATTCTATTAAGAAATTTATTTTTCTCTCTACAAATAATTCTAATAGTAATAGGAAAAATCCCAACAGACAAAATTCCAGTCTTACTTCTAAAAAGAAACATTTAACATCAAAAATTCAAGGAACTTCTTATTCAAATTTTGGCAAACATGGATAAACATGCCTGCAATAAGATGTAGTGTCAAAAGGACAGTTTTTCCCTTGACACCACTATTATTTTAACTACCTTCACTCCTCAACAATGATTAATTTAAAAAACAATGATTAGAATTTGAATAAAACCTAAACATGATGAAAGTGAATTTATATATTTTCTTTGTTCTTGAGAATTGACAACAAAAATAATAAACACTATTTATTCGAATGGTTGGCAAAACATAAGCTAATTACCAATTGATTCAAACTTTATAAAACAGTAAGGATTTCCTTATAGTTGGTTCATATATTTTAATAATTTAGTAGATTTTAGAATAAAAATTGATTTCCCATTTATTTCTTTATAAATTGATAAATGATAAATATTGCATTGCATTAGTTTTAATTGTATTAGTTTTTAGAATGTAATAAATATATAATTATTATTGTAATTAAACTAATAAATAAATAGTTTTTATTTTTAATGTTTAGGTTTTATTTCAATTCTAATCATCACTTTCTAAAACAATAGATATTACCAAAGAGTGAAGGTAGTTAAAAAAAATTGATGTCAGGGGAAAAACCATCCTTTTAACACTCCATTTATGCCCAAATTTTAATGTCAAATTCAAACAATAAAAATTGATCTTTCTTTGTGAGTCTAGTTGTTTTTTTTTTTTTTTGTTTTTTTTTTGTCCACTTCTGGGATAAGAGCACTAGGTTTTTCTCATGAATTCAATTCTGCTAAACCTTTTCTTCATTTGAAATTTTTCTAATCTCCTCAAATCTGCAACAAAAAGAACTGAATCTACTTCCTTTTGCATCTATTTTATCAGCATAAGATCTCAAGAATTTTTAATTAAGTGATTTAAGTATAAAAATCATATTTGTGATGATACTATACTTGAGTAAAGTTTTTAGGAAATATACAGCCAGAAACCATTCACAGAAGAATAGCCACCAAAAATAAATCTCAATACATACAGCCAAAAACATTTCAAATTACTTTAAAAAATGATAACAGCTATGGCGGCATGGCCGGGACCGCGGCTTGCTTGCTTTGGTTGGGATTGATCCTGGTATCAGAGAACAAGCCGTCAGCCAACACTTGTCTGTCGTTAATGGCGTTTGACACAGCAGCTGGTCTTTAAGTTGACCTCTTCAACTATGACCTCTCTTACCCATGTAATATTTGATCTTTAGTGAGTCAAGCCAAATTATCATTGGGGTATCTCAACCATGCTAACCAAGGAGTTGAAGGACAATAAAAATAATAAAACCTGCAGATAGTCTTGCAAGTTATTTCCTATCTGCAGGTTTTATTATTTTTATTGTCCTTACCTCATGAAATTGTAAGGACCTAAAAATAAAACAAATATTCCTTGTCTGTCATATTTAACAATCTGCATAAGACTTGCTACTTAGATTTATCAAATCTAAAGAAAGGACATAATTTTATTTTTTTTTTATTTTATTTTTTTATTTTTTTAAATTTAACATCAATCTATCATTATTTCCCCACTAGTGCCAAAGGTCATTCCAAATACAGAATTTAAAAACAAACCTGCAAAATATTTTAAGTGAGTTGGAATAAATTTAGTAAATATCAATATTTTTTTATGAATTTTTTTTTTATCTGAATCTTGTATAATAAAAAGAATTCAATAAACTGTTACAACTTCCAAAATAAAGTTTCAAATAAAACAAAATGCATATTTTAAAACTGAAAATTTTATTTCATGAATATTGCGAAAATAGATTGTGAATAAGTGAAATTTATGTAAATTTTCTAACTTGACAGCATTTGAAAATTTAGTCCTGTTTTCTTTGCAACACATTAAAAATTTACACAAAGTTAGCATTTTTATTCAAATAACAGAATTTGAAGTCCATTCCGAGTGTTTAGGCTTTAACATGTTGAGTGCTAAATGTCAATTACAAAATCTGACTTCAGTGCCAACAGTCAATAAATTTTTGAGTTCATTTATAGCTTTAACTGTCTTTATTTTTAATGTGAAAACAAACCACCTGTGTTTGAAATATCACAAAATATCTAGTTTGGATATTGGACATTGTTTGTTGTTTAAATGCTTTATGGGATAAATTTTATAAAAATATTTTTAACCATTTAAAATTTTTATTCAATAAAAAAAAAATTCTTTATTAGTCAAAGTAAAAGACAAATATAAATAGCGATTTGAATATTAAACATTTATAATAATGTAATATTTTGTCAAATTAAAATAATGTTCTATGAATTCCTGCATTATGTTTTAAAGTGTAATGCTTAGCATGAAAGTGATAATGAGAAAAACACAAATCAGGCTGATCCTTAATAGCATAGATTAAGGTTTCAGAGAATCAACAAACATTAACTAAAACATGAACAGATGATAAAATGCTATATATATATATATATAGTAATGTTAGAACAAAGTTTAATTAGCTACCCTAACAATTTTAATTCTGGTTGTCAATTATCCTTTAAAACAGTTGCAAGAGCCTGTCCACAAGATATCAGTTGAAGCTTCTTGTGAATAGAAAACAAGATGAAAGCAAAGTTTGTGAGCTTTTAAAATTTCACATTTATATGGAACTTTTCAGTGACTACCAGGAATGTTGATTTGGGGTTGGAGTTTAACTTGGGATCTGAGTTGGGTTGGAATTTTGAATTGGCTAGCAGTTTGCCTTGGGGTTGGAGTTTGCTTTCAGGTTGCAGTTTGCCTCGGGGTTTGACCTGAGCTTGGGCTTGCAGTTTGGGTTTTGGTTGGGTTTGGGGTTTGGCTTGAGGTTGGGATTTTGTTTTTTTTTTTGGAGCCTGAAACAAATTAAAAATAAGTACATGAAATTTGAAGGTGGGGAAAAAAAAATTATATATATAATGTGTGTGTGTTTGTGTCAACATCAAGCTGCACTGTTTCATACTTAAATGCAAACTTCAAACATTTAAGGATGAATGACTATCACTACTTAGTGCCAAAATCAATCCTGTTTTTATACATTAAAAAGAGGGGGTTAAAATGATTATTTATATACTGAAGACTGAAAATTATAATACAAATTTGGCAGTAAAGCCCAAAAGCAAAAGAAACAGACAACTTGATTACCCAAAGTTATATAGAATCAAACTTATTTTTTATGTAACATTTAGTTATGACAAACAATCCAGAAGAGGTAGAATAGTTGAATTACAAAATTAAAACAAAAAAAAAAAAAAAAATACATATATATATATATATATATATATAAAACAAAGTAATAATTATACAAAAAATAAGTAAATTCATGAAAATGGAAGAAAAAAAAAATCAGTTCTTCATCTTTTGTTTATTGACGTTTCAAAACATGCAGTTATTGAAAAAGGGTAATAAAAATTACCAGGGTAAGTTCAAGTTAAAAAACAAAAACAATTTATTCATATTCTGCAAAGTATACTTAATCTTTACCTTACTAGAATTTTGAGATTTTGTCAGTTGATAATTTTTTACATCACTTAATTTTTAATGTTTGCAAGTAAATTTTAGCCAGAGTTTAAGTCATCAGTTTTACTTTTCTTTAAACTGAGGAATTAGCATTGTTTAAGAGTCCACACTTTGACCAGTGAACAAGTTACCCTTACAAGAAAATAAATAGGTTTGAAATTTCATCTATTGAGGTTCATGAGCATAAACTAACAAATTTCAATCAAACACATGTAGCAATTTCTTAAAACAAGCATTATGGACTCATTGTTGGAAGTATTATTAGATTTTATGCCATTTTCTAAATTATACAAACAGGAATTTCCAATAGTCACTGCATTAAGGAACAACGCCATTTTATATTAAAAAAAAAAAAAAAAAAAATTATAGGATAATGAATGATCACTGCAGCAAATAATTGCTAGAGTTATTTCAATTACTAATCTTGTTTCATTGTTAGTTTTCAATAAATCCAGCCCACAATCCTTATAGAAAAACCTAAGGGGATTTGATTAGTACTAAGCTAACTTGAAAATGTTAGCTAACAGAAGAAAATACATTGGCGGGGGGCAGCAGAGAATAGCCAAGTGATTAGAATGTTAGCATTGTGATTAGGTTTGACTCTCAGTATGGTCGAGATCTCAAGAGGTCTTATTAATATTAAGTTTGAGAGAAGATCTTAACATGCAGCACTATAGGGGGGGGACGCTGAAAATAATCCCATCAGTTGACTCAACCTTTGTGAAATTTGATAGGCAGAATTGTTCAAAGCCAGTCAATGATTGCATTAACACAAAGTCAAGTCACTGAGATCATCTCAGATTATGAACTCTCTCAGAAACTGTAACCAAAAACTACTCAGCATAGTTGCAGTATAAACCTACTGCTCAGTGGGTGTTGAAGAAAGACTAATATCCCTGACCAGATATCTGCAACAGGCATTAGCCCTCTACACTTCAAAACAAGCAACCAGCCATTTATCTCAATCCTTTCTATATTGATTTCTCATCTGAAATTTTTAAAATGAAATGACATATTCTAATAACAAAAAGCACAAATTCAGTAGTCTGAAAAGTCTTAGAATAAGGATGACCAGTTTTAAAATTAGCAAATATAGCAAATAATTGTTTAAACTGGATAGAAATCTGTCATACTTCTAGAGTATTACTTTAAAACCACACACACAAAAAAAAAAAAAAAATTAAATTAAAAAAAAAATTGCCTTAAATTGACTTTATAAGTGCTGCTGACAAAATACAATGTATAAAAGCAAGAGTTATGAAATTGCATTCAATTTAATCATTGAATTTTTTTTTTTTATGAATGAAGAGAAATTGCTTTGTCATAACTTGCACATATATAGGAGCAAGTTATACTAAATCTATTTGACGCATTTCAGAATCACAAAGCTTAATGATTTTTACAACCAAGTTTATTATAAACAAAAAAAAATTTGTAAAGCTCTTGTCTCAAAGAAGGCCTAAGATAAAAATGCAATAAAATTAAGACATTAAAAAAGTTTAATTGCTTTTTTTAATTTTCAATTAATTTTTACAATGTGTGTGTTTTTTTTTTTAATTTTTAGGATAATTAAACTTAATTAAAATTCTGTATTAATTGATATTACTATTTACTAATAAAAAGGAAAAGATCAACTCAATATTTCTAAAATCATTTTTCAATTTATTTTGTGAATAAATTTTAATTTGTTTTTATATAATTCTGATTTAAAAATTTTAAATGACATCACCTTTCATAAAGGACAGGAATCAGTTTCAGAAGCATCTAGATATTATAGTTAAGGACATTACTAATCCAACCAAATATTTGTGAAATCTGATAAAAAAGTTTTTTTTTTTTTTTAACAAATTTAATACCAAGGATTACACTGCATTAATCAAAAACAATTTAATTAAGAATTATTCGATATTAATTTTAAATTGTGTTGATAAAATTAACACTGCTTCTAGAAATATTGCTAACGAACTTAAAATCAGAATAGTGTTGGAAAAATTTGCACTAAAGATGCGATGGATAAGTTGTCATCTAAATTATGCAAAAATGAAAATAACACTAATAATATATTTTAAGATATATTTACGAAAATTACACAAAAATAACTTGAAATATAAAAGTAAGTTTATTCAATAAAATTGCCATTGGCTTCAACCACAGTCTCCAGTCAACTTCAGAATCTTCTGCAACTCTTCTGAACAGTCTCCTTTTTTAAATTGGTAAATGCTGCCATAATCCTTGCTTTTGGTGTTACAAGGAGTTGTTGGTCTCATTCAACTGCACCCAACAATGATCAAGAGGCAGTCTGGAAAATTAGGTAGCCAGATGTAAGAGGTGATGTGGTTGCAGAAGTTGTCTGGCAGTCATGACAGGATTCTTCTGCTTGTGTGGCATGGTGCAGAGTCCTAGTATTTTTATAAAATTTATCCCATAAAGCATTTAAACAACAAACAATGTCCAATATCCAAACTAGATATTTTGTGATATTTCAAACACAGGTGGTTTGTTTTCACATTAAAAATAAAGACAGTTAAAGCTATAAATGAACTCAAATTTATTGACTGTTGGCACTGAAGTCAGATTTTGTAATTGACATTTAGCACTCAACATGTTAAAGCCTAAACACTCGGAATGGACTTCAAATTCTGTTATTTGAATAAAAATGCAAACTTTGCAACACATTAAAAATTTACACAAAGAAAACAGGACTAAATTTTCAAATGCTGTTAAGTTAGAAAATTTACATAAATTTCACTTACAATCTATTTTCGCAATATTCATGAAATAAAATTTTCAGTTTTAAAATATGCATTTTGTTTTATTTGAAACTTTATTTTGGAAGTTGTAACAGTTTATTGAATTCTTTTTATTATACAAGATTCAGATTAAAAAAAAAAATTCATAAAACATTGATATTTGCTAAATTTATTCAAACTCACTTAAAATATTTTGCAGGTTTGTTTTTTAAATTCTGTATTTGGAATGACCTTTGGCACTAGTGGGGAAATAATGATAGATTGATGGTAAATTTAAAAAAAAAAAAAAAAAAAAAAAATATAAGTTTTTAAAACGCTTATATTTTTTTTTTTTTTTTTTTTTTACCATCAATCTATCATTATTTCCCCACTAGTGCCAAAGGTCATTCCAAATACAGAATTTAAAACAAACCTGCAAAATATTTTAAGTGAGTTGGAATAAATTTAGTAAATATCAATATTTTTTTATGAATTTTTTTTTTTTTTATCTGAATCTTGTATAATAAAAAATTCAATAAACTGTTACAACTTCCAAAATAAAGTTTCAAATAAAACAAAATGCATATTTTAAAACTGAAAATTTTATTTCATGAATATTATGAAAATAGATTGTGAATAAGTGAAATTTATGTAAATTTTTCTAACTTGACAGCATTTGAAAATTTAGTCCTGTTTTTCTTTTGCAACACATTAAAATTTACACAAAGTTAGCATTTTTATTCAAATAACAGAATTTGAAGTCCATTCCGAGTGTTTAGGCTTTAACATGTTGAGTGCTAAATGTCAATTACAAAATCTGACTTCAGTGCCAACAGTCAATAAATTTTTGAGTTTATTTATAGCTTTAACTGTCTTTATTTTTAATGTGAAAACAAACCACCTGTGTTTGAAATATCACAAAATATCTAGTTTGGATATTGGACATTGTTTGTTGTTTAAATGCTTTATGGGATAAATTTTATAAAAATATTTTAACCATTTAAAATTTTTATTCAATAAAAAAAAATTCTTTATTAGTCAAAGTAAAAGACAAATATAAATAGCGATTTGAATATTAAACATTTATAATAATGTAATATTTTGTCAAATTAAAATAATGTTCTATGAATTCCTGCATTATGTTTTAAAGTGTAATGCTTAGCATGAAAGTGATAATGAGAAAAACACAAATCAGGCTGATCCTTAATAGCATAGATTAAGGTTTCAGAGAATCAACAAACTAAAACATGAACAGATGATAAAATGCAATATATATATATATATATATATATATATATATATATAGTAATGTTAGAACAAAGTTTAATTAGCTACCCTAACAATTTTAATTCTGGTTGTCAATTATCCTTTAAAACAGTTGTAAGAGCCTGTCCACAAGATATCAGTTGAAGCTTCTTGTGAATAAAAAACAAGATAAAAGCAAAGTTTGTGAGCTTTTAAAATTTCACATTTTTATGGAACTTTTCAGTGACTGCCATGAATCTTGATTTGGGGTTGGAGTTTAACTTGGGATTTGAGTTGGGTTAGAGTTTGGGTTTTGGATTGAGGTTTGGAACGAGGTGGAGGTTTGCTTGCAGGTGGAGGTTTGGAACGAGGTGGAGGTTTGCTTGCAGGTGGAGGTTTGGAACGAGGTGGAGGTTTGCTTGCAGGTGGAGGTTTGGAACGAGGTGGAGGTTTGCTTGCAGGTGGAGGTTTGGAACGAGGTGGAGGTTTGCTTGCAGGTGGAGGTTTGGAACGAGGTGGAGGTTTGCTTGCAGGTGGAGGTTTCAAATGGGCTTGAGGTTTGACCTGAGCTTGGGTTTGCAGTTTGGGTTGTCGAAAGACTTGAGGTTCAGTTTGCGGTTCAGCTTCAGGTTTGGATTGGGATTGGAGATTGGGTTGGGCTCTTGGTTTGGGTTGTGCTCTTGGTTTGGTTTGGGCTTTTGTTTTTTTGGGCCTGAAACAAATTAAAAATAAGTACATGAAATTTGAAGGTGGGAAAAAAATGTGTGTGCGTGTCAACATCAAGCTGCACTGTTTCATAATTAAATGCAATCTTCAAACTTTACGGCAAAAATAGCTACTTCATTTCTCTATTTTAGTAAACTTTAATTACAATTTAAAAGTAGGTTAGAATTCAATTTAATTAACTACAATTTTAATTACAACTTTAAAATATTTTTATTATTAGTTTTTTTAGACTATATTTCATTTAATAAAAGTAAAATGTATCCGAGTTACTTACCGTCTAAAATTATTTTTCAATATCAAGTATATTTATATTTCGATTTAAAATTTTATATTAAAATAATTTTTTTAAGTAAAAATTTATTCATTTATGGCAAATTTGCCGTAAATGAATAAAAAAATTTTTTACTTAAAAAATATTTAAATATAAAAATAATTTTAAGAATCGTAATATAAATATACTTGATATAGAAAAAATTTTACTGACAGTAACATTTTACTTCTATTAAATGAAATATAGTCTATAAAAACTAATAATGAAAATATTTTAAAGTTATAATTAAAACTGTAGTTAATTAAAATGAATTCTAACCTTAACTTCGTTTAATTTGTAATTAAATAAATAAATAAAGTCTACTAAATCAGAGAAATGAAAATTTTACTTTAGTAATATTTAAATATAAAATTTTTAAAAAATCGTAATATATTTTAAATATACGGGAAAAAAAAAAAAAAAAATGCCGTAAGAATTTTAGCCGTTAACAATATAATTTTAAAAACCTAGACAACAGGCTTTAACGGAAGTTAGATTTCATTGAAAAAATGCATCCCTTCCCATGACCCAAACGTAGCAATAACTGATACATTAAATTATAGACATATTGAAAAGCCAGCCACGCTGTCTAGAAAAAATAGATTTATCTGTAACCTTGGAAACATGAATTTTGATTTAGCTGTGTATTTTAAAACCCAGTAATTTTAAAAAAGTTACTCCAAAATTCGCTTGAGGAGGAAATGGAACTAATGTCTTTAATTTAATCACAAAATTAAATTCGTGGCTTTTAGCTTCCATTTTTGAAACATGGTTAGAACTGTGTAGTGAAAAAAACAAAAAAAATCAATTTAAATATATATATATATATATATATATATATATATATATATATATATATATATATATATATAATATAATAATTATACAAAATATAAATAATTATAAGTAAATTCATGAAAATGGAAGAAAAAAAAAATCAGTTCTTCATCTTTTGTTTATTGACGTTTCAAAACATGCAGTTATTGAAAAAGGGTAATAAAAATTACCAGGGTAAGTTCAAGTTAAAAACAAAAACAATTTATTCATATTCTGCAAAGTATACTTAATCTTTACCTTACTAGAATTTTGAGATTTTGTCAGTTGATAATTTTTACATCACTTAATTTTTTAATGTTTGCAAGTAAATTTTAGCCAGAGTTTAAGTCATCAGTTTTACTTTTCTTTAAACTGAGGAATTAGCATTGTTTAAGAGTCCACACTTTGACCAGTGAACAAGTTACCCTTACAAGAAAATAAATAGGTTTGAAATTTCAACTATTGAGGTTCATGAGCATAAACTAACAAATTTCAATCAAACACATGTAGCAATTTCTTAAAACAAGCATTATGGACTCATTGTTGGAAGTATTATTAGATTTTATGCCATTTTCTAAATTATACAAACAGGAATTTCCAATAGTCACTGCATTAAGGAACAACGCCATTTTATATTAAAAAAAAAAAAAAAATTATAGGATAATGAATGATCACTGCAGCAAATAATTGCTAGAGTTATTTCAATTACTAATCTTGTTTCATTGTTAGTTTTCAATAAATCCAGCCCACAATCCTTATAGAAAAACCTAAGGGGATTTGATTAGTACTAAGCTAACTTGAAAATGTTAGCTAACAGAAGAAAATACATTGGCGGGGGGCAGCAGAGAATAGCCAAGTGATTAGAATGTTAGCATTGTGATTAGGTTTGACTCTCAGTATGGTCGAGATCTCAAGAGGTCTTATTAATATTAAGTTTGAGAGAAGATCTTAACATGCAGCACTATAGGGGGGGGGCGCTGAAAATAATCCCATCAGTTGACTCAACCTTTGTGAAATTTGATAGGCAGAATTGTTCAAAGCCAGTCAATAATTGCATTAACACAAAGTCAAGTCACTGAGATCATCTCAGATTATGAACTCTCTCAGAAACTGTAACCAAAAACTACTCAGCATAGTTGCAGTATAAACCTACTGCTCAGTGGGTGTTGAAGAAAGACTAATATCCCTGACCAGATATCTGCAACAGGCATTAGCCCTCTACACTTCAAAACAAGCAACCAGCCATTTATCTCAATCCTCTTTCTATATTGATTTCTCATCTGAAATTTTTAAAATGAAATGACATATTCTAATAACAAAAAGCACAAATTCAGTAGTCTGAAAAGTCTTAGAATAAGGATGACCAGTTTTAAAATTAGCAAATATAGCAAATAATTGTTTAAACTGGATAGAAATCTGTCATACTTCTAGAGTATTACTTTAAAACCACACACACAAGAAAAAAAAAAAATTAAATTAAAAAAAAAATTGCCTTAAATTGACTTTATAAGTGCTGCTGACAAAATACAATGTATAAAAGCAAGAGTTATGAAATTGCATTCAATTTAATCATTGAATTTTTTTTTTTTATGAATGAAGAGAAATTGCTTTGTCATAACTTGCACATATATAGGAGCAAGTTATACTAAATCTATTTGACGCATTTCAGAATCACAAAGCTTAATGATTTTTACAACCAAGTTTATTATAAACAGAGAAAAAAAAATTGTAAAGCTCTTGTCTCAAAGAAGGCCTGCTCTGAATTGTAAGATAAAAATGCAATAAAATTAAGACATTAAAAATGTTTTAATTGCTTTTTATAATTTTCAATGAATTTTTACAATGTGTTTTTTTTTTTTTTAAATTTTACGATGATTAAACTTAAATATTATAATTCTGTATTAATTGATATTACTATTTACTAATAAAAAGGGAAAGATCAACTCAATATTTCTAAAATCATTTTTCAATTTATTTTGTGAATAAATTTTAATTTGTTTTTATATAATTCTGATCTAAAAATTTTAAATGACATCACCTTTCATAAAGGACAGGAATCAGTTTCAGAAGCATCTAGATATTATAGTTAAGGACATTACTAAATCCAACCAAATATTTGTGAAATCTGGTAAATTAAAAAAAAAAAAAAAAGTTTTTTTTTTTTTTTTTAACAAATTTAATACCAAGGATTACACTGCATTAATCAAAAACAATTTAACTAAGAATTATTAGATATTAATTTTAATTGTGTTTATAAAATTAACACTGCTTCTAGAAATATTGCTAATAAACTTAAAATCAGAATAGTGTTGGAAAACTTAGCACTAAAGAATCTCATGTCTTTCAGACCAAACTTCCTATGAGGATCATAAACCCTACCAGATCGGAAATTGCAAGGATAAGCAAAATTGTCCTGAGACCATGTCAACAAACAGATCAAAAAACACCTTTTACTTATATATCGGATTGGTACCACAGAAGTCATTGGTAACAAAAATAGCTGCACTTTTATCCATTTTGATATTGTAGACTTTTACCCCTCCATCTCCAAGGTTCTCTGTACACTGCCTTTGGAAATTGGCAAAGAATATTCAAACATCTACAGTGAAGAGATAAATATAATAATGAACTGTAGGAGATTTGTTATCATCCACAATAAACAGTGGGTTAAGAACTCTGATGATTACTTTGATATTTCAATGGGATCATTAGATTCCAGTCTTCTGATCTGGTCAGTTTATTTTATAATCTTACTGTCTATGGGGATGTCAATGTTGATAGCAAAGGGTTAAAGACAATGGTCTTATGGTCATAAAAAAATCCACTAAAGATAAATTAAGAAAAATTAAGAAAAATGATTCATAGAGAACTAAAAAGGTTTAAATAAGGCTAAAATAAGTGCTAATTTTAAACAAGTAAATTTTCTTTGTTATGTTAGATCTAGTTAATGACAATTTTCAACCTTATATGAAAAATAAGGTCAGCCCAATTTTTATTCACCCCCAATTTCAGCCATGTTCCATCTGTAATCAAACATTCCTTCATCTGTAGAATTAGCAACCACTCATTGGACAAAAAGGTGTTTGATAAACAGTGTGTACAATAAAGTTCTAAATAGTGGTTATAAATAGGTAGATAGTACTAATTGGTTAAATGGGGGTGTGTACCAAATGATCTTTATTTCTTTTCTTTGATCACTAAGTTAGTCCTTATGTTCCTCCAATTGATCGATAAACATTTTCCTAAAAGTAACCCTCTTAGTAAAATATTTAGCAGAAACATTAAAACTAAGTTATAGTTGCACTAATAATGTTAAGATCAAAGTTACACATTAAGATTCTAAACCAATTTAATAATCTGAATCATATTACAAATTCCAAGGAAAATATTGTTAAGGATACTGGCAAATGTAATTGTAGGAATCCTGACTAATGCCCTTTGCCAAACAAATGTCTAACTAATCTCTTGTTTATCTTTGTTCTATCTCTACAATCGAAAATCTGAGGGTTGAAAAGTTCTATATTGGTAGTACTAAGAATTCTTTCAAAACTGTGGTATCAACATATATCATCCTTTACTAACAATACTTATAAAAATAAGTACATCATTTAAGTATTTTTGGAATTTGAAAGATGAAAAGTACCCAAGGTGAAATGGAAAATTTTAATAAATGGCAAGGACATGTACATCCTTATATGAACCTTGTTTTGTGTTTGCAGGAAAAATTGCAAATTATCAGGTCCTTTGATAAGAATCTTTTACTTAACCAAAAATCTGAATTAACAGTAAATTATAAACAGTTTATCTTACAATTCTGCTAAATTTAAAATCTGACAATTACTTTTTCTTAGATTTTAGTTGAACTGTGTTGTAACATGTATGGCTTATCTTTCTGTTGGTAAGATTATTTCAGGTTTAATATAATTTTGTATTAATGTTCTAGTAGTGATAGTAACATTTTGTATGGATGTAATATTTGGATGACATTTTTGCATCAACTGGTTATTGTTATTAACACCATATATAAAAGAATTGTTAGTCAACAGGTGTATATTAATTTACTAAGTAAGTTCCGTGTTTAAAATTTAAAGAGGTTGTTTATCAAAAAAAAAAAAAAAAAAAAAAAAAAAAAAGGTTGGCCTTTTTTGTTGCAACAGAATGCATATAGCTTTTCCTAAGAAAAAGCTGTCTGGTGGTGTACAATATTGTAGCCATTTACATCTAACTGGATTTGGCATCTGATGTCTTTGATTCTAAGTCTGTGGGTCATTTATGAAAGGCAGCTTCTAATTTTTGCTTCTTCTGACTTAAATTTAATGTAGGCTCATTTTGATCGGTTGATCCGAGTAAAGCCCACACACCCTACAACCACTTTTTCTTTCATAAAAAGAAGGTTGTAGTTTGATTATAAATTTCAATAAATTGTTCATTTACCAGTCATTTACAATTGCCTGATGAGATGCATTGACTTGCATCAAAACATGACTGCAATTGTGTAGCATTTTGATGTAATGTTCTTAAAATAAAGGCTATATATAATTTGTGTGTGTTAAGAACACTATCAGCTCTGAGAAGGAAGAGGATATTTACAACCAACTCCACAACATTCTAATGGATGGCTTTAAACTCATTGGCACTTGGAACAGTGCAGTGTGCTATGACATTAGGGTATTGGTTGCATAAACTCAAATGTGTTATGCCTTCTCTCCATGCAAAGAGAATTTGACCTCAGCTTTATCAACACACTTTCAGCAACTAAACCTTTGCAAGATGCATTCTAGATGTAAGGACTGGTATTTTATAGACTATCAAATGACAAGACAACATGAAATACTTCAAAAATCACATCCCCCACCCATAGCACCCATTATTTTTATTTTTTATTTTTTTTTTTAAATCATTTTCTCATTGCAGTAATATTGCATTTTGCATTGCTTGGAAGATACTGCAAAAGCCATCTATCTCTAAACATTTTCTCTTTACAATCCAGTGTTAAAAAGGATGAACTACAGTCTTCTCTTGATAGTGTTTAGATTCTTGATGATACAGAATCATCCTGTAAAGCATTGAAAGAGGCATCTTAGGCAACCTTTTTCATAATATGGGGCAAACTCCCCACCCAAAGTTTCATAAAAAAAAAATAAATAAATAAATAAAAAAAAAAAAAAGAAAAAAAGAAAAAAAAAGAGCTTACAAAATGTGTAAAAACCAGGTTCAACTTCTCAGGTGAATGAAGGAGGCTTGGTGGTCAGCTAATAGTGCTGAACTCCAGAAAGCTGCTGACAAGGTCTCAGAAATCTATGATGGCCTAAAGAAAATGTATAGCCTTCATAAAAGTAGAGGTCTCATATCTTAGAATGTTCAAAAGTGCATTTTTGAAACAGTTCTGAATTCCACCTGTCATCAAGGGAGACATTATTGCTTTCATCTCAATGTCCTGAACTGTCCCAGGAAATAAAGGATTCTATCAAACAAATGTCATGGAAGGCTCTAGGAAAGATGGTATCTCACCAGAAATTTATAACTATAGTGGGCTTAATTTGGTCAAGAAGTTGCATAAACTCTTTATATGATCTTGTGGGACATGTCACTCTCCAGATTAATTTAGACACTCCCACTCAAGTACTTGCTCATAAAATATTTGCTAGGCTCAGCCTTCATTGTATAATTAAATATACTGTTGACGACAACTATCCCAGTATGCAGTATTTAACCTGGGTGATGTAGCATAGATATGATCTTTCATCAGGTTGCCAAGAAATTTAGAAAAAGAAATCAAGAATTGTTTAGATTGTTCATTGACCTTACTAAGGCCTTTGACACCAAATTGTAAGGATGGGTGGAAGATCTTATAAAACACAGTGTGTGTGTGTGTGTGTGTGTGTGTGTGTCTGTAACGTTTATATGTTGGATCGAATTTCCTACATTTTTTAGCCGATTTCAACAAAACTTCACAGGACTACATAAAATTACCTTGTGGTGGTTCTAACGGGGCCAAAAATGGGAAAAAAAGTTTTAATAAAATCAATTTGAAAACACGATTAAGACACATCGTGAGAATGAAAGGGGGACAACTCACCCACGAAAATGTAAACAAAAGAGCATAGCATGATGAAAAAGACGCCGAACTTGACGAAAACAATTATCTAATATTCATATTATTAAAGAGGAAAGATCAAAGTATTTTGGGGGTATTTTTTTTACATTTTTAAATCGTTCCTAGCACGTCTGAAATTTTCATTAAAAATAAAAAAAAAAAAGAATCATTTTCAATTATTTTTTTCGATTTGATAAAAAAAAGATTAAAATCTCATTTTGATATTCTTTTAAAAATCAATTATCATTTTTTCAAAACTGATTTTAATAAAAACAGAAATGATACTGTTTATTTCAAATATTTTGAACCAAGCTTAACTTAGCTTCTGCGCCGAAAAAATGTAATTTGAAAATAAAACAAAGCAGGTCATAACCTTTCGCGTCGCTTGACAAAAGGCACATTCATGACGTTTAGATAACTTACGGGGGGAGAATTCTTTCTACGGATGGAAGGAAGTGAAATTATTAAGTGAACAAATTATTTACCTTGTTACTTTTAAGGAAAACTTTCAGCACTCTAATTTTTAAAAAAATTTTTTTTTTTGTACTTGGCTTTCATTTTTACGTTTACGAGGCTTTATGGAAAATATAAAGAAATTAAAAATAACACTGTTAATAGTGAGATTAAATTTCATAAGAAAAAGGTATCTAATTAATTTAGGTACCTTTATGAAATTTTATCAGAAGTGTACATAAAATACTATAATTTTATGTACATTTATTACATTTTACTGTGTTATTTGTATTTCCATTCATTTTATTATTAATTTTGATATTTCATTTATGGAAAAATGGCATAACTGAGATTAATATAAAAATAAGATCATATAAATTAAAGTTTAGCAGTAGTTAAATTTCATAAGATGATACTGTTACTTGTAGGTACCCTTCTCAGTTGAAATTGAAAACTCAAATTAACTTCTCCATACGTGTTTTTTTAAAAGTAAAGGGCTTAACAGCGGAGAACAATGCTGAACTCAAATAATGCAACTAAATTGTATTCTGGTTGGTCTTCCGTACTTGATAATTACTGTCCGACTATAAACACAAAAATTACATTTCTTAATTACCATGGCTAATCTGATTTGTCCAAATTATACAATTTTCAAAGCGCTAGACAATGACAATCTCACACGGACATTTTGAAAGGTTGATGTTGCTTTTTAACTAATGTTAAAATATTTTTTAAAATTCAATTTAAACATTTTTTAAAAATCTTTTTAAAATTAAAGAAATAAGAAATAATTGTATTAAAAATTCAATTTTCATTGAAAAAATTTTTTGCTTTCAGAAAATATTGTCCATATTCATAAAAACAAATTAAAACAAATAGAAGCATTTGAAACTAAATAATATATTAGTTTTGAGTTTTGTATGTTACAATTCACAGCTGATTTTCAGGTACGTTGGCAAAAAACAAAAAAAAAACAAAAAAAAAAAAAACAAAAAAAACATGATTTGCATTCTTCAAAGCCTTGAGACCATCAGTTTTAGTGATTACAATAGTTAATATTGTAATCACTAAAACTGATGGTCTCGAATTTCTAGAGTTTTTCATAAAATTAGTTATGGGGGTGTTAATAAATATAAAAAATATTTCTGCCATGACTAAAAAAAAAAAAAAAAAAAAAGTTTCTGAAAGTTTCATTAACATCTGACAATTATTTTTATTTTTGCAAGATTTTCCAAATTAATGTGTGTAAATACAAAAAAACGCGCTAAAAATTATCTATGTTATTTACTACCCCTTGTTGCGACAAAGAGAAACAAGGTTTTTTTTTTTTGGTTTTTTTTAAAAATCAAAATTTAGAATATTCTAAAAAGATGGAAAAATTTTTTAAAAATAATTAAAAAAAAAATTTAGTCTATCCTCTTCATAAAAACAAGCATTTTGACAATAAAATTTTGTTTTCATAAACTTTGGCGTCTTTTTCATCAGACTATGTTCTATGTTTTAGCGATTCCGTGGAGTGACTTAGGTTAAAAAACCCAGGTTGTTTGTGTGTGTGTGTGTGTGTGTGTGTGTGTGTGTGTGTGTTCCTTTATATATGGGATCGGATTTCTTACATTTTTCAGCCGATAAAACAAACATCCACTTTTTTTCGGCAGGTAGTATTTCTTATTGTCTTGCACACTTTTTTTTTTTTTTTTTTATTTATTTACATTCAGAATGCTTTAAAAATTCCATTTACAAGACAATTGTTTATAATAAAATTCTATTCACCAATTGATAGACTCATAATGATTGTAAACAATGTTTTTGTTTAAATTTGGGTTTGACCAATTCGAAGAAAAAAAAAAAAAAAAAAAAAGACTAATTAAGACAGCGTGTCCGTCAACCTTAAACAATAATCTTTGTCAATTTTATTTTTCAGTCTTTATGATAATCGATACTTGATCTATCTCTTACTGTTAGATCCCCGGGCAACGACGGGCTCTACTGCTAGTATTAAATAAGGTTGGTAAACCTGACAAAAATGCATAACATTTCCTTTCATTAAGAAATAAAAAGCTGCTGCTTCATCTGATATGGAATTTTCAGATTCTTTCAATCTCACTAATGGCACAAAAGGTTGTGTCATGGCTTCAGCTTTTTTTTTTTTAAGTTTTTATACTCTTCTGTAATGGCGAAGCACGTCTTTGGCAATTTGAACAATTGTATGAGGATGCAATTTCAAACAAACTGCAGACCAAGACATTTTAGATCTAGTGTCATTCATGATCTCTTCTTTGCAGATCATGCAACACTTGTTACATCTTTGCAAGCTCAGGAATTTGTAAATTGGTTTTCCATTGCAGGCATAGCTTTTGGGTTTACCATTAACATAAAAGACACTGCAGGTGTTCAATCACCACCCTTGACAAAGTAGATAAGTGGTACCATCAGCTAATCAGTTTCCATTTATTCCTATCAAAATAGAGGGAAAATAAACAAAACTCAAATATGTGAGGTTTTTCACTTACCTAGGAAATAAACTGAACTCTTGTTTTCTATGATGTCAAAAAAATGTCTAAGTCAAAGCCTCTAATGTATTTGGTAAACTCCATCCTTGAAATGAAAGTATTAAACTAGAAAAATCAGGACCTACAAAACTGTTGCCTTCAACTTTTTGTATGAAGGGAGTCTCCAGTTCAGACACCAATAATTCAGTTGGATGTTTTCCACAAGAGATGCCTTCACTCAATCTGGATATACACTAAGATCTCAAATGCTGACCTGTTTGTAAAGTGCAAAATTACAAGCATAGAAACCTTTCTGATGTAATAATTGCAATGAGGTAGTCATGTCATCAGAATGAGTGACAAAAAACTACCAAAACTCATCTTCACCCAGCAGCAAAAGAAATGAATGCAGACCATGGCTCAAGTACAAAGACAAGCTGAAGAGCTTAAAGTTAAGAGTACCATCTAAGATCAGATGGGGCTGAATCTGAGAGTGGATGATAAGGTGTCACAATGGCATTAAAGGGAGGTAATAGTAAGGCCTAAACAATCAAGACTCATAACCCACAATATTGCACCCAAGTCTCTTGTGGATCTGATGTGTCTATTTGACAAACATCTACCACCTAACCTATAACCTGATGGAGGCTCATATGTTGAAACTAATAGAGTTCATTAAAATAGTACTACTTTTTATGGTGTTTTTATTCAGATTAAATGTCAATACTTCTCAGCTAACTAGGTTTTTCATAGGACAAACTTGGATATCCAAGAAAATAAAACTTCACTAGCTATAGCTAAAGAAAGTACTAACACTGCTCTGATTACCTCTCAGAGATCAGCTCTCACCATAAGAGCAAAACAAAAGCTACTTGCTATGATGGGGAGCTTGAAAAATACAGGATTTAAATAAAATTATAGAACACCAATTTCACAAGGACAATTCAATCAGAAATTAATTTAGAATTATATAACCCTGCTTTTTAAAAAGATAAATAATGCAAAAATTATATTCCAGAAACACATACAAAAACAGAGTTATTTAATCAATTCACTTACAAGAGATTGGTGGCTGAAGATATTTTCAATTTTCTCAAGAATTGGGTCTCAGTATTAAGCCAAAAGTATGGGACACCCAGTGAGGATCAAATTCACTAAGTCATTATAAGAGAGATATGCAGAGACTTCATGAGAAATACTTTGACAATGAGATATCTTATAGCCTACACAAAGGACAATTCCTTAAAAAAAAAAAAAATAAATAAATAAATATTAATGAATTGTGTAGGCTATATCCTTAATGAGGATAAGGTCAGTCACTTATTCCATGGTGAAATCATAGATTAATGAATAGTCCAAGATTAAAAAGGCAATTCTTAGGATCTTATGAACTTTACAAACAATTCAGAGATATCAATAGCAGAAGTCAATGCTGTGAATATTTAACTCAACAAGTATTCAAAATCAAGTTGATATTTTCAAGTTGTGAGGCTAGAGTGTATACTTACACCTTACTTCCCTAGAAGGGACAGGATAATAAATACAATCTACCAAGTGTAGTCTAAAATGACAATCTTGGACACATCCCAATAGTGTCCACTAGAACAGATTAAAACTGATAAGTAACTGGTTCGTAAAAACAATTTACTATGTTTTTTAAATCTCCCAGATTACAAAGAATGAAATATGCTCATTATACAAATAAAGTATATGAACTAATTTGAACAGAAAAGTAAAAGAAACAAAATGGAGATAAGAACAGTGACTGGATTCATTTGGAGGTCGATATAGCAATTAATACAGAAATCAAATCTTTTATGTCAATACTACAGAAGTATTGAACAAATAATTGTCAGGGATACGGTCAACATTATTAGAACAATGGTACTTGTAGGTTTGACTAGTCATTTTTGTTAAACGATGGAGACTACTTAAAAAGGTACCCATTTCCACTTATGGGTATGGGGTATATATTGAAATAAACAGTGTCACCAATATTTAGTTCGGGTAACACTGAAGGAGGGTGGAATGAATTCTTCACTCAGCACTAAAAATACTTTGACAAAGCATGTTAAAGCTTTACATAATTTTGGATAAATTTACATGAAATTAAAAGCATTGTCAAGTTCTAAGATTTTCAGGACCAGAAATCAAAAGACGTATTTACTTTTCAGTAAACTCTTAATCACAAATAATACATAAAAATAGAAAGAAAAATACATAATGCCAGTTGCAATAAGCATTTCATTTAAACTAGCAACAATAAGACATTTATATCTTAAGGCAACAGCAAACTTTCTACTCAATGCTTAATTAGACAAACCAAGAAAATAGAAATAAAATTCTGTGTCAGTAGCAGAGCTGTCACTCCAGATATGTTTGTGTGATATGCAAAATAAATATGGCTACATATTAAAAAATGTCAACTATTTTGTATTATAAAAAAAAAAACAAACAAAACATACTTTTAACATTAAGGAATTTGTGCTAATTAGAAGAATCTAAAGATGTACAAATATATAAAGATATAAAAACAGAAATGGAATGCTGCTCCATGATTTTAAAACAGAAAAAAATGGTCTGTCTGAACAACAAATTTCAGAAGAGCAAAGGAAATGGACGTTTACATATCCAACAGTGTCAGACCTCAAATTGATTTCATTTTCGTCAATAAAAAAAACAAATCAACACTGTGGTAAAATATGAACCTTTCAACTCCTTCAGTACAGTCAGCTCAGACTGTCACTACCACCATTCAGCTTAGTTTCAGAGCCCAAAACAGTAAAAAAAAAAAAAAAAAAAAAAAAAACCTGATATGACTTGTCTGCACTGCAACAGTGACATTGCCAACCAGTTCAACATTTCTTACAAACCGTTCCAACACTCTTCAGGACTAGAACACTAAAATGTCTGCAAATTTAGCATATAAAAACTATAAACAAGCTTGTTAGCAGGCAGATGAAATCCCAGTGAAACCAAAAGTGCAACACTGAACCCTATGGGAAACTGAAGTAGTCAAGAAATGAACACATTTGGAAAAAGCTGCACAAATAAAATGCAAACTGAGAGAAAACATTGCCATCGAACTGATCAAATTGCTCTCAAAGAATCACATGACTTGGAACAAATAGAATTCATACAAGCCAAAATCGATATCACAAATGCATCTGTAAACAAGCAGCAACTGAAATCAGTGGCTGAAAAAGCTGTAGCAAAACTATTGATGAAAATGAGAGGATTAGCAAATGGAAAAAGCACTTTGAAAACCTGCTTAGCAAGCTGTCCACAATTACAGAGGAACCCCACACAAAAGAATAATTGAACAAGAACTCTACATCAAGAAAGGTATTTTCAACATGGATGAACTGTCTGCTGTAAAGAAGCAAATAAAGCATGAAAAGGCTTGTAGACTTGATAACATCCCTGCCGAGGTCTGATTGATAGATGATTTTGACAATGTATTACTCACATTTTGCAATCAAGTTTATCAGACCCTATTGAGCACTAGACAGAAGGTTGTGGCCAAAGAAACCATTGAAGAATAACACATCACAATAGCCTTCAAAATCTACAACCTACTCTTAATGAATTGCATCTGCCTTGAGCTAGACAAAATCCTCTACAAAAACCAAAACAGTTTCAGACAAAACAGATCAACAGTTGTCCAAATTCTAACCATCTGTCATATAATTGTGGGTGTAAAAGTAAAGAACATCAATGTCAATTTTTCCAAAGCCTTGGACTCCATCCAACATGGTAAACTTGAAGAGATCAAGTTAGCACATGGGATACCGCAAGAGGCAGTATCAACTGTCATGATGCTGCATAAGAACCCTTTCTCAATGGTCCAATCTCCTGATGGAGATTGGGAGTATTTCAACATTATTGCAGGAGACACTTGCCCCCTTTCCTTTTTATTCTGTGCCTAGATTACCCCTGCCAACATCTGCTGATCTAAACACAGATCTGAAGTTCATCCATGAAAAATGCAAGAAGTTCACAACACCCAGCATAAACAATAACAGACATAGATTATGCAGATGACCCTACCTTGTCAGACACAAATGATAAGGCTACTAAACTTCATCTCAGAAGTGGCCAGTGAGATTGATCTCTACATTAATCCTGATAAAACAATTTATCAGCTACAAACAAGGAGAAATTAAATTGAAAAACAGCAATATCAAATCTGTGCAGGAATTTGAATGGATGTTTCTGGCTAGGTAAACAAAGATATCAAAATCCACAAAAGGCTAGGGCGTTCTTAATGGTCTAAATACCATCTGGAAGTTTTCCCTCTTTGACTAAGGCCATGCTAGAATCTTTTGATCTACAGTTCAACATGGACACTGACAAAACACCAAGAAGCATCACTTGACATAACATACACAAGGATGTTGCACATTGCATTGGACATCAGCTAAAAGAAACAGCCAACAAAGAAATGCCTGTATGGATACCTTCCTCTCATCTCAGTATCACTACGACTGATCAGGCTTTGGTTAGCTGGTCACTCCTGGAGTAGAACTTGTGAGTGACCCTCCTATAGAACCCATTGCACAGCAAAAGATTGGGTGGAAGACCTCATCACACCTATATTGACCAACTTGTAAATGACTCTGGATGCCATCTGGAGGACTTGTTGATGGCAATGTCTGATAGATGGTTGGAAGGAAGGGGTCGGGAGAATCAGAGAAGAATTGACCTGATGAAAGATACACCCTGTTCCATAAAGACTAACTTCAATTGTCTAGGGTTGTTTATGCCCCCACTCCTCAACACATACAGTACTTGCATTTTTCTACAAATTGCAGCTTTTTTTTGTTTTTACAAGTACTGAAGTTTTATATTAAGGGAGGGATAGAAAAAAATGTGAGCTTATCACAAGGAAACAGAAGATTTGGTATAATTCTTGTTTTTGTTAAAACAGGAAAAACAAATTGCTTCATTTGTATTGAAAAACTGGTGCCATATCTCATTCAATGGCAAGATGGAATTTATTAAAGTAATCATATGTAAAATTCCCAATAACATTGTCTAATATTTAGATTATGGCGAGAAATAAGAAATCTTTCTTGGAAACAAACAAACAAACTTAACATTTCAGCTGGTACACTGTCAATCTAACTAGGTGCTGATCAGGTTTGACATTGCTTACCTTCTGTGATTGCATGGGAACTGGTATGAAAGCATTTTCCCCCATAAATAACAAATGGAGGACTGGGTACCTTACTTTGATATAGTGGTGGCCTTTTTACGTGGCCAAGAAAGGTCAATTTTTTTTTTTCAGTTCTTCACTCAGCACTAAAAATACTTTGATAAAGCATTACATAATTTTGGATAAATTTACTTGAAATTTAAAGTATTGTCATGTTTGCTGCATGGGGAAGGGTAAACGTTGGGAAACTTAAAGACAATAGAATAATGTAAATTTTAAGATTTTCATGAACAAAATTCAAATAGAAAGAAAAATAGACAATGCTAGTCACAAAATAAGCATTTCATTTAAACAAGCAACAAGACATTAATATCTTAAGACAAGAGTAAACAAGTTCTACTCAATGTTTAATAAGACAAACCAAAAGAATAGAAATAAAATTCTATTTGTCAGTAACAGCTGTCACTCTAGATAGACCATCACCAATGCACCGAAAGGGGGATCTAGGTATCCTACTATAATATAGTGGTGGCATTTTTATGTTGCCAAGAAGGTACACTTTTCCATTTATGAGTGCATGGTATATTTTAAAGTGATCAGTGTTATCAATATTTGATTCAGGTAATACTGAAGAAAAAAAAAAAAAAAAAAAAAAAAAAAAAAGTGAATTCTTCACTCAGCACTAAAAATACTTTGACAAAGCATGTTAAAGCTTTACATAATTTCGGATAAATTTACATGAAATTAAAAGCATTGTCAAGTTCTAAGATTTTCAGGACCAGAAATCAAAAGACGTATTTACTTTTCAGTAAACTCTTAATCACAAATAATACATAAAAATAGAAAGAAAAATACATAATGCCAGTTGCAATAAGCATTTCATTTAAACTAGCAACAATAAGACAACAATAAGACAACAGCAAACTTTCTACTCAATGATTAATTAGAATTTTATTTCTACTTTCTTGGTTTGTCTATGTGTCAGTACCAGATAGACCATCGCCATGAAAGGGGGATGAAGACAAGTTTTGTGATATGCAAGGGAATAAATATGGCTACATATTTATGAAAATCTCAACTTTATTTTGTATTATAAAAACAAAAAGTTATACTTTTAACATTAAGCAATTTGTGCTGATTGGAAGAATCTAAAGATGTACCCCATTCTGTCAAGACTAACTTCAGTTGTCTAAGGTTGTTTAGACCCTCCCCCATAAAGTACTTTCATTTTTCTACAAATTGTAGATTTTTCCAAGTAACAGACATTGCTTCATTTGTCATGAAGAACTGGTGCTATATCTCATTCAATGGTGACCTGGAATTTAATATAGTAATCATAATGTAAAGTTCCCAATAACATTGTCTAATATTTAAGATTATAGTGGGAAATGAAAAGTCTATAAAAAAAATTAAAAAAATTAACATTTCAGCAGGTACACTGTCATCAGGGCAATCTAACAGTCTGAAATAAGATGTAATGTGAAAAGGAACAGTTCTTTTTCTTTGACACCACTATTTTAACTACCTTCAATACTTGACAATGTTTAAAAAGTAATTAGAATTGCAATAAAACCTAAGCATATGGTGAAAGTCAATTTATACATTTTTTGTTTGAGAATTTACAAAATGTTTTTGTTTTTAAGAATTTTACTTACATTCTAAAAGCATAATCGTATTAATACTAATGCAATAACTATCAATTTATATATAAAGAAATTTGAAAATTTTTTTATTCATAATTTATAAACATTTACTAAATTAAAATATGTGAACTATAAGGAAATTTTTGTGTTGTGTTTTTTTTGGGTTTTTTTTTTCAAATTGATTGGCAATTAGTCAATATTTTGTCATTCATTCCAATAAATAGTATAAATAAACGATCTAATAAATATTGCTTATTTTTGTTAATTCTCAAGAATAAAAGAAAATATGTAAATTCACTTTGATGTTTAGGTATTATTAAAAAGCTTATCACTTTTTAAAACAAATATTGGTGTGGAGTGAAGGTGGTTAAAATATCAAATGTCAAAGGAAATTAGTTCTTAACCAATTTTTTGCAGTCATAAAAGTTGTCATTAATAGTTTCTGTAGAAAGATTAGGACTCACAAGTGATGTATTTTTCATTGACAGATTAGTCTACCAGACTTACTAACTCCTTCCCTGAAATTAAAGTCTCAGGTTTCAAATTGCTAATTCTTTTGCAGCCACATCACATTTTACTTTCTCTATTTCTCCATGCATCCCAAAGGTTCCAAATACAGACAAGATTCTCCTTTGGTGATGTTAATGTCAGGGTTAGTAAGCTATAATCCTATATCTCCCCAAATACAGGGTTGGTACACATGGAATAAAGTTTTAGCAACCAAAAAACACTATTCTTAAGAGTGCTCAATACCAAATAGAGCTAATATTTATTCAAATTTATAACATATGCAGGTTATAAAATCACAAAATTCGCAATTGTTTTGACACTTCTGGTGTATTGTCAAGTGATGTTGAATGGAAAATAAAGTTTTAAGAGTTCAAAAGCCAAACAAACTCCCTCAATAGGGGAAACTTATGTAACCCATGATGACCAATTAAAATACAATTATATGGTATTTTAAAATAACTTGACACTCTAGTATAAGTACAATCTCTTAGTACAATAAAGAGGTTAGATTATATTAGAAATCAGTATAAAAATTAAAATTTAAGTTAACAGTTAAAATTAAAGAATGTGTTTAAAAGAGAAACTCCTCCAGTTAAATGGAAACTACTTAGGAGGGCGTAAATCTGTAATTCTCTATAGACACCATGTTAGCATTGTCTCAAAAAATTGGAAATTAGATTTAAGGACAGGATTAATATCTTAAACCAAATGAATGAATTTACTGTTAACAGTTCACTCTTTACCTTGCAATACAAGTAATATCATGAATGATAATATAATGGCAGTGTAAGTTAGTAATATTTATTGTTCTTTATTTTTTATTGCTACCTGACCGTCAGCATTAATTACCTCCCCTTATTTACTAGCATTTTAATCTGACAGGTGTGTGTATGTAGATGTCTGCTTTGTCTATAGTCAGATATGTGTATTTCAACTACGTATATGTATGCATCATACATATTGATGGTTGGTTTGTGTAGATTTTAGTGCATTTATATTTGAATTTTGGTGTGATTATTTCGTGTATTTGTAAGTGCGTGCGATAGCTGGTATGTGCTTTTACCTGTATATACATGTGTCTGGCATAATTTTTTGCAGTTTTTTTTTTTTTAGTATGCCTGCATTTTTATTTTTTTTTAATTTTTCCATTTCCTGTGTGAAAATGTGCTTTAGAATTTAACATTTGAAGTTTTGATCTTAAACTTAAGATTTAATTTTTATATTGATTTCTATTTTAATCTAATATTAACTATTGCATTAATAGATTGTACTTGTACTAGAGTAGGTCATTTTAAATTACCATACTTGTATTCTGATTGGTTATCAGATTATAAACAAAGTTCCCCCTATTGAGAGGCTTTAGTTGGCTTTTGAACTCAAAACTATTTTTTATTCAAGATCATGTAACACCAAAAGTGATGAGACAAAATTGCAATTTTTGTGATTTTATAACATGCATGTTATAAATTTCAATATATACATCTAAGTACTCCAATAAAGAAATGCTTAAAATTCATTAAAATCACATAGAAATGTACTAATTATAGAAATGTACTAATTACACAAAGTTTTCCCCACCTACAGTAATTTTTTATAAAGAAAATTTGTTTACCAATGGGTTCTCTTAGGGTTTTTTTTTTTTGTAGGAAGTGGCCCCTTTCAAAAATATTTTATAAGATTTTAGATACATAGATCTTATATCCACAGGATGCAATTTTACCAGACCTTGTAATCAAATTTAATATTATAAAGGCCAAAATAGATTTTACTTCTGAAACTGGTAACATATCTTGTTAGATATCATGCTACATGGAACAAATTATGACTATCAATTAAAATTTTACAAAGAAATCTACCAAGAATGAACTCAAACTTATTCTCACCGTTACAGTAGAATTAGGATTTTTCTTCATTGTGTGCTAAAAATCTGCAGTCCCCAATATTTGCCCGGAGAAGTTGTATATACATAGAAGTCACCTTTAAAAACTTCCAATATTTTATCCACAATGCTAAGAGAAAAGCATATAGAATTTACAACTACAAAAAAAATACAAGTGACATTAACAAGTAGCTAAAAAGAATATATTACTTACCTACTCTTTAACATCTCTTCAAAACAATTCAACCGATCTTATCAAAATAATTACAAACAAAAAATATGTATATGATCAGAACTAAAAATGTTAGGTAAGAGTTGGCTTTATTTGTAGAGTTAACCAAGCATCTTGAACAGCCTGAAGGTATTAGTGATAGAATCATGTTCCTTAGAGTACCTCTACAGTCCTGAGGAATCTATCCTGACTTTCTACCAAGGTCTCAGAACTGCCATCACAAAAGTTTCAAATGTAGACAAGATTCTTTTACTTTCATTGCCAGTCAGTAAAGATCATGAGATTGGAAGAGCACAGCCTTTGAAAAATGAATGGACTACACTTTCTTCAGCTTTGCATGGAATTAAAACTAGTCATCTGCAACTCCTTTTTGCCATGATGTTATTTGGATTCATCCAATATCAAAATTGGGGCTCATTCTTGATTATGTCATAAGCAAGACCTGCAGGATGTATATACTGTCAAAGTGTCAGGCTGAATGTAGGATGAAGCATAGATTGATACCAGGCAAGGATTCCAATATACTGAGGTTTCAAGGTTGAAGTACCTTTCTATTTGTGAGGATCTCCAAATAGTAACAATGGTACCAGAGATCAGTTTAAAGACCAAGATCTACAACACGTGTTCTTGCTCTCAGAAAGAGAAAACATTGGGATTGGTTTTAAAAAAAAAAAAAAAAAAAAAAAAAAAAAGTGCACATTAAAAGCTTTTGAGTGATTCTGACAGATACCATACATCCTTGCTACAATCCTTCAAAAACACTAAATCATTGCTTCAGCACAAAATCCATCAGATGAAGAATCAGATGCAGTTAGATATATCCTTGCAAGTTCAGAGTACTTGTAATCAGAAGGACTAAGGTGTTATATGTGAATATTTTACAGAGCTTTCATAATCCCTCTGTATTTGACATCAATAACTTGCCTTGATTGGATATCATCAATATATTGGATTATCCTAATTTAGAAGGAACCCAAAAAAAAAAAAAAAAAAAAAAAAAAAAAAAACACAGTGTATGAGGATTATTGGGGGAGAAGCTGGTATGAGGCAGCAGTTAATGTTTTTGTATAAAGTTTACTTAAGTCTTACAAGATGGATTTCCCTTTAAATCTTCCTTGAGATTTAGTCGATTCAATTCATTCCTGCTCTTTCTTTGCTTGTGGTTCTCTTGTATGCTTTCCAGGACTATGAAATTGGTGTGTACCCATGTTTCAGGATTACAGGTAAAATTTAACTGTTCATTTCAAAGCTAAATCATTGTTATTCCAGAGTTACTTTATTCTTTTGATGCAGACCTTATAACATACCAAGAAGTATAAGCCAACCATAATTGACCATTTTTCAAGAGCATGCACAGCTTGGTATAAACATCAGAAAAAAAAAAAAAAAAAAAAAAAAAAAAAAAAAAACATGAGGACAATGTTGTCAACAGTCAGCTCATGATTGCTGATAAGCGTCTTTCTGAAAAAACAAAAGAGGGGGGGAGAAAAAAAAGAAAAAGAAAAGAAAAAGACAAAAGCAAAATTGGAAAAAAACGTGTCAGGTCAGACAAGGCTATCACAATAGACAATAAGATCAATGTCTACCAATTGTGTATCCTAACTGCTCTCATGTAAACTTCAGAGACATGGACTATATATTGCCACCATATCAAAAACCTTAGAAAGTGCTGTAGACATATCTTAAATATAAAGTAACAGTCTTTCACAACAGACAATTGTTCTGCAACAAACCAAAACCCTCAGCATATGAAATGCTCTGGGCAGGATTTCTCAGGATAGGAAAGGAGTTGGCCTAAGCACCCATTTTACAGAGAACTCGCACTTGGTAAAAGCCCCAGACAAATCCAAGAAATGTTTCAAGGATGTTAAAGTCTTTCATACTAATTTCAAGAGTTAAGTAAAAGAGGTAAAGAATAGGTCTGGCTGGAGAAAGCTAGTTCTTTTTATGGTTGCAATTACTTTGAGGACAAATGTTCAACATTCAAAAGTGGAAAACTGATGAATGGTGCAGTGTGAGCCCTTAGATTTTTAATTCCGAAAAATCCTTTCCTAGACTAGTTGCCAAACAACACTGAAGAACCTAGTCTGCCCTTATGGCTGGGGGAGAAAGGATTAACTTTCCCAAGAGTATTTTAGATGAAAATGAATGTAAGAAACTCAATTGAAATTTGAACCATCCACTGCACTTAAAGATGAAAAATTTTTTTTTTTTTTTTTTTTTTTTTTTTACATATTTCTCAGGTTAGAACTCCTTCCAAAAAGCACTCAATTGATAAAGCTATAATATTGAATAAATAATGAAAAGTTCAAGTGACTCATCTGATCAGACAACTGAAGCTTTGAATCAAAACTCATCAGGGCCAGATGAGCTATAAATCTGAACTTATCAGATCCAATATTTTCACTTGTTTAAAAAAAAAAAAAAAAAAAAAAAAAAAAACACACACATACAACAACAAAACAAAATACCAGTTCTAACTTCCAAAATAACCAGTTAATTTTTTTTCTACATATTGCAAATTCCTAAATATTGTATATCTCGTAACTATGGTAATTCTTTTCTTTGTATATAGCTAATATTAGAAGAGAAAAAAAAAAAAAAAAAAAAAAAAAAAAAAAAACAGGTCAATGTTAAAAAAACAAAACTTTAGAGGTAACAAACTAATGAAATTAACTAGTAGTTCTCAGTAAGAGTTAAGTAACTTACTATGATCATTTCCACTAGAATCTGTATTATTCACAACATACAAGATATAAGTATCTTTTACAAAAATCTTTTTAGGAGACAAGTTTCAATACTCTCCCTGTATGGTTACTTCCTGATGTCAAATTTATTGAACCTGGTATACTGTAAATTTTATAAGAATGCAGTCAAGTTTTGTCAGTAACAATATACAATATTTATAATACTATCTTTTGAACTAACACAGTATAGATCATCTATACCCACTCAGTTCATTTGCTCTTGCACTGTCAAGTACATAGTGTTTATACAGATTCTAGATGATTATGACCCTTAAAAACAAAAAACAAAAAACTTTATTAGTATAATAGTAATAAAAATTTGTTAAAACTTGTTTAGAAAAAGAATTTATTATCAAACAGGCCTCCAGTTAAATTATACAATATAGAGTATTAAAACCTGTACTTTTGGTTACTTTTTCCCCTGCCACAAATATCATTATCCCATGCTTCAGTCTTATGAGAACTGATAGACTATCACAAAATTATAATATGAAAAATTTCTAAGATAAAGGAAAAAAAAAAAAATGAATTGTTTTCTGCAGTTACAGCAGGGTTTTATTGTAGAGTTGTTAGATAATGCAATTATGGATACTGGAAAGAGGCATATTGTGTACTGCGTAGACAGTTTTCAAATATTTTTGTATAAATTTTTTTAGTGAGATGGAACAAAAATTTATTGAAAACTGCATGCAATAATGTTTTATGTGAAATTAAAAGTTACACATTTGCATTTTAAATTCATTTGAAGAGGGAAGAAACTAGGTATTTACAAAATTGAAAACAATTGTTTCTCACATCTATAAAATTGTTTTTAGAAAATGTGAATGCAATGTACACTTAAATATAAAATTAGTTTATGTCCATTTATAGATTGTAAAATGGATAAAAAAGTTATCCATCTAAGTATAAAAGTTTAATATTGATAATTGAACTAACTTAAATATTGCTCGAATTTTGATAGCTGCAAAGAGTAAAAGGCAAAAAAAGAATTTTAATAAATTTAAACTCTGCAGAAGGTTTGAAAGTTTAAGTCACATTTGCAATAAAATGTTAACCACCGTATTTCTAGTTAAGATCACAAAAAAAAAAAAAAAAAAAAATCTGATTTGATTTGTTAAATATTTAGTTAAATTTAAATAATTGTTCCCTTCTTGCATGGTAATAACTGCCTGTACCCTCCATTTTGGGAGGCAAAAGAAAAATACTCATGTAAAAGGCAGGATATTGCATGCATGTATAAAAAGGAAAAAATGACAAGACAATCTCAGGGTTCTTACAAATAGTAATTAACTTCCCATTTATTAGCAAAATTTATTTGCTTACATGTATGCAGTAATTAAAAAAAAAAGTTAAAGACTAATAAAAAGGCACAAAGCAATGCCTTAGAAAATAAAGTTAAAAAAAAATTTTAAAGTAAATAAGTTAAAAAGAAAAAAGTGGAGGGGCACAGGAAATTCAAACATTTCCTTTAATGTGTTCTTTTTAGTTTCCACCCTTGCTGTAAAACAAGATTGAAGTTTTGGAGAGAAATTGTTATTGCCCCGTGTATAGAATAATACTACACAAATCTGAATCCAGAATATCTGATGTCCTTGGTAAAAGATGAATATTTTGAGGGCTTGTTATGAATAGAGTGAAAAAGACATTTGTAAAGGAATGAACAGATGAAATAGGTGGTGGTAGTGGTGGTAGTTAGGATGACAATGATAATGGTGGAGGAAAAAGAGGGCGAGAGAGAGGGGGGCGAGGGAAAAAAAAAAAAAAAAAAGAAATCTTGAAGTAATTTTTTTTTTTTTTTTCTTTCTTTTACAAGTCAGAAAATCTTCCACTGAACTTCAATTATTTAATCACCATTAATCATCATTAATAACTAATATCATTCCCAAAAGAAACTGTTTCACTCGCTTTTTGAGTGTCTGGTGCTATCCTGATTCAGTTGACTTGGAATATTTCCCGAGTGAGGAGATTGCATTTTGTCCAAGGCAAGTCCAAGCAGAGGTCTAGCCGAATAATTTTGTGGAGTAGACAACCGAGGAGTTGATCCATGTAACTGCTGTTGTTGCTGATATGAAGGAGAACTGAAAATAGGACTTGAAGTTCGCTTGCAAGAGGAGGAAGAAGTTGCAGAAGCTTGTGAAATGCCACCACTGATGTTCCATGTTTGGGCAGAGGGTTTTCCCTGAGATGTGGACATTACTGTATAACTAACACCACCACTACCACCACTACTCTTTGAGGGAAGCACAGCTCGCAGCTGAAGAAGTCCTGCTTGCCCTTGGGATCTCATCATACTTTGGTGTTGCGGCAGTGCTGTTGCTGTATGTGATGTGGGTTGTGAAGTAGAAGTAGAAGAAGAATAAGAAGAAAGGTGTTGCTGATGGGATGCAGTCCCTACAGAGCTGGTAATGTTTGTAATTGTCGGGAGTTTATACACAGACCCTGAGGATGTGGAGCCCAATGAAGCAGAAGTTGTGGATGCTGTAGTTGATGGTGACACTGCCAATGTAGACTCAAGACAATGTGACCGAGTCTGCTGTTGTTGCTGCTGTTTTAAGGAAGAGGTTGAAGATTGCAGAGAAAGGTTAGAGGATGCTGAATGTAGACTGTGGATACCTGTCCCTCTTTGTGATGAAGTGACCCCAGTGACCATTTTATTGCCATTATTACTGGTATTCATGACACTAGTTGGGGAGTGATGAGTGTGACGAGTAGCAGTCAAAGATGACACTGTCTGAACAGTGGGGGAAGTTGTAGAATGGTGTTTGAGAACACTGTCAACTTTGACTTGCTGCTGTGGTGAAATGGTTGTTCTAGGCTGTTGTGGCACTTGTTGAACTTTGACATGGCTTTGTTTTTGTACATTCAACTGTTGCTGCTGAGAGGCCTGATAGTTCACAACCTGAGATATTGGAGATGCTGACATTGATTTCACTGGCATGTGTGGAGAGGAGTATGACTTTGGGGGTTGGGGCTGGGGTGGTTGTTGCTGCATTGGTTGATGCCGATTGTGTTGGGAAGACTGCTGTTGTGGCCGCCAAGTTTTTGAGAGCTGTTGGTGGGGTGGATGTGATGAAGAGTGAGGCTTTGAGGGATGATGAGACTGATGTATATTTTGTGACATCCCATGAGTTAATGTCTTTTGTTGATGCTGATGTTGCTGTTGATGATGTTGCTGCTGCTGTTGTTGATGCTGCTGTTGTTGTTGCTGTTGTTGATGCTGCTGCTGTTGTTGATGCTGCTGCTGCTGCTGTTGATGCTGCTGCTGCTGCTGTTGTTGATGTTGCTGCTGTTGCTGTTGTTGATGCTGCTGCTGTTGTTGGGGATGTGATTGATGTGTACCATGTGGGGACTGTTGTCCTGGTGACTGAACATCTATTTTGACAAGGTGATGCTGAGAAGGGGAAGTGGTTGTCAAGGAATGGGTGAGCTGGTAAGGACTCCGTGTCTGCTGAGGCAGAGACTTTACATCAAGGCCTTTTGAGACTGGAGTTGTTGCCAGGGTAACCACTGTTGAAGCAATGGGCTGTTGCATCTTGACTTTTTGAGTGCCCAATGGAGTCTTTAGACATGATGCGGCATACCTTTGAAACTCTGCCAGGTATGTATTTTTGCAATCATCTTTAGGTGAAAACTGTCCAGGAGGGGACAGGTTCCCAGCATTCTGAGGTTTCTCTGGAATTACAGAAGGAAGTGACGCATCCTTTTTTGTACCAACTGCTTTTGTCATAACTTTAACATTCTGCATAGGTGGTGAAGAGTCTTTTTGCTTAATGTTTTGATAAGTGGGGCTTACCTGTGGGGGTACATTTTGTGATTTTGGAACAGATGGAGACATGCTAGAAGTAGACTGACCATTATGCTGATGGTGTTTGGGATCAGTTTTCACAGTTAAAGCAGAATCTTTGTGGCCATAGCTGTGGTAGTTTTGGGACATTGCGTCACCAATTGGAATTCCTGTAGGTGATACCTGATGAGGAGAGTGCTTAGCAAGTAATGCTGCTGCAACACTACTCCCCGTCTGGGAAGGCAGATTCTGGTGATCAGAGTCAGATATGTTGGGCATAGTTTTGTTGCTAGAAAACTGCGCCTGGGAATGTAATGATGTCTTCCCTAAATTTATTGAGGAAATCCCTTGTGATTGCTGCTTTGTAGAAGTAGGAGTAGCTGTAGGACTAAGCTGGGAGTAACTGGCCTTCACAGAAGGCATAGTAGGGCTGATTTGTGGAGAACTGCTTTGATTAGAAAGCACTAAAGCAGGGTTCAGGTTTGGAGTCGATGAGTGGCTATGGTGGTACATTGAAGTACTGCTAAGTGCAGGCCCAGGTAATTCCTTGATAGATTCATTTGGGCTCAGTCGTTCTCCCTTTACATTACTTTCTGGGGAGGTGTGTGAAAAATACAATGGTATCTGGGTCAGAGGAGTTGAATTCACAGTACTGGTTTCCCCAAAAGACTGTGATTGGTGCTGCTGTGAGTCAGGATATTCTAACAAGTTCCATAAATTTTTATTTTCAGATACTTTTTCAGGTGCTGTTGGGGAGTGATCCATCATTTCATTGGCTAATGCTGTCAAAATTGGTGTTACATCAGTCTTGGCATTGTGGTGCCCAGAAGCTGAATCTATACGAACACTGGCTGAGCTATTGTTGGAATGGGGACTAGGATCTTTTGTATTAATGTTTGATACACTTCCAACAGAAATACCTAATGGAGGTTTACCAACCAATGGAAGCTTTTTAGCTTTGTATCTGAAAGGATAGTACAAATTCATACATAAAATTCTGCATAGGTAAATTCTATAGATAGATATATATATATATATATATATATATATATATATATATATAGGTAGCAATCCTTCGTTTATGCATGTTTCATTAAAAATGACAGACAAGGTGCTATGGTTAAGCTTTTTAATTTTTCTTTTGGTCGAACAAGAGATCTTTTCTGGGCAAAGTGTGTAAGAAATGTCCAAATGTTTTATATTTCCAAGCACTTTTGGCTATACCTTTAACCATTATCAAGGATGATTCAATTTTTCAGCTTAATTGAGTGTGTGCATTGTGTATGTTTTAGTGTGTTATAGAGAGGTTTTTAATTTCCGAATATATTAGCACATTGTGAACTTGTTATTAGTTAAGAGTTGGCTTTTTCTTTATTATTAAAGCTTCCATTATTTTTAAGGCGGATGAAGTTATATTTGTTTTCTACTAATATGTCTAATGGAGTCTGGTGTGTGTGCGTTCGTTCTAGTGGAGCTATGAACAGATGGGTGTAACATAAGGCATCTAGATAAGCATGTAGTTGTGTAACCAATTACGAGTCTGGTTTGATCAGGAACAGTTCCTAAGGGGGCATTTGGACTCAATGTTTGTTTGTAATTTTGACTTAACTGGTGTGTTATTTTTGAGGATAAGGTTAGCTGTCTTAAATTTTTTATAATAGATTTTTTTTTTTTTTTTTATTCTGGTCAATTGGGGTAGTGTATTTCTTTATAATATTTCTAAGTGAAGATTCATCTTATTTGTAGTTAATGTGCATTTGGTTTTTGTAATAAATGTTTATGTAATTTTTGACAGTGTTGACTATCGTTAATTAGTGTTTTACATTAAGTTCTTTAAGGAAGAGTAGTCGACAGGCCACCTTAACTTTAAAAACAAATGCCTACTTCAGTACAAAATATTCCTAATATTCCAAAATTCCTAAAAAGAGCACACCAGAATTCATCCTCTCAGCTACTAGTTTGAACATAAAAATTATATAAAAAGCTTAACTGTAGTATCTTGTGTCATTTTTAATGAAATTTATATAATTATTTTATTATACTTTATCACTTCAAATGTTTTTAGTGGATACACATATTTGAATAGCCTACTGTGAAATAGCCAAGATAAATAGTGAAATACTATTTCAAATAGTACAGTGTCTACTCAAATACAGGTAGACACAAAAGTAACATTTGAAGTAACAAGGCAAAATTACTACAGTGCTCAATGCAAGGTATATGAATGTATGCAAAAATAGTAAAGAAAATCAAAAACAAATTTTACTGCTGTCCACAATTACAAGTTTCATATGGACATAAAAAGGTGGTTAATGTTACTATTACCTAATTGTGTGCGTGTCATATATATATATATATAGCAGATTTCATTTACATTTTTATTTTCATCACTTGTTTATTAGATATCCCACTGTGATAATAGAAGATCTGTCAGGATATGCAAGAAGCAGGGCACAAATTTACCGAGAAAACAATTTACTATGACAAAAATGTCTAGGACTATGTTAATCATAAGGTCATCCACAAGAAATTTTTGCCAAGGCTCTTACATCTCATAATTCCTGGCAGATCATCTAATATCAGTGTGGGATATCTAAAAGAATCTAAATTAAGTCAGATTGGTTATATACAAGAAAAAATTTTTAAAACTTAAAATTCCCAGCATTCCTCATTCATATACATGTGTAGTTGGATGAATGTAACAAATTTAGTCTTAAAAAGGATATGTGAATTGAAAATATGGATTAAATAGGCAAACTGAATTTAATGTGTTTCACAATGTATATTGTAGCTTCAGAAGTGTCAGGATGAAGCAACAATAGTAAAATATTAAAAATTTATAAAGGTTTCAAAATTTGTACCTTATTTATTTATATATATATATATATATATATATATATATATATATATATATATATATAGAGAGAGAGAGGAATTACTGAATGTCATGTGTAAAAGAAAGATCAATTAAAAAATCATTAAATTGAACTTAAAAATAAACAATCTATACACTTGCACTAGAGACAGTATGTAACAAAAACTGGATTAATTTAATGCTATCAATGTAGAATTAAATTAATCCATTAACAGACAACATCTCAAATTTCAGTTCTATTGTTTCTGCCACAATTTCAAATAGGCTTGTTAAGTTTCTTACTAGTATGTACACACCCAACCAAAAGTACATGTATAGTTAATATACATTTTAATAGCATAATTAGAGATCAGGCTGGGCATCATTCTTGCCTATCACCAACTATCATCATTAATATTAATTAAGTTTCTATTAAGCAATTAAATTCATACCTCAAACTTATATTTAACATTTTATAGAGAAATTAGATTAATTCTACAATCAGAATTTTAGCAAAATTCTCATGGTCTAATGTGCATTTTAATAAAAAAAAAAAAAAAAAAAAAATGTAAGTATCAAATTAATATCAAGTTAATAGAATACAAAAATTAGAAATCCAATTCATTTAAAAAAAAGTAAAAATTATCAGAATCTAAATTCTTTGTTAATTTCACATTTCAGGAAATGTGAAACAATTAAAACATACTGAGGATTTTGCTTGCAAAACAAGTTTTATCCTGCCACTGCAAATGACTCAGATGAATGAATAGAGTGTTTGAATTTTGTAGTTGTGTTGTTATATCCTGCTATGGCAACAGAAAATGACCATAACTGAAATTTAGTGCAGTAAAGGAGCCTTTAAGAGATTAAAAAAATTTTCAATGGAAAAGTAGTGAATAATGCTGTGTGTTAAAAAGGTTAATGACCAACTTCACAAGGAAAAAAATAAAAAAAAATGAATAAATAAAAAAGTCAGTTAAAAATACTTATCTTTGTAAATCTAGCTCTAAGTGGAGTGTATTCAATGTCACAAAATTTATATTTATTTATTTTTTTTACTGCACTCTTATGGTCATTAGTATATCTTTCATTTAAGTTATCTTTGTTATTGATATCCTGTCCAATATATGTAATTGCAAAGTTTGTCTATAAGCATCTTCCCTGTTCAATAATATACAGAGAATAACTAAACTAACATTTATACAATTTTCTATCTATAGTAACATGGAGGCCAAAAATCATGATTCTAATTTAAGAGTAATAAATAAAAAAAATGTTCAATAAAACTTAAATCTTACAGTGTCATTTTATTGTGGACAGACCTACTTTCTTTAAATAGGATTCTGAAATCAAAAAGAAAAAATAGGTTAGCAGTGAAAATGTAAAGTTGACAGGTAGAACTTAAATTCAGAAACAAGAAAACAGATGAGGGATGCTAAAAACGTTCTGCTTGGTGAGATTTTAGGAAGCATGTTAAGAACTTTTCAGCATCCACTCAAATCTGTTTTGAGAGCAAACAAAAAGAGCATATAAAATATTGGTTAGCTCCAGAAAATTTTTTTTTTTTGTCAGAATTAACTTTTAGGTTCATTCAATTTTTTTTTTTTTTTAATCTAACAGCTGTCATTGCCAGGCATATATATGAATATAAATTTTTGTTTAGAAAGAATTCTAAGACTAGAATTAGAGTTAATTGAAATGTTAAAAATTCATGATTTCTTGATAAGCCAGCTTGAATATTTGGTTGAATCAAAACAAAGATCAATTAAATTTCCAAATATGATTAAAACCCCCTCTTCTATTGACAATGCTTGCATTATTTCCTGACCATTAACAAGATTTTCAATAATTTCTATAGTTAAATCATTAGTAATATAATACAAGGGAGTGCTGAGGAGTTCTTGGAGAAAAATTTTGGGAATAAAAAAAAATGATCATTTAATTATGTTCATTAGAATTAGAAATGAACTTTAGCATTTGCTTATTTATATTTTTACTATATCACCTAAATCATAATTAAGGTATTAATTTAGCAAATCCTACCAGCAATATTAAACTTGGTGCTCAAAATTTGTTCATTAAAGAAAAAATTTCTAAGACAATTTTACCTCAGAATCTTAAAAGTAAGAGTAATATTTATAGCAATTCTGTAGTTGTTAAATGGTGCAAATTTAAATTCCAGGAATTTTGCTTCCCATTTTCTTAATTACTATTTGATTTATGAGTGATTAAATCAAGTGTAGGAACTGCAATTTTTGTGTTATAGTTACTATAAAATTATAAACCTTACATTAGCAAGAAAAGTCACTTCATGGAATATAGATATATTGTGTATTCTTTACATTAATCCTTTCCAGTTTTGATGTTAAGATCAAAGGCACCATAGTTTTGTTTTTGTTTTTTTAAACTAAAGTTCTTTCAATTTTTTCCAAGATCAGGGGTAAATTACAAACTGCAATAAGTTGGGTGAGGGAAAAAAAAACAAAAAAACAAAACACTAATGCATTTCATCTTAAAGGAACTGATTAGAGAACTGGAAAGACTAGATAAAAATACACAATGTATTATTCAATGGAAAATAAATTATGTATATATATATATATATATATATATATATATATAGTGGGGAGTTAAGGTATACACTATATCAAACCTTAATGAAACAAACATGGAATTCTTCAATGAAAATCTTAGAATGTTATTTATGTGACAGATGAAGAGGGCAGTGAAAAGTTCCTGACCCAAGAAAAATCTTTAAAATCTCAGAGTATATATATATATATATATATATATAAGGGAGAGGGTGGCATTAGTTACATTAACTAATCAGTATCCAGTCATGCTTTATTCTCCTGGAATGTGCAACAATTAACATGAAAACAGTGAGGGAGAAAAATATATAAGAGCTGTATAACAGTTGCTGTAATGAAAGCAAATACTTACAATATAGTATTACATTGCAATGCAACAGAAAATCCAGCAATGCTCCACTTTTTGTATCATGTATGCAAAAATGTATTTCACCAATAACAATAGGTTGATACACACAAGTATCTTTAGTTTGATAATCATTTTAATATTTCTTTCAGCATCTATGTATAACGGATTTGATTAACTCCTTATGGTTCATTTAGTGCCATTTGTCTTGGGAGCTTTGAAGTAATAAAAATGACATTCTCTTTCTCCACAATTGAATACATGGTAGATGACTCGGCCTTTGTACATAGATGTCTGTGTGGACATAATTACTAGAGGCAGTGATGTTTTATTTAGTTTTGAATTTATATTGTAGCATACAGTTTGATTTTAAGAAATTGCAGGATAAAATATAGAATAATGCCATGAAAGTTCTTTGTTGTTAATAATAATAAAAAGTGTATAAAATGTATTGCTGGTATTTTTATACTTTCATAGTGTTTTGCTTGCGGGGGTTCACCATTTGTCCATAGCTGGAACCCTAACAGGTGCTATCACCAAAGGTCAGGGTAAACTCTGAACAGCAGTTAAGTACAAGTTCCATGCTCTTCAAGACTTCCAATCTCCTGATCAAAGGCCTTGCTGGACAGTCTCATTCAGGACTTTATAAATGCTAAAACTGAATATTAGAATGAGACATTTAGAGGGGGAGGGATGCAAAGCTGAATTGAAGCTATTATATAACAGATTACCAAATTAAAGAAACTCAAATGCATCACACACTAACACTTGTCAATTTTTAAATGTAACTTGGAAGCCAAATAATGAAAATAACATTGACAGTTGAATTCTTACCCATTAAATCCTTAATCACCATAACGCAGCTAAGAACCCTTATGCAAATTTTCATTATAAAAAGACGTACACAAAGTTAATAGCTTACCTTGTCAGACCATACTGAAAACGTGTTACACAAGCAAAACAGGCATGATATAACGACATTATAACATGGTATAACAAATAACATGACAACATAACATAACAATTTTGGCATGTCATTAGAAATTAGGGGCAATAGTGTTATTAGAGCAAAATATATTTAGCAGTAATTTATATACATAAATATTAAAACTATTTTTAGGTGGAGCATAAACGATATTAAATGTACTGCCAATTTTCCGTTAAAAAAAAAAAATTTTTTTTTTACTAGTTTATATAGGTGCATTATTTTTCATAAAATAATTAAATTGGTATTATCAGACTTGTTAGTATAAAATTTTGTCAGTTTTTAGTTGGTGCTAAAATTTCTGAAATTGTTTGCAACTTAAATAGAAACTAACCAACCTAAAGGAAAGGTATCAACTTTATGGGTTATGCAAGTGTAAATATGAAACTGAAAAATCCAAGTGGGTGTAAAAATATAAAAAGGCGATTTAGAAATGTTTTGGATAATACTCAAAACTTGAATAATATCAAAGAAAAAATTTTTTCTTCCTCTCCAGAATTTTCCTACACAGATACCTAGAAATAAGAATTAACACTTTAATATTAAATTTTATAGTTACAAAAGTAATTTCAAATTAAAATGTAACTAACTTTTAAACGATTATATTTGGCCTAATTAGTGCAGCATAACAATGTTAGAGTACATGTTAAATGAAGGTAAGCGTGAAGTGATTCCAACATGGAATGTTTATAAATTTACCTGACATGCATCCATCCTCTAGGCCAAAGAGGTTTAACTTCCAATTTTAGGAATGACTTCAAATATTCTTCAGCAGACTGTGCCCTTAATTTTGACATGCCATAAGATTCCAGTTTCAATTTAACTATATCACAAAGTAGCGATCTGGAGAAATTAAAAAAAGAAACATTTACAACAAAAAGAAAAACTTAAAAAAAAAAAAAAAAAAAAAAAAAAAAAAAAAAAAAAAAAAGAAAAGAAAATTGACAAAATAAAAAAAAAAAATAAAAACACACAAGAAAAAAGAAAAAAAAATACCAAAAATATTGAGTGTTGCAAAACAGAAGTTATCTAAGAAAACTTAAGATATCAACTACTAAGGCTAGAACTAAAGCGTGGTTAATTTAAATAAAATGCAAGGAAGGAATATAAGCAATTTATCTTTTAAAAATTTGTACAGATTTATTTTTTTTTATTTTTTACTTTTTAAATCCCTAGCAGAATTTTGTGAGATGGAAGAGTATAAATATATAAAATTCTAAAACTGAATACAGATTTATAAGAGAAAAACCATTTTATTTATTACTATTATTGTTCTACTCCTTTATATGAAGTTCTGTATTGCCAAGACTCGTCTTGAATAAGCTTTTCTTTTTTTTTTTTTTGCAGGTGCCCCCAGTTGATAAGTGAAACGAAGTTATATATAACAAGAATTATAAGTTAACATTTTATGGTTCCATCAAAAAACTCAGTTTATTAAAAAAAAAAAAAAAAAAAAAAAATTACTAAAACCTTTTCCTTGCATCAAAAGATAATGACGGAGTTTTAAAAACAAATGATCAATCTTCAACAAGAATGAAGTAGAAATCCCCAAAATATCTATATAAAAAAAAAAAATCTTTAAATACTTCAAGCAAATATTTACAATTATTTTCTAGGACCAATTTAGTTGTGCTGAAAACATTAGCATTTAATAAAATACAAAGTGTAGCTAAACAAGTAGACACATGAAAATTAATAGCTGGACAATTTTCTAACCATATAAAATGTTAAGATCCTGGCTGATTACCAATGGTAAAAAGTTTATTTTATCTTTTCCATCCGGACAAGTTAAATAGCAAGGCAGACTACTCTTTAGCCTTGGTTGGCAGTCAGTCTAAGAGAAAATTCAAGACTGTTTGGCATGATTACTATATCCCCCCCCCAAAAAAAAAATTGTCATCCAATTTGTCATGCAACATTGTATACTAATTGAAGCTCCTGAATGTGTTCATTTTTAAACTTAGCACTCCAGATCCAAATTTAATCAAATTTGGTTTAGCCTCAATCCCTTCTATAAGCATGAATTATTACCAAAGCTTTACTGAAGAGGAATTGCATGAACTTACAAGGAGGAGGGAGGAAGAAAAAAATAAAAAAGACAACACAGAGCATCTAAATATTGCCAAATGTTAAAAGTAAAAATTTCAAAACTTGTATAGAAAAAAAACAAAAACAAACAAAACTGGAGTGAGGATAAAGGAAACAGTTACAACACCATAGGTTTCATGAGACAGATCAGAGACAAATTTAACTCGTACAACATGCTAACATATAACAATATTTAGGCACAATACAGGCAACATCTAACAAAATTACTTCCACCCACATTTTAACATACATTGTATATAGTGTAGAATATTGTCCTATAGAAGGATTCAATATAAAAACTCATTTTCAACTGAATCTGCATAAATTGTATAAAAAAAAAAAAAAAAAAAAAAAAAAAATTAAAAAAATGCTGCACTTACACAAGTTATAATTGAAAAAGCCATTATCATCAATATATCTATTAGCATGTTCAGATAAGCTTTAATTGGATTTTATAGAGTTAGTATCCAGAATGATTGTGTGGCTTCAGTGTTCCCTTATACACATCAATTTTAAAAACCTTACATTATCTTCAGACCAAAACCACTTATCTTTAGAAAAATAAAATTCTTACCTTATTTTATCATTCCACTCAAACTTTTTCTTTATTATAACACATTTTTTCTCACTTATGTCACTCTCTGTAGATTTTTCTTCATCACTTTCTGTAGACCCCTCTTCTTTCATCTCAGTATTATCAGTGGTTCTGCTCAATTAAAAAGATTAAAAGAATTGATATTGAGAAAGAAAAACCAGTGTTTTTAACTTAATGAGATTTATTAAAAAAAAAAAAAAAAACAGCAACAACACATCAGAATAGATAATAACAGCCCAACTTAAAAAATTCAAACTAAAACAAATGACCGAAATCTGATAACTATAAAACAAAGACGAAAATGGATACCAACATAATTAACGCATAACGCAAATTCAAAATAAAATCCTGGGCCCATTTTCAATTTTTTTTCCCCTTAGGTGGGGGCGGAGGAAAAAAAAAAAAAATTTAAGTAAATAAATGAAAAATAAAAGAAAAGAAAATAAACTGGTTATCAACCTTTAATACTATAATTTAACGCGTGAATTTTTGTTAAAAAAAAATAAGCGAAATAGTACAAGTAGCATGTCCGAAGTGTTATACGATTTGTAAAACAATTATAAAATACCGTTTTAGAAAATTTCATGAAGAACACTTACGGATTGGGGTTTTCCAGAGAAGTCCCATGGTACTCATTCTTATACTTCTCAAGTTGGGCAGGCATCTCTTCATTAATAGCTACAAGCAGAACATATTGAGATTTCTATGTAATATAAATTCCTTCAATATAATCACTCATACTCCTTTTGTGTACGCAGATTTTACGCCATTCCCTTTATATATCTATCAGATAATTAAAATAGTCCATGGGATTATCTTAAATACTGCAGGGAAAATTTTTTTCTGCTTGTTAAACTTTGATGCAACTAAACAGCCAATTTTTAGTTTTTTCCTTAGCTTATCTACGTTGGTGCTGTATAAGAGGCATAGAAATTAGTTGAGGAGAAAAGCAAAGGAGTGCTATCAAGAGAAAAAACAAGATGTAGAAAAAGTTAAGGAATTTAAAAAGAAAAAAAAGAAAAAGGCAAGAAAAACGGGCCTTGTAAGAAAAAAAAAAAAAAAAAAAAAGCAAGATCTGTTACCTTGTATTCCATAAAGCGGTATACACAGTCTAGATTAATCATTAGGGAAAAAAAAAAAAAAAATGAAGTGAATCTTTTCGCATACATATTCAATAATGTAATAAGATTTCAAAATCGTTCATACAATTTCATATGAATTTCAATTTACCAAAGTCTTTGTGCATTGAAATAATTTATGTGCACTATATTCACTTGCCTTTATACAAGTAAAGAACTATAGTAGAGGCACTGAAACTGCAGCTTACAAGACTTGTTAATTTCTTGCAATATGCCACACATGGAAATTTACTAACAAAGTCCTCCTCACTACATTTTTCTCATAATTCAAGTGAAAATTTCAAACTTCAGAAATACTTACCATGTATGAACTGCAACTCCAGATTAACAAGTTTAATGTACAGGGTTAGTAAAAAAAAAAAAAAAAAAATTTAAACAATGGTTCGAGTCAGATAATGTTTTGGAGGAGGAAACAATGAGTAGGAATATTTATAAAAAAACATTTTAAATCCTCGAGTATTAGAGGAAGTTTTGCCTTGCCCATTTCAAGCATCAAAAGTTTACTGTATTAGTTCTATTAAGGTTCAGCCATTACTGGGCTATAGTTAAGACAAGATAAGCCAAATGCTATCTTTTAGAATTCTTTAATGTGTGTCTGTAGTAAAAAGATGTGTTCAGAATGCATCATAAATGACAGCTATTTTTGAAGCTTACTTTTCAGCAACATATGTTGAATATTCAATATTAATCTGAAATAAGTAGTAATGAAGGTTTTGCAGGCAGAGAATAATTTCAAAAGTAGACTATTTTAAACAAATTAACTACTCAGTGTTCACTACACACAACTTCATTTAATTCAAATAGTATAATTATCTCTTGATTTTAGACATAATTTGACTTATGTTACTGACAATAGGAGAGTTTAACCTGAAGGTTTTAATTATTAATTTAGCAATTATAAATGGAAACTTACTAAACTTTCATAAGTAGTCAACAAAATCCATAATTTTTTTTTTTAACATAAAAGTTTTAAAGCATTGCTTTCTGGTCTTTTCAATGTTTTGTGCTGCATATTTTTTTTTCAAATAAAATCAGATAAAAAGCCACACAAATAAGATTCTCAATTAACTTTTATCAAACTCAATATAATTGAAATATTGTTAATTTGTTCTAAATGTATTTTAGAACATGTATAAACATCTTCCAATGCAGCATTATCAAAATTGTTCAGAGTTGAATATAAACAATTGCTATAAGTTGTACATGGCAACAATTGTAAGCCTTGCTATTATAAAAACAGAATTACCCACACTTTGCTGTGTCTTTCTCCTTTAAAAAGGAAAAATCATTTTATAATTTTGAGGAAAAAAAAATGATGCATTTCATTATTACTCAATGATCTTGATGTGACCTCCATCTTCTGGCTTTCTCCTTCTATATTTTGGATGAGAAGAATTCCCTTTAAATTTAATTTAAATCAAGGAAAAAATTCAGTGATTTGGGTGGCGTCACCCTTTGATCAAAAGGAAATAACACTTATCCAAGTACCCTGGGTAATGTAGTTTCAGAATATATATGGTTATGGTGTATATCTCTGAAACCCTAGGAGTTTGATAAAGAAACACAGGCTACAACTATATATCTATGTGGGAGCAAACATGATTTTCTAACTTGTATTAATGTCAAAAGATTTACCAAATCTACATTTTGGTGCTTGATATCTCCCCACAATGAGATTTCTTTGAATGAATCATTAAATTTTTTAAATTTGTCCGTATCAGATGAAATAAAATTTAAGATGTTAGCAATTTCTTCATTTCAAAGTACTTTAACTCAAAACAGTAAATTTGCTTTGGAAGAAAATCCATTTTGAACAAAGATAGTATAGAGAAAATAATTGTGGGAAAGAATGAGAAGTAAATGTCTTAATCATGGTGCTGCTGAGTGGCATAAGAGAATCATCCAAAATATTCAAAACCTTGGCAGGTCTGACCATGTCATGTCTAGTATCCCAAAGTGATAAATGAAAATATTGAAGGTTTACTCTGAAAGTATCAATATATAATCTAGAAAAAATATGCACTAAAAATTGTAATTTATAAATCATGCCAGAAAGCATACAAATCTTCAAACTTCAAGTACTTTTCAACAGAATATAAAATGAAAGTTAAACACTAACAATTTTATCCACAATTCAATCAAAACATCAATGCTTCATCTTGACCCTTTACTTATTAAACTTAGGTAATTAAGAAATGAGAACTTGAAATTAAGCAAATGTCTATCAGTTTAATATTTTGTCCATCACTACCTATTCAGTGGATTTCCAAATGTTTTTATAATTTAAGCAAAATTAAGCATAAAAATTCTAAACTTATGAAAATATTCAAACTGTAATAAAGGAATCATTTTAGAAAATTACAAATGTTATGTGTCATCTCTATATTGTGGTGGTCTATCAGCAATTTCTTAGTAGGGACACCAATGCTGCATCAACAGTGATTCAACAACAGGTAATTTTCCTGTTTTTCTAAATTTTTTTTTTTTTTTTTTTTTTTTACACACACACACACACACACATATCTATCTCAAATTATATTGGCTATTGTAAAAGTAAACTGAGTAAGTATAAAAAATCCATCCCCATAATAAAACAAATTTATGTTCCATCTTCAAAACAGCGATCATGGCCCTCAAAAACTGCCTATCCTTTGTAGGCTGTAAGCAAAGTCAGTCTACTTAATATCCCATGTATTTAATGTTTTAGCATCCATTTACTCAAACTTATTCTAAGGCCTATTAAGTTAAACGTTTATCATCAACTAAAAACACTGAGTTCAAATAGCTTTACCTATTATAATAGGTCAACATTTATGAGCCTGCTACAAGTTATTCCATAATCAAGCCTAAGTTATAAAATTTCTGCTATTCTCTTCATTAGTTTCAGCTATGCGGGTCTCAAATCGATTAACAAATGGTATTGGTAATAAAATCACTTTATATCCAAAAGTTAGAATTAATATTTTACCTTAATCTCATTTATTTTTTGATATTATAACCATTAAGCAGAAAAGATTGAAAATAAACTATAATCTTATATTACAATTTGAAATCAAACAGTTTTAAGTTTGATTTTCATAGTTAACAGGATTAAAATAATTGATTCCAGTAAAACTGATGTAAAGCATTCAAAATTTCACTAGGAAGAAAAGTTAGTATTTCTTAGGCGGAAAAGGTAAGAATTCAGCTCATGTCATTAAAATAGGCTGAAGGTTTAGTCCTTCACCAGTTAAATTATAAAACTGTCAAGAACATGACAAAATGTTGCAAACAGCAAAGGTTTGCATTTGCTGTGTTTTAAGAGAATGTGTATGGCAATATCTACCATATTTCCTGTCATCGGATGAGGCCAGCTGCTTTTTTTTTTTTTTTTTTTTTAAACAGCCACTTTCAGTCATCGTTAAGTAGCTTATTTGATAAGGTGTAAAATATCTACACTGATCTAATTTCTAGACAGCCAGTTTTTCAATCAGAAACAGAAAAATGGAATAGTAAAGGAAGGAGGATATGGTGGTTTTGAAAGGACTGAGTGACTAAAATTTGTCATTTGAATCTTTGTTAGTAAAGCCAAGGTGATTGTTAAAGCCATTCCAAAAAAATAAAGTGTTTAATATGAAAGGATAAGTTCTTGAAAGGTACATAATAGCATATTAATTTATAGTACTTAGAGTACACAGCCATACATTATGAAATAAGCTGACCATGGTGTTAAGACTTTCACTGGTTAATTAAAATGTAGAAAAGTTACAAGATAGTCAAAACCTATCAAAAATAATTATTTCATTCAAATAAAAAAAAAAAAAAAAAAAAGTCTCCCTAAGATTCTAAGTTAAAGTGTAGACTATATTTCTTATAGAAAACATTTGGCAATTATATTTCAGTATATTTAGTCATTTTATGACTAGACAATACCATAAGTAAAATTGTTAATTTAAAGATATAAAAATAAATTTCTTGCCCAAATCATTAACTTTTCCAGGACATTTAGATTTTATTTTAGAAACATTAAAAATTTAAACTTTTAAAATTGATTTTTTTTTTTAGTATTAAATGCAGATAAAGTAAACAAATTCATAGATTTATACAAGATTTATAATAAAAAAATCCAACTATTTCAGTCTAATTTTAGGAGTTTGTGCAAAGTTTAATTTTTTTTAAATCTTTGCACCAAGTACTGAATGCATAGACGCAATAACAAGCGCTATTATGCAAAATTTTAGTACAAAATGTACTAAGAGACAACATACATGCAGTTTTCATGTAAATTTGTGCATACTTGTGTCCCAAGTTATTTTCTTTTCAGTTGTGCTTAAATGGCTTACAAATTTGAAAACAGATCACACACCAACAAAACTGAATTCATGCACGTGTCAAACATGTAGATCTATTTGCTTCAATGGCTAAAAAAGGTACAAAGAGGTTTAAAATCCAATAATCACCCAACCACTCTTAAACTTAATGGGGTTGAAAAAAAAAAAAAAAAAAAAAAAAAAATTCATACAATTTTAATTATAGATACCTGATTTACAAATAAGGAATAGCATTTCCAATTTTAATGGGTTGCTCTTAAAATAACATTAAGTAGTAAGATTCTTTGAGTTACAAGGTACTAAGATCCTTTGATATCCATAGTTTTGCTGATTCAATTAACTTTTTTCTCCAAATATTTGACTTTAGTATTACTGTTTGACTGATGGTTTTAAAACTTTATAAAATCTGCCAAGTGACATTTTTAGAGAATAGTAATTACTCAAAATTAAAACATGCCCATTGCCGGAATTTAAGATATTCCAATTTGTTTACCATAAAGGTATTTTAAAATGCTCCTTTATTGCTAATGTGAATATCCATTACTTGTGAACGTAGAAAACAAAGAATAAGAGAGAGACCATTCAATTGAATATGCAAGTTCCTTTTTCCTGTGCTACATTAATAATTCAAGTTTCTAGCAACCATTTTAAAAAAGTACACTTCACTGAATACCAGGTTTTAACCTATTTTATAGACAACATTGGAGGTGCATACTTTTACCAATGCTATGGTAGCTGGTTACCAGAGCACTATCCTAATAAGCTAGTACAACAGATTAAATGGGTTAAGCTTTCTCAGACAGTTATAACAAGTGGACAATTGTATACTACCTGAAATGATAGATTATATGCCTAAACTTTTAAAGGAAATCTTGAAAGTAGCACAGTATGAAGTCGTTTTGGCAAAAAAAAAAAAAAAAAAAAAGTTACTTTCAGATAATGTAAAATGTAATGCATTTCCAAAATGATTTCAATGGAAATATATATACATATAATCAATCCTAAACTAGATAGTTTGAGATTAGCCATTACCAAAATCCAGTTTCAAAAGTTCAAGTGCAGTAATGGTCTAGTACAACATTCATGATTCATTTAAAAATATTTCTGCAATAAACCAAATGAAGACTAAAAATTATATTTATTTCCTTGTATAATAAAGTGGTAAAGGAAATACTTCTCATTCCTATGTAAAATGCAGACTTTGGTATAAATCATAAGCAATAAAAATATATTGGGTGAAATTCAATATCACATTCAATACCACATTCTGAGAATTATATAATATATATATATATATATATATATATATATATATATATATATATATATATATATATATAGGTAGGTGCTGAAAGGTCTTAGCCCAACCATCATTTGAGAAACAACTTGAAAAATTCTCAACCTAACCAGGTTGGGTTTGATTTTGGGAAGTCAATCAAACCTAAAAAGTGAGAGATTTGTGGTTCAAGTTATGTAGTTTAAATAATTTTTTTTGCAGTTTATAAGTTTCAAATTCAGTAGTTTATAGAGGAAGATTATTCAAGGCACAAGATGACTGGAATTGAGTTTTTATCCTTAGAAACTTACTTCACCTGTCCAATAATTTTGCATTTTTATGGAATGGCAAACAACACTATCCATCTCTTATTGCTATAATCTTGAAGAGTATGAAAATTGTAAAATCAAAGAAGTCATGACACAAAAGTCACTCAGTCCTTAAGAAATTAGAAACAAATAGAAATACTCACCATCTCTTAGTCTTTGGGTTGGTTCCTTCAATTTGTCATCCTGTTGAGTTAGTATCAATTTCTTGGCACGTTTCTGCAAGGTCTCTTTGCTGCAGGGCAGAAATGCTGCTAGATGGGCATATACTGATGACCTTTGAGAACAATTCAAGAGACGGGATTCTGTCTCAATCCTGCCAAAGCAAATTGAACAGAGATTTTATTTGTATTATACAAGTACTATATCAAGCAAAGAATTTAAAGACTGATGAGTTGACACTATATACATGTAGAACAATAGCCTAGTGGATTAGAGTATTGGTTTGTGAATTTGGTGACAGTACTAGAGTTCAATTCCTAGGCCTGACAGTGTACTTGGGAACACAGCAAGCAATAACTGAACAGTACCAAGACTAAAAACTAGATATCCAAAGATATGTGTAGTGGAACAAAAGACAGCCCATCCCCAATACACACAATGAAGGCCAGAGGGCACAACCAAAACATGAAGATGAGGACAATACATGTAAATACAAAACTTTTTTTTTTTTTTTAAACTATCAAGTTATGTAAATTGTCATTACATTTTAACAGGCTTTTTAAAATATGGAATAGTGATGTGAGAAACCAAAGACTTTATGAGCATAAGATCTGAAAGTCATTGAAAATTTCAGTATACAGATAATACAGTAATTGTTAAAAAAAAAAAAAATAAATACCAATTAAAATTTTAGTGTACAAGAGCTTCTCAAGTTCAAATCATTTTCAATTTAGTAGTATTTGAATATTTTAGTATTCAAATTTATTATTTCTGTTGCATTTTATCAATTGCTGGATAGTCTGATTAATTCAGAAGTGTCTAGCAAAAATGGGATATTTCATCTGGTAAGAGTATAAAAATTATGCAATCAGCCAATTCTTCTATCTTGATTTTAACTTTTTAAATTTAAATATCAATGCTATTTTTAAAAATAAATGAAATAATGAGTGCATGATGTAAGGTGTGCTAGAAGGTGAGGAGGAGCAGTTGGGGGAGGGGGAGCAAATATATTGGAAATGTATTGTGGGGGATTAAATGAAATATGTCCTTTTTCATCTCACTTATGAACTTAAAATTTACAAAAAACTTGTGGCTTCATCTTCACACCATGAAACTGCATTTTGTAAAAATGCAAGCGTTTTAATTTTTATATCACTGAGTGACCATATCCAAAGAAACTATTGAAAAGAGTGATGTTAAAATTAAATTTTATCAACATTTATACCATTGTAAAAGAAAAAAAGATTGAACAAAAAAAGTTACATTTAATTCACTAGTTTTAAGAAATGTGAAATCTATGTTTACAAAAGAAAATACGACAGGACACTTGGAAATCAGGTTTTCAAATTGAAAAATGAAAATAGATTTGTTTCAGTTTGCAAAAAAGACTGGTAAAATTAAATTAAAATAGCAAATAAAAATAAATTAGTTGCTAATGTTATGAAGTTGGATTTTTTGTAAGTGTTTTCTAGTAAGCTAGTATATGCTAATCACAAAATAAGTCAGAAAAATGAATGAAGGTCTTTAATGTTTATCTAGGCAATGCACCTAAATTAGATATTAAGAACAATTAAAAAGTTCTAAATTTCACTTTTAAAATGTGTATATTTCCAGATATGAAAGTCTAGTCACTAGTGTAAAAATGTTTGCTTTCTACAAGTAAAATTGTTTCTATTTAGAGAACACACCTAAAATTAGATATTAAAAAAATAAGTCTTAATCTCAGTTTTAAAATGTGTATATTTTCCAAACTGCAGGTCATTTTGTTTCAAAATGGAAGTAAAAATTATTTTTTTTAGCCACTATCATTCAATGGGTGTTTGTTACTATTCTGCCTATAAAATTCTGCTAAACAAAGAAAATTCATTTTATTTTTACAAATCTTTGTAGTTTTATCTAGCGAATAAACTTAGATTAAATATTAAAATAAAATTTTTTAATTTCGGTTTTAAAATGTGTAAAGAACAGGTGATACTTGCAGATTTGGAAATATACAAATTTAATTTGGCTTTTTAAAAAGTCAAACTAATTTCTGGAGAGCTATACCATTTTCTCTCAAAAATGTGTTAAAGATATTTTATGCAATGATTTTTTTCATATTTTACCAATTTGTTAATTAGGTAATTTATAGTTAATTTATTCGAAAGTTAATAAACTTTAATCCAAGCCATGAATTCTATGACTAAATTACCTTTAAAGCCTAAAAAAGGACTTTAGGTGAACAATTCCTACTTTATTACCCACCCTGATTCACAGGTTTTGGGTCTTCAATTCCAGTAGTCTATTTTTATTACCCTTTAAAACCAAATATTGACCCCTTATGCACCAGTTAACAGACTTCCACAATGACAGACATTTCAAAGAGGGGAAAATGAGAAAAAAACTCAAAATTGAAAAGCATGAAATACGGGGGGCACAAATTTCAATAATTTGAAGTTTTTTACCACACATACTATCAGTTTTTTTTGCTGCTTACTTTATAATTTTTGAAGGAATTTGCTTCCTGGTTGCAGCTTAAGGGGTCTTCTAAATTAGAAGATTTAGTGTATATTTTCAAGAATATTGCTAAAGATTTGTCACGTTGATTTTGCAAGACAAGGTAACGTGTAAAATTTAAAAAAAAAAAAAAAAAAAAAAAAATTTGATGCACTGTAAAAAATGTAATTCAATGAATAAAAACATACAAATTACATATTTAGAAAGATTTTCTTTTCAGTCATGAATATTGGACCTGAAATACAGGGAGTTTGCAAGTTGAAATTACAAGAAAATAAAATGGCTTTCTTAGAAAGTGAAAATACTAAATTAAAATCGAAAAACCAAATTAAAAATGGCAGCATCACAGGAAAATATCGGAAATCAATACCGAAAAATTGCCAAACCAACCAACTCTAGTCTGTAAATGTTAGAGACAACCTTTCTTGACCAAAATCGTCTGATCATTTTTTTTTTTATACTTAAAGCTTTGTCAAAGTTTTAAGTATGTATTGAGCACATTTTAATACTATTCAACTGACCATTAACTAATATATATATATATACATATATAGCTTTGTTTATTATAGAAATAGTCAAACATTTAGATGCATGACTATTTTAAGCAGATATTTAAGTCTGCAATAGTAAAGCCATTCTAAGGCTGCCCAACTAGCATACTTTTGGAACCCAATTCTAAGGTTTTGCTTTATGTTTAAATATATATATATAAAAAAAAAAAATCTAGATGTGAGAAAGTGTCACATTTACATTTCATGTGTAGTTTTCTGGTAGAAAACCAAGTCAGTGAATTATAGGTGCATTAATATTACAAAATCTGTTGACTGACTAGATTTGTATATTTTGTTTCTTAGCATTGAAGATTTTTGTAATATAGTATACTCTAATAAATATGCAAATATGTAATTATGGTATAACAATGAACAAACAGCAATACATGCTGGCTCTATAATTGTTAGAGTATTTGTGATGTGACATGGATTAAAATAAGCTAAGGTTGCTAATGAAAAATCAATTTGATGTTTACTTGTACTGAATATTTAAATATTTACTTAAACAATCCTTAAGTAAACTGAAATATGCAGTTTTATTGTAATGGGGAAATTAGTGAGTTATATACTAGCTGAGAAGCTTCCCTTTGGGGAGATTAAGCTAGTTCCTGGAGGGCTTTGGCCTTTTACCTTCAGTGTCCTACAAGTTATAACAATTTATAAAATTTATAAAATTTCGTTATTTGACAACGATTCTTTGTATATGAAACTGATATCTAGTTTGTTTACATTTATTCCGTGCACAATTTTTATTTCCTTTTAAATTCACCATTCTTTATGATCCTTCACATAAAGGGACTTAAGAGATTAGGGAACCCAAACTATACAATTTGAATGTCACAGTACATGTCCAGAGAAGGAAGAAAAAAAAAAGATATAGATATATAGATATAGATATAGATACATGTGTGCGCAGGTATGCAAAAAATAGAAAAGAACATGTTGGGTGCATAATCCGGAGATCCTTAGTACTTTTATTTTTAAGACGGTGCTCTATACAGAAGTATAGCTTTATTATAATATTTTTTTTGTTTAAAAATGATTCCTTTGCTACATAAGAGTTCTGTTTCAAAAACAAGAACCGAAACCATCCAAATTATTAAAATTAAGTTCAATTGAGGTGTTTAGTCCCATTTCATCTTCAAGCGAAATTTTAAGAATAAGCTATCTTATTCCTAAAATTTCGCTTGAAGATGAAATGGGACTAAACACCAATTCAACTTAATTTTAATAATTATTTGGATGGTTTCGGCTCTCGTTTTTGAAACATGAACTTATGTAGCGAAGGAATCATTTTTAAACACACACACAATTGGTTACAGATTTTTAATGTTTAGCTTGGTAAGTAAATTATCTTGTAAAGACTTCAGCATATGTTGCATAGCAAGATTAAATATTGCAGAGTGCATTCATCTATCATACATCTTCCATGCCAGTTCAACTTGCATTATGTTACACAGGCACACACAATTAGGATAAAAGGTATAATACATAAAAACATTTTATAGGTTAGAAATGACACTGATCAATAAGCACTTCATTTATTCAATGTCTATTCTTTTACTTTAAGATCAGCTATTGAGTATTAAACAATCTTTAAACAAAAGATACAATTAACAAGCACAAGTAATTCCTACTGCAAAGTAGGCACAAACATGGTACAAGATGCTGGGTAATTTTAAAAAGAAAAAAGTGGCAGGAAGCTAGATAGTTAACAGACAAAGTTTCACTTATGTAATAACTTAAATTAATAAAAACAACCTGAAAGTAGGAAAAGTTACTTACTCTAAAAGCATTTTGTTGACTTCAGATGTAAAAAATTTACACTTTCCCTCCACACTATCTTCAGCAGCCTGAAAAAATAAAGTTTAAAGAAATTAAAACATACTAAAAACTTGAAAGTCAAGCATTAAATCAGTTATGGTATCACACTATAATTAGATATATATTTTTAAGTTATTAATCATTCATGCTGATACCTTTGCTCAGAGATTTCATAAAGTTTATCCAAACAGAATTAATGAACCTTAGATATTTAAATGCAACTAAGTATTAATTCAAATTTCTAGCTCATTAGGATTATATTTTGAGAATCTAAGCATGACCAGTCTAAGCTAAAATTACCTGATGTCAAAGTAGGAATAATCAGGAAGTTCACTTTTAGTGGCATAACTAAAGATGCTTATCTCAAATCAAAGACATAAGGCTTGTACCACTTTTGAATACAAGAAATCTTTAAAGTTTAAAGAGTCCTTAAAAAAAAAAAAAAAAAAAAAAAAAAAAAAGGAGAAAAGTATTTACTTGTTTTAATTGATTGATCGTTTTCTCCAAGGGATCTGGTATCCCGTCACACAATTTTGGAATGCTTTCTGGATCAAGGGGCTTGTCTGCATCTCTACTATTAGAATCTTCCTTGACATTATTGAACGGCCGACTGACTGTCAACACAGAGTCCATTTTAATTGCATCATTTTCTTGTATACCACTTGGTATTGCATTTACTACAGGAACTGTTCCCATGTACCCAGAACTACTACTAGATGACTTGTCTTGAGATAGGAGACCTGCAGTAGCAGCGGTAACTGAGTAGGTATTGCCATTGGGATCAGATGTATGGCCATTATTTGAGGTAGATGCCGAGGTAGTAGTAGGAGTAGGAGTAGTTGGACTAATAGGGGTAGTAGTGACAGTTTGCTGCTTAAGAAGTTCTTTCACTGTAGAAGAAGGCTTTTTTCTGAAAAAAGTTACAAGCACATAAGAAAATGAAAAATTATTTAATAGATCAAGTAAGTTTTACATTTATTTTTTTAAATTATACACTTATGGTAACATGATGCTTGCTCATTGAGTAACAGCAAGTAAGCATCTTATTGTATCACAAGTATAGTGCTAATGAAAGTTTTTTTAAGCCATTTATTGCCAAGCAAGCTTGGTTTTGCTATAAAAGATTAATGAGGCTTGTTGCTATTATACAATTTTTTTTTTTTTTTTAAGTAGCCATAGAAACAAGTTTAACTGATATCACTATCCAGTGAAGTTTTTACAACCTTGTTTATTTTCTAGTTTGTGCGCTATAAATCGTGTCAGACAAAAATAGAATTAAAGCAGAAATATCAATAGGCTTAAGGAGTTATGCAAAATTTGAGAAGGAGCAAGAAAATATTAAAAGTTCAGATGAAAAGCTCACTTAAGGGAAATAAATTGAAATTGTAGAAAAAGTGAAGATGTGATGAGAAATTCAAAATTATTTTAGAAACAAACATTACAACTACTGCCAATCATAATATTCCAGTCATAAGACATTTCTCAAAGGCAGGTTAACTGAAGAGGAAAAAAAAAAAGAAAAACAAAAGTGAAAACTTTCAAAAATATTAACCAGTTCAGATTGAATTATTCAGTTGGCAATACCTTAATAAGTCCTTATTAGTAGGTTTTCGGGGTTTCTTGAATTCTTTATCTCCAGCTGATTTTTTTCGCCTTTCTTTATTTATCCCATCTTTCAACTTTCTTATCTATAAAAAAAACCAATGAAACCAAAACTTGTAAGAGAAAACTAAAGCGGTCAGTTAAGATATTTTTGAACAAATTGTTTTTATTTATAGAAAAACTAAAAGCACAATTATAAATAAAATAAGGGTAGATACATTTTAGTCTCTGCAGTATTTAGTTTCTAAAAATACCAGCAATATAAAGTAAAATACATTGAAATCAGTTTGATAAATCTTATCTCCAATTGCCAGTCATGTAACCAATGCATTGCAACTTAACATCCCAGAAATAATTTAAGTCCCCCTACCTCAGTGTATTTTAGACCAAAACAGTAAAACACACAAAAAAAAAAAAAAAAAAAAAAAAAAAAAAAAATATATATTCTCAAATTAAAGCTTAAAATATCCATGTACATAAATTTGTGGACAGAAGACATCATCCTAATGCTTCCTCACTATCCGAAGTATTTCAATCATCCATTGTCACTGCTGCCATGTTTCTAAGTTTTTACCTGATTAATCTTTAAACCAAAGTATTGTGAAAATTTCAACACATGGAACAAGTTAATATTCATTAGCAGAAGTTAATGACTTGTTTTTTAAATTTTGCTGTAATATACAGAATTACTAGGATAATAAAAGTAATTAAATTCAGTAGGGAGGAGAAAAAATATTTCACAAGAGCAATCCAAGCAAACAAAAACCAAATAGCCCCTTTGAGGAGAGGAGAGGAGGAAAGGTTACAGGTAAGATGGGAGGCAAAGAAAAGATGCAAGAAAAACAATATTTTTAAGATTGCATAAGTTATGCTACAAGTAAAACAGCTTAGCTATAGTTAGAAGAAAAAAAAAAAAAAAAAAAAAAAAAAAGCTGAATATCCTTTTGTAAAAGAATTATATTATGCAAGTATTAGAACTGAAATAGCTGAAGTAATTTTTATATTAAAGTAATTAAGCATCTTCCCCCTATTACAACCAGAAAACTTTTCTAATTATTATTGCAGATTTTAGCTGAGAGAGAGGAAAAAAAAAAAAAAAAAAAAAAAAAAAAGTATTAAAAAAAAAAAAAAAAAAAAAAAAAAGGAACAGGTTTATTTTATTTGTAAAAAATATTTAAGTAAAGATAAGTAAGCATGCCCATCTCCAGCAAGATATTCAATGCTTACTTTTGGAATTTTCTTCTTCAATTCACCATCTGATTCGGTATCTGAAGATATAACTCTCTGAAAGCAAAATGATTGTGACATTTGTAACAAGTCATTAAGACAGTTGAGAACACTGAAAACACTTGTGTTAGTATAGGACAACAGTATAAGAAACTTTCAGAAAGTCATTTTTCCAGATAGTTCGCCTGGCAACTTAGCCAGCAACACTAAGAACAAAATTTTTAAGTTAAAAGATTTTATCTTGAGACATAATTGTCAAATTTCTTAAAAATTTCAAAGTTAATGTTTGAAATCAAAATATAAGTAAATACATTGTATATTTAAGATTGTTTACAAAGGAGTTATTAGCCATGTATGTAAAATAATTATTAAATATAAAGTTTGTTAACCTTTACCACACTGTATTAATATGACTTCCCTTTCCATTGCATTCTTTTTCAAGGCCTTTCTATTGCAGTATCCTTATTGTTAATTTCAATCAGAGTTGTTTTCTGTTGCCATAGCAGGATATGACAAAACAACTATGAAATTCAAACAAATTCAGGGATCAGAGTCATTCAGTGGCTGGTAAACTTTTGCACAGCAAATTAAGTTACATAAGAAAAAAAATTTCCCAATACAGAAACAAGGTAAATTAATGCTTTAACATCAATTCAGACTATCTTAAGGTTACTGTATAGTATTTTCCTTTTGTTTATTGTGTTTTACTATAGTAACAAAGTGGAGAAAAATAAAATAGGCATAATTTTAATTTCATTTTCTGAGTTACTTTGTCAGACTATCATCAGATCACTTTATTCATGTTAGCCTCAGCAACTTAGTTACAGGTATATTATTAAAACTGTTTTAGGAAAAAGAAATAACCATTTTTCATTTCATTCCATAATGTTGTGAAATAAATCATAGAAATTATGTATCTTATGTATATTTTAAATTTCAAATATTTTTTTTAAATTCTAAAAATGTTCATGACCTAAAATTAATTTTATATACAAAATCTTGCCATTTGTAAGATGCTTTTACCCAACCTAACAAATTTATTGCTGATAAATTATTTAAGTCAAATTTTATTTCAAATATTAAATATTTGTGTGAAAATTAAGCATAAAATTTTTTAAATCTTAAAATCCTTAAGAAATTTACATATTCCAATCCTGAAAGATTATCTTCAGATGATACTGCAACATGATAAACTTATCCTGGTTAATTGTGCATAATAATAATTCTTCATCAAAATTCAGATGAATAATAAAACTAACTTGAAAGAGACAAAGAACCAACCATAACTTGATTCTGTAAAAGTCAATTAGGACAAAGTTTGACAACTGCAGAAGCTATCAATAAAATAACTCTGAAGGTGGTGCTTATAAGAATAAAAACAAGTAAAAGCAACAGAAGGCTCCTAAGTTCAAACATTTCCTTTACAAACATCCCATATAGTATTACAACTACATACACAACCAATAAAGTTTATATATGCACAGATGTTATATTAGATTGCTTGTAACAAGTGCCTTTTGAATTCAGACTTTCTAGATGAGTACAACTGGCCTGATTAACTTGTGATTTCAGCTTGTTACCACAGTCAAACATTTAGATATTACTTTGTTTTTCTTTTGTTATGTCATCAGACAGGAAATACATGAAGACTAACTGCAACTCTTGTGAATAACGTTATGAGAAAAAAAAAAAAAAAAAAAAATGCTAAACAGGAATACCTTTGATTTTTTTTTCTTCTTGATAGGGGAACTTACAAAATCATCACTGGAGTCATCAGAAACATCTCTAAAATCCAATACACCAGAGTTAATATAAAACCCACCTAGTTTGGTGGTGAGGCAGGCAGGTACCAGTTCATCATACTGAAATAAAAAAAATGTTATGTGAATAATCAAGAAAATATTTTAATATTTATGAAATAACAAATCTGCTTCAATACATCTTTTTTTACCCAATGTTGATGTTTGGAATGTTTTCTATATAAACTAGTTAGTATGAAAAGCATGCTTAAATGTTTATTTTTTGTAAACATGTATATTTTACTATTTCACCAAAATATATCACAAAACATACAAAATAGAATTATTGGATTGAATATATCTAATGAACATTTAATAAATTAAAGAAAAGTGTTTGCATGAGATTTTCATTGGGAATTGTGAGGTCACTATTACACCAATTCAGATTAAATGTAAAGCTTTGCACATGTGGAGTAGACACAAACTGACCATTCCCCTTGCCTTGAAGCACACCACAGGTAATGGGGAAAGCTAACTCATACTTTTATTAGTGGAATTGGAATATACAGTTTGAAGAGAAAGTGGGAATCCAGAAATTAAATATTTTATCTGTAGCAAGCAAGTACTTTGTTAGATAAGCTTATTTAATTTACAAACCAAACACACATGAGTGTTGTTTATATTTACTTTGATTAATTTAACACTGGCAAAAATCATCAGTATGATCGGGTGAATCACATTTGCTTTCAGAGGTTTCTAGCCATTGACTAGAATTTTTTATTAATGAAATAACATATACTAGTTTATAGTATGAGTTTTTGTGATCAGTCATGAAAAAAATAAAAATAAGCAGTTGACACAGGAAGTTTGCTTATACATGACTACATATAGTAAACAGTTATTCAAGTTATACTTTTTTTAAAAGAACATTTGATTATACAAGTCATGAATTCAAATTAAAACAGTCTAAAATGAATGAGTGCATGTCCTAATAAGAGCTTAAGATATAAAGTTTTATACTTACTGCCTCAGAATTATCTACAAAAGGATCAGTTTCATCATAGCCATCACCCAAATCAATCAGGTCTTGAATGGCATCGCATCTTTTACTTTGCGTTTTGCTGTGTTTTGGGCCCTAATAATAAGAAAAAAGAAAAAAGCATGATCAAGTAGAGAACAATGGTTAAAATCAGGGGTGGGGGGAATAAGTCATTTAATTTAACAGACTTATCAAAGTTATAGTTTCTGAATACTGTATCTGCTCTATATTTCATAAATGAAAGTGCTTTTCACTTGCTAAACATGAAAAGATATCCCGAAGATAACTGTGCTGCATAAACAGGCTTTCAATTCACATTATAATGAGCAAAACATTACAAGTATCAAGGCATAGCAGTTCAAAGAGTATTAAACTAGTACTAAAAAAGTTCAACTATAGTTTTAATTATGCTATTGTTAAAAATAATGTCAATCTTAAAGATTAAAATATGTTAGTTTTTCTCAGCCTACCAATAGGTCAAGTGAGAAAAAAAAAAAAAAAAAAAAAAAAAAAACTATAAACACATTCTGGAAGGTAATGTTGAAAGATATACATTTTCTTAAATTAATGATTTCAAATATAGAATTTGAATCATTTGTTTAATGGAATTAAGCAGAATGCTTCAAATATTGCAATACAAATACTTAAAATTTTATCTTAATTTTGATATTGTTTTTAAGTAAAAGTAATTATCGAAAGCCTATTTCAAACACTTCAACTAGTGTTAAAAGACACTTATGCTACCAAATGTACATGCATCATTACTTGTATGTATAAGATTTTTTTCTAACAAAAATCAGATTTCTTTTTAAGCCTAAAAGATTCACATTAATTCATAATCTTCCAGAATTGTTACCATAAGGGCCATATAGAGAATCAAGAAATGAATTCATGCTTTTCCAAAACCTATGTATGTGAAATGAAAAGAACCTCAAGCAAAATTCAAAATGCCAATTTCATTTCCTAAATGATTATCAGTGTATAACCATTTTATCACTTATAAAAATTATGGACTACTCCCATGAGAAATTAATTTTAAATATACTGACAAAGTTTTTAAAGAATTTTTATAACTCATTGGCTAATGAGCCCCCCAATAAGATCTGCATAAACTTACATATCTTTCCTCAAAGGACCTGGCCAGAGCAACCAATTTTTCATTTTCGTTTTGGTCTTCAACATCAAAATCCCCAATTTCTGCATTTTTACAATCCCCCTGCAAGAAAAAAAAAAAAAAAAAAAAAAAAAAAAGTTAAAAAATTTTAAATTCAAGAAAAAGAAAAGCTATTAGTACCAATCTGCAAATTACCAAACAAATTTATTTCCAATATACTCTAGAAACCATTGAAATTGTAAGTGGATTATAGTATAAGCCTATGATTGATGCAAGCATACACATTTGTTTTAACATGCACAGAATAAAATTAGCTTTTATTTTCCAGTAGTATTGTGTATGGACATCCATATTTACAAAAATTACCATGTTTATACACAAAGAAACATTTCAAAATTCCTTTTAGCTTATTGGGAGGGGGACGTTGAATTGTATTAACTTCCATTTGTGATTAGTATATAGTTTTTACTTAATATCACCTAATGTACAAAGTAATACAGAAATTTAAGATCTAAAACAAATTTTTAAAAATGGGAAAAAGCATTCTTGAAGCTTTTGTAGTTTCAGTTGAAAGCTAAATGATTAAACAAATATTTCCAGTAAGCAAAATACTCATATTTGAAATTATATTGACTGGAATCAATTTTTTGGTCACCTTCAGTAAAATTGACATTTGTAAACAAAAATTATCAGTTTTAAAAATCTGAGAAAAATATACTTTTTTGAAACTTTATTTGGGAATAATAGTCAATTTAAAGCATAATTAAGGATTTAAAACATTTACTTCAAGTTGAAATTAACAGATGGATTTTTAAAACAGTGATTTATGTGCTTTCATCAATTGTCAATCACTTAAGCACTGATAAAGTGTTAACAGGTCTACAGAGAATCTTAAAATATAATTTAAGAAAATGGGTATGCCTATATATATATATATATATATATAAATAAATAAAACAAACTCAGTAATCTTAATGTTGACTTTATATTTACTATAGTCATTGCTTTATTTTCTGATGTATAAGGTCAGCCATATTTTCAAACAGGATACATGTAATATTTTATATACATAAATATTAAAATTATTTTCAAAATCTTGAAAATACTTTATATTAAGCTTTAAATTTTCCCTTAGTAAATATTAGTTCACTTAATATCACTTGACCAGATAAGAGCAAAGCAATTAAAATACATAAATTATAAAAAGAAAAACAATTCCTGTAAAAATTCATTACTCACTGAAAAAAAAAAAAAAAAAAAATCTTAAAGACATGTGCCCTTAACTCAAATCTAGGTATAGACATGAGATTGCTGGAAAAAAAAATGAGCATAGCATAATAAAAACTGCCTTAATTTTGACGAAAATAATTCCTTATTGTCTAAAATCTAAATGTTATTTTAAAGAGGAAAGATCAAAGTTTTTTTTTTTTTTACATTTTTTAATCATTCCTAGCATGTCCAAAATTTCAATTTTGTAAACTAGTAAACAAGTTATTTTCCATGTCAAAATCAATTATACTTTCTAAAATTTTAAAGTTTAATATTTTAAAACAAACATTACTTTGTGGGGAAAAAATAAAAAATAAAGTTTAAAACAAGAGACAGGTCTTAAACAGCAGTGATGTGTGACTGATGGTTCCAGCATGTATTGATAGCTTACACAAGGAAAAGTTATACGGAAAGAAGTAACAATTTAACTTCTTGAACCAACTTGTTTACCTCATTTACGGAAAAGTTTCAGCACTAACTTTTTTATTGTTACTTAGTACTTAACTTTCCACCTTTACGTTTACGAAGCTTTATGGAAATTTTTAAAGACTTGAGAGAGAGATAAAATTTCGTGACGCACATAAAATATAAATATACATTTTACAGTATTTGTATTTCCACAATTTATTAATTTTGATATTTCACTTATGGAAAAGTGTCATAACTGAGGTAAAAAACAAGACCATATAAATTTCATAGGATAGGTACATACTTTGTGAAAAAAAAGAAAAAAAAAAAGAAAAAGAAAAAAAGTTAAATTATGTATTTGTAATTAATAACACCATTATTAACCGAACTGTACACTACTTTTATTAATTTTAGAACAACTTTAAAAGAAGAAAATAAAATAATTTAAGAAATAAATAATTGTACAAATTTTTCAGAAACCTTTCTTGCTTTTTAGACAAGAGAAAAAAAAAAAAAAAAAGGGGGGAACTAGAAGCAGATTTTAAGGTGTGGGGGGGTAAAAAGATTCTTTCCTCAAAGCCTTGTGCGTTAAATTACTAAAAATGTACACTTGAATTTCATAAAAGGTTTTCATAAAATTAGTGGGAGGGGAGGAGTACCATGACTTAAAGAAAAACATTTAATTTCCTTTTGTGAATAGTTTCTGAAAATTTATTTTTTGCAAAAATTCTCAAAATTAAAGTGTAAAAAAAAAAAAAAAAAAAAAAAAAAAAGTTGCCGTTATTTACTAGTAGTTCCGGTGATGAATTGAAACTTAAAATGAATTACTTTGTTCTTTCCTCTTAATAGCAACAAACATTTTGACGCTAAAATTTGTTTACGTCAAGTTTAAGGCTGTTATACTATGCTCATTTTCCAGAGATCTCACGCCAGTACCTACTCAAATTTTATAAGAGCAATTAAAAAAGCTTTTGATTAAATTAGTTGGTACTGGTGTAGCCCCTTGCGTTTCAGAGGCATTGTCGCCTAGGTTATATATATAACTTTATTTAAAGAAAAAAAAAAACAACATATATATATATATATATATATATATATATATATATATATATATATATATATATATATATTGTGTAGCTTGTTTTTTTTCTTTACATAAAGTGTGATTTTTTAATCGTCCCTAACTCGTCTCCAAGGAACCATCATTATTAAAAGTTGTAAACAATGAAATTATTAGATTTGGATTCGTCCCAACTTATCAGTGCGTATTACTAAAATTGCTCTCACACACCTAGATTTGTATTAAGTCATTACTGCTGAATTTGGAAAATAATGAAATTTAAATTAACGTTGGTAGTCCGGCCGGCCATAATAAAAAAAAATAAAATAAAAAAGTGCAAATTTAGCCACCCTCCAAATTAAAAAGACTGTCAATCGGGCACTGTTCCAATATCCAATGATTGAAATATACTGAAAATAATCGATACAAAAAAAAAATTGCGATTCAACATCCATGCTTGAAGAACCTAATTTTTCGATTCCATATTAAAATCAGCTTGTCTTAATGATTTAATATATCTTTCATTAGTGAAAAGAAAAAATCCTTATTGAACCTCACGTTAATTTACAGTTATCTCCCTTGGAAAGCGCCTATAGTCAGCGTATTTGAGATAAGAGGTTTCTTTTCCCGCCATACACAATCAATATTTCTAATCGCTCCGATAACCCAATTGGATAGGGGAGAAAAAGAGATCAAACTATGAAGCGAAAAATTAACACTAGAAATGACGAGAATATAGACTGGATGTTGAACGATGCTCTGGTCGATAGGCGCAGACTATCTCCCAATAGATCTAGCAATTGACCTATTTCTATCATCCCTCTGCACCATTCACACACGAGTTACCTCTACTAACATCATCCTTGTACTCAAGATAGTGCAAGGACTGCTTCTTGGATAGGAGAAAAGCCTATTTGGAAAAAAAAAAAAAATCGATCCTAAGCCACTACCAACCAACATGTTTCGCATTTTTATTTTCCTCTCAAGAGAACCTGCAACAACTATAATAATTTTAATGTTGAAATAAAATAAGGAAAGGTTTACTTTGCCCCCTTAGTAGCATTGCTGCATTATACTATGGGCGTAAAAATACGCCAATTTTTAAACAAAAAAAAAGTCGACGTATTACGATGCATTTGCTTTATGTCAATCCTTAAAACTTAGGATTGAGAAAATACACTTAAAAAAAACAAAAAAAAAACAATCGCCACTATCGTTTACTGCTATCGAATTGAATTATCACCAAAACATGGAAGCACTAAAATATTTAAAATACAGAATCGATTAAAAATAAAAAATAAAAATTTTTGTGAATGATTCAGAATAATTTTTAAGGTATATTACTTAAAATATGGTGAATTTCATTGAACGCTTGTTAACAATGCTTACAGCGTAAAGACAGACAAGAAGAGCAGAATAAAAAAGTGACTACTAGGAAGTATAGATGTTTAGTTTACGTTTTATTTCAAGGATCAAATCAGTAGTTTATTTAGAGCTAGTTTATAAAATTAAAATTATTTTCACATTCTTGGCTCCCTGTGGCATTAAGACATTTTATTTAAATATGTTGCTGATTTTAAAATTTAAAGCCAGCCATAATCGAGTCATTTTCTTTAAAAAGGTCTAAAAAGCTCTTAACATGAAATACCGTGAGACTTGTAAAAAAATTAAAACGTAATAAGAATGTAATACGGGAGATATTTCCCTGTACTTTGGTCAAAGAAAAAAAAAAAGAAAAGTTTGGCAACAAGGTTGTGTTTTATAACCAGCATATTTTTAATGTAATTTTACGTCGAGTGACGTTTTTATGTACTAAAATTATAAATTACATTGACATTTTCCACATACGTATTTTACGAAACTATTCGAACGCGAGTACTTCAATAATGAAAAAGAAAATGTACAATAACACATACAATACATTGTTCCAATTTAGTACATAAATAGCTAAAACAAATTATGTCCCTGAAGATTAGCTTTTCGAGGTTGATTATTATTACACAATATACCAGACACAAAAAAAAAAAAAGTTAGAGTAGCATATTTTTTACCTTTTAAGAAATGATAAAAAATTAAAAATCATGTATTTTGTAAATGCAATCGGAGATTGGTAAGATAATGTGGCTGAAGAGCAATTGTAAATGAAACTTGACTTTACGGATTAACCTTTTTGTAGGTTATTCAAAGCCAGATTTTTTTACGATATAAAATTTATATTGTAAGAATTTTTAGAAATAATGATTTTATTAACACATGTCCTACTAATTAACCCATAATTTGGGGATAAGATGGATTCATACCTTTCCCAAGAAGGGTGTTTGCGCGTAAGTGAATATAACGAACCAAACTAGAATTGGAACTGTTCTCCGACTTCCAATTCAGAGCCGTGGTCCATTACACCACCTGCACGTTCATGCATAGAGGTTACCCATCTAGGTACTGATCAGGCTCGATGTTGCTTAACTTCGGTGATCGTACGAGAACCGGTGACGATTTTCAGAAAAGTTGACATTTATCGCTGAAGCGTAGTCGTGCTTCAAAAAAAGTCTAGGAGAAAGTTGATTAATAATTAAATTAGTTAATATTTGATTTTTTTTTAATGACAATGAAATTTTACATAAATGTCAAAAAGAAAGCCAAGTGTAACAAAAAAACAAAAAAAAACTGCAGTCTTCATTACCAAAAGAAAGGAGGAAAATGAAAACTAACTTTAATTTTCCGGGTAATTGAAACTTATGTCAATAAGTAATTAAGAAACTCAATGGAGAACAAAAAAAAAAAAAAAACCTATAAAGCACGTGGGCATAAAAAGTCACCATTTTTGGTTAACTTCTTGACAACACTGTTATATTCGCCTTTTTGGAACTTAAGATAATTGATATTCAATACTTTTAGTAAAAAAAGATTAGAATTAACTGGAGAATTAGTGGTAATAACGGACAGTTAAATGCCTGTGTAAAAAGATGATAGAGGAAAATTAACGAGACAAAGTCTGATTTGCTTCGCCTGGTTTTCATAAGCCTCAGCTGCTGATAAATGCAACAATAAGTTTCGTAACTACCAGTCCGGAGAAACAAAATTTCAAAGTACATTCATATTGCTTTTTTCTTTTTCTTTATGACCTGGACTATATTAAAAGAAAACTAACAAAACCCACTAGTTTATTTCCAAATCTATTTGGAATGACCAGTACCATAAATTTACAAATGCATGGAATAACGAACCTATTTGCCACCTAACTAAAAATTAACATGTACGTACTTAATTGCCTTTGTAACGAACGAAATGCAATTTTTACGCATACATATGTTTGTAAAGTTTAAATCGTTTCATTTGTCGCACACAAAAAAATTGTATAGGTTCAAAATGGCGAACAACCATTATTAGATGAATAAAGAAAAAAATCTAATTGTGTAGCTCTGTAGATTAATTGACGTCATGGTGCTTAAGTGTAGTGTATGTTTTTATGGAACAGGGGTGTTGGTTATGAATGCAACAATCTACACAAAAACCCTAATCGGTATGCATACCTGTATGACTGAGAGACATTTAAATTTGGTTGAAAGGGTAGCATTTACTTTGACAGTGTAAAAAAAAGAGAAAAGAACGAAATTAAAACCAAGTCTGCAAATATGAATAATGACCAAAACCGTTTGGAACAATGACTTGATTGTTTTAAATTAACAGCCAAAAATCATGAAAGAAAGCATCTTCGACAATTCTAAGAGAGCGGGCCAAATATAAATAAAAAAGGTGCATACTTCAATTTATTAATTAGAATATAACTATGTATGGGATATCAATGTCTGCATGTGCAATTCAAGAGTACCGTAAAAATGGTGCTCAATTTTTGAATACTATGTTCGAGTTCCAAAGTGTTTTGGAAAATAAAATATCGTCAAGAATTTGAGTTGGGGAAGGGTGAAGAAAAAAGTTTGCTTGATTTTTGCAATATGCAATGAATATTTCTGAAATTTAAGCATGAATCTACTCCACTTACACAATAAAAAGAAAACAGAAGAAAATGAATCCAGGAAAGAAAAGTGACCCCCTTGATAACTTTAAAAAAGTTGAATAATTCTTTGTCTTACCTACTGAATTGAAACATTTTACGAAGATATGTAGAGATTATTTTGTATTTTTTAACAGTGAAGAAAAATTTCAAAGTGTTCATTTTCTGTACATTCTAAATCTGTAAGTACACACAGTGTTTGTACGGAGAGTAAAAATCAGGGAACCAAAACTACTTTCTGGATCAAAAAGGTACTTTTAAAAATATACCTGATATTGATAATAAAACTAAAAGGTAAAGAGGAAAAAGCAGGCTGTCAGCACGTGTAAAACCTAATTTATGCTTAGTAGTTTAACACTGCCACCAAATATTAATGTTGTTGCTATTAAACAGCTGTTAGACATGTACACAAAAATATTTGAAATAACTTTTCTAAATGAAAATTCTAGTCTTCACTAATTTGTTTACATTTTTCTATGAAATTGAAGAGTTAGAAGAAAAAACATTGGATTTGAATTCAAAACTTGAACCAAAATATAACAAGCGACCAAACAAAAATCTTTAATGAACTGAATGAGAAGTTATATATAGCAAGTGTCCGACAATCGGCTATTTTCCAATACAAGTGTATGAGGGTTCAAGTCATAATCTGCACGTGGTTTTTGTAGTGTTAAAAAAAAAAAAAAAAAAAAATTTCCATAAGTGGAAAATTAAAACTGAAGTAAATAAAAAAAACAATCTGAAGAGAAAATGTTCAACGAAAAGGGTTGACTTTAATATTTTTAGAATTACTGCTAGAAAAAAAAAAAAAAAAAAAAAAAAAAAAAAAAAGTTATGCACAATATGGAATGTCACAAAAAATATCAATAAGATAGAGTTCATTTTTATAAAATGGAAAAATTAACTCATTCCAAAGTTATCAAAAATAATTATTAAAGCAAATCCGATTTTGCATTTATCTTCAAATTAAAAAGGCGCATGAAATCTATGCAAATAAATTTGCAGCAGGTAAATATTAAAAAAAAATAAAAATTCAAACTAAAGTCCAATAGCTTGCCATTTTTAATTTCAAGTGGTTTTAATCACTAAATAAATAGTTCATAAGAAAAAATTAGACACTAAACCATAAAGCAGTGAATATGTAGTGAAAACATACCAAAAAGGAAATCTAACAAAGGTCATCGAAAAAAAAAAAGGGGGGGGGAGAAAGGATTCCAATGGTTACAATATTTATCTACCTCAGGACAAAATAGCGCTATCTAACACGTTGAAACTAACCTTCATGAAAAAGGCGTTAAAAAAATAAAATTACTAAAAAAGCAATAAAAAGCGAAGTCAATTAGGTTTTTACTTTTTCATTTTTATTAATCATTTGAAAATAAGAACTGGGGGAAGCCCGTACTATTTAAGTTTCAATTTTTGAACTAAAATAACTAAGTAGAACAAGCAAGCTATTCTTATTCTCACTCATACAATCCAGAAAAAAGACCATATATGAAGAATTTGTTAAGAACATCGCAGTCAATTATTCCCGCACAACTCAATAAAGCGGTTAAAGATTAAATAAAACTTCAAATATCAATTAGGAAAATTTTGTCGAACTATTTAGTTATTGTCAAATTAAGTGTCCCTACCTCATGTCTATGTCTATACACAAACTTAGATCACTGACACGAAAAAGCAGTCATTTTTCAAGACGAGCTTGAAAAAACATTACGGACAAGGGAGAAAATAGAGAAAAAGCAGGAATATAATTTCTTTTTATCTGTTTTTTTTCTGATGGGTCTAGCTAACTTGTCTGTTCCCCACCACCACTTTCAACTATGGAAGAAAAAAAAAAAATAGGAGATATAGAGGTACTTGTGTGCCGGAGAGAATGGAATAAAAATACTTTTGATAATCCGTTTTCAGTATCTTTATAAACGATTTTTCCATTGCGGAGCAATAAGAGAAATAAGTACAACTTTATTTTGCTTCTCTGAGCAAAATCAATGGCAGTATATTATAAGGAGGCGCACAAAGTGTATAGCAACAAACAAACTAACTAAGTTGAAAGAAAACCAGTGTTCAACCACAGAAAGAAAAGGAAAAATGCAGGTCTTAACTTACCAAAGCATTCTTCATTAAATCGGCATACGAAAATTCGGGACATGTTTTATCGTTGGATTCTCTCAGCGCCAATGTGAAACGTATGGTGGGTGGCAGTGACGACTTCTTTTTCTTCTCCTTCCCCATCGGACCGATCGTGGTAAAATGCAACCTCCTCGGCTCCGACATCGCGTCCATTAGAGCAAAGTATAGCCATGAGACAGACAAAACTCCACTACAACTCTGTTGCCTATGACTACAAATCTTTACCGTACCATCAGATCAGCGAATCTGCCGCCATTTTGAGAGCCGTATGACGTCATAGAACGTGTGGTTTACCCACTTTTATCGTTGAAAGCTCCAGCGTGAAATGTGCCTTGATGTTATATAGAGAGGGTGTGCCAATCAGCGAGAGAGAAGAGGGATAGTGTAATAAGTAAATCGAGGAGGATATTCACAGAGAGCATAAAAAAAGAAAGTGAGAGAAAAGAGTGGCCGCAAAGGTAAGAGAAATAGAAATGGGAAGGTGAAGTTTTATATGAGAGAGTTTTAAGGAAAAAGATAGAAGACTGAGGAGAAGGAGAAGTTTAAATAAAGACTACAGAGAGTGGACGGTGAAAAACAGACGGAGGGAGTTGCAAGAATAAAAGGATGGATGATGGCCAATGTTTGGAGCAATACCCGATGATGAGTGATGCTTTGTAATCGGTAACATTCGGTAATTGTCGGACAAGCCCAGTCCTCTATTTACCCTTAAGTCCTTCGTACTTGAAGAAAGGTGTACTGGTATATGAGGAAGTATGTCATTTTTTTTTAAAGATAAATGATAATAACCGAAAATGAAAATAAGCAAGGACTTGAAAATAAGGAAAAAGAATAAAATAAACACATTGGATTTCAATGTTGTTAGAAAAATGGTAAACACCGTAAAACTGAATACCTTCACTCCACTAAAATTTGTTAGTGTAAGGTCTTTCGGAAAACGACGAATCTTTTTTACGAACTTTTCCGAAGTTCGATATCATATATTATTTTATATATATATATATATATATATATATATATATATATATATATATATATTCTTGTTGCCTCATTTTTAGACTCTAGAGAATCTGCTAAAAAGTTGCCTGTTGGTAAGAAGTGTTAGTTAGTGTTTATTAAATTTTATTGATAAAGATAGTTTTATTATTGCGGTTTTTTTTTTCAATCCCTTTTTTTATTTTAACTGAAATATTTTTTATTTTCTCTGAGAAAAAAATAAGTGAGTTACAGAAGAAAAAATTATCCTTTTTTCATAAATTTTCATTTTTTTTTTTTTTTTTAGACGTTCCGTTTGTTTTGTTTTTTCTTTCTCTAAAAAAAATCATACTTGCGCGCGCAGACGACAAATGTAAAGAGTAAAAAAGACTAAAACTTCATTCATCTTACAAACATACAAACTTGGACATAGTTACGCACACTTGCGCTCACGGTCTCTTCAAAGCGCGAGTGGAATGGGCGCATCATGCACTTAAAAGAGAAAATAAACATCACCACATTACTTTTTTTGTTTTTTATATTCTTATGCAAATAAAGATATGTCCTGTTACTTTTAAATGCCCTTAGACTTTTATTTATTTTTAAATTTAATATTTACAAAGCTCAACTCTGGCAAAAAGCAATGTAAGTGAAGTAAGTGAATGGTACACTTGCTTTTCTTTTCTTTTTTTTTACTGCTACTGGGGATTTTTAATTATAGATATTTTTTTTTTAATCTTACAAGCAACATAACCTGAAAAATATTGTAAACCATGGAACGTTTTTTATTTTATTTTTTTTTAACTTCTGAAATTTATTATTACAAAAAAGAAAAAAAAAAGAGACTTTAGGTTTTTATCGCAATAAAACTAACAAGCATTTTAATTCGCGCTAGCACTCGACTAGCATGTACAATTGTACATTAGTGTTACTTCTTTTTACAAAAAATTCTGTCCAGAGGGTTGATAAATGGCCTTCGCACTCACTCCCCCTTACTTACTTCTTTCTTTCTTTCTTTCTTTCTTTCTTTCTCATCCCCCTCACTCTCTCGCCCTTTCTTTCAGAAAAAGTTTTCCAATTAGCAATTATGCCATAAAGCTGAAGATGACTAGTATTTTTTAAAAAAATTAGTGTTAAAAAAGCATATCTATGCTTCCTGATAAAAAGGTGGAACACTATTTAATTTCTTTATTTTTTACAAACATCTTTCTTTTTTTTAATTATAATCAAACTTTTAATAAATATATTGGAAAGAAAATCAGATGAGTGAACTATTATTTTAAGCAAGTCAAAATAATTATAATAATTACAAAAACTTTACAAAGCAATAATGAAAAGTTTTCAGCTCAACCAAGAAAAGAGATTAAAAAAAATCTGATATTTGATTATTTTTTTTGGAAGTGATTTGGACTGAGAACTTTTCAACACCCCCCAATTTATTTGACTAAAACAATAAATCAAGTACTTACATATGAAAAATTATTAGGGGGTGTAATTATTATTTAAAATCCACTTTTGTTGTAGTTTTTAATCTTAAGATTTCACCATATTGGAGAATAGCTCAACTTGCATAGAGTGTACACTGTCAGTTACAAATTTTTAAAACTCATTGTCATAAAAATATACTATATCAGATTTTATTATATAAGTCAATGCTTTCATTATAAAATTGCTAGTACCAATTAATAAAAATGTTAGGATATACCATAAACTTCAGTTTATATCTTTCCTTATTAAAAATATTGATAATAATTTATTTTGATTATGTTATTTGTTTGTCGTATAAAAACTAAGTGAAATATAAATCTTTATTTACAAATAAGTCCCAAAAGATATAGGCCATAGGGGCATAGATTTAGTTAGCACAATACCCCATACATCTGAATAAATTATAATTTTATTATTTCACATGTAAAAATGGATGACTTGACATTCTGTAGCATTCTTCCTTTTTTTCTATCATTTTGATTTTAACATTACTTGCAGTAGTTTGTATTCTTAAAGATCTTCTTTGCTTGAATATTGTTTTACATTTTTGTATATATATATCTTTTAAGGATGGACTACAAGAATTCCATTAACATTTAGAGAGACTACGTTTCGTTCTGTCAATTTGGTATCTTTGAAACTTTTTTTGGAAAGATGGATGATGATCAACTTTGTTAAATGTTAAGGTGCATTATCTTGTATATATTCTTTAGCTTCTTTGAGTTTTGTCTAACAACTTACCTTACTATGATCAGAAACTTTGGAATAGCCCAAAGGTGATAGTTTGGTTGCTTTCATGTCTTTAGCCAATGTTCTTAATACTCTGCAGTTTTCCTTTTTTACATTTGCAACATCAGCTTATTCAAATATTTGCTTGCTGACCAATCTGCTTTTCTTACTTTCTAATTTTTCTTGAATCACTTTTTGTGACATTCTTAAAAAACAATTTTTTAAATAAATTCAAAGTATAAGAGTAAAATTTGTTTTTTTTTTAATGACTTTGCATTGGTCCCTAGTACAATAGAATTTAACAATTATTTTTTTTTTATATATTGCTTTCCATATGTATAAAATTATACTCAGTCTGCTAATATAAATTGGTGTTTATGTATGTCATTCTTCATCTTGGACCTTCTATTGTCATACCCTGTTGGTACTCCAATTCTTTAACTCAAACAGAAGTGCTCACTTTGATGTCCACAGCTAATATGACAAAAACACACCTTAACTTTGCCTGGCTACATGCAACCACTTCTAGAATGTTGCCTTAAAATATCACGGTTGTGAAACATCTTTTCTGGTCAATCGGAAAAGGCTTGCCTGATTTTTTTTCAGCGGCCATTTTTGAGCCACTGACTTTAAAGCCAAGGCTTAATTTACCCATGAAGGTAGATCTGACCAAGCTATCTTTAGTAACTAGCACCCACAACAGGCAGGCAAGCTTAACTGAATGTGGCAAACTACACAACTGCCCAGGCAATCAGAAGTGACATCAAGACACTTCTGTCAAAAGTAATGCCTTCAGCCAGTGACAAAACCTGCAGCAACAGAAACTAACTTTTGACTACATGTGCATGTTGATTTTCTCTCACAAGTCTCAAATTGATTTTCTACACATGTCTATTTCAACTACTACCTTGTGTTATACACTAATCAAACTCTCAGTCTCCCACAACTGATATATGATACTGCAAAACAGCTTGTAAATCACAGGGAAATAAAAACTTTTTTACTTATTTCCACCATGTCATTTCTTCATTTATGGTTTTGAAACTTCAATTTTTTTCTTGTTAATGGTAAGGCTGCTGTTACACTGTCAATATTTGTTATTTTGATTTAATTCTAAGAGAATCTGAAATGTCTTTCTTTCCTTTTATATATGTTCTGCTAAGTTAGAGTTAATTCCCTTTAGATAAGAGAGTTTTAGTTGTGGTAATAGAATAAGCACACACTATCTCCTTTCTCACTTGTAACCATCCATCACACTAAAATAAATGTTTTTTCAGAACTAAAGCTGAATAAGTCAAATAAAGCTTCTACTTAGAGTTGTTACTACATTACATTAGTGTTCTTATGTCTGATCTTTAGTGTGCAGCCAGTTTCTACCCTAATTTACCTGTGTGGCAATTATTTTGAGGCGCCAATATTCAGAGAACTTAAAACGATTACATGCTTACTTATTTTAGTGTATCATTTTACATTACAATTATTGCCACATGAAGCAAACAACAACCAGTGCATTATTTAAACAAATAAGCCATAAATAATTAAGAATACCTTTTTTTATAGCTGACTAAGGCTCTTTCTATATTTATATAAGTAACAAAATAATCATTCTAATTAACACAAGTAATCAAAATAAGTGCTATGTAATTTATTACATTAGTTTTGTATATATGCTATGGATTAATTCATGTCATAAGTGACAGAAGCTTTGTTTGAATTTACCCTAATATTGTAGGTAAAAAAACTATTCCTTTCTTTGCAAAATGGTAGCCAGACATTAGGTATAAATCCATGTTTGTTAGATAATTCCACATTCTGTGAAAATCACAAAAAACTTCAGGGAATAAAGAACTTCATTCTTTACAGAGACTTTTAAGAACATTATTTGAAAGTTTCTCTGCATTAAAATGTTCCTGATCAAATAATTATTTCTAGCTCATTTTTCACTCTTTTTTTGTCTATTTTTTCAAACAACTCAACAGTTTTAGTTTGTGTTCACCATATGACCCCCTAACCTAGTAACAACAGTTTGGTGACTATAAGGTTAGCTGTGTGTTTCTTTACTTCATGTTAACTTTGAAAAAGTCAGCATTTCCATCAGTTTGTTTCTTGAGATGTCAGTAGATTCTTTCAATATTTGTTCTCTCTATAATTTTTCTCTTGTTATTGAAAGGGTTTTAGTATTATCTTCATTTTTTGTAATAACTAACATAATTTTGGCTATATATATTATTTAGCTTTCTTCAGTAAGCTTACATGTAGTGGTAGACTGGGTCTAAAAATTTTGGTTGTCAGCAGACAAAGTAAGGCCACCCATAACTACAATGCTATCATTTAATTTTCATAATAAATAAATAAAATTTTTAAATAATACATATGGAAAAAAGGGTGCAATTAAAGCTTTTGTGGAAAAATGTCTATTAGTAATTACAGTGTACATGTACTGTACATATTACTAGCAGTAGATACTAAATGTAAATACAGAATGTTATAAATTAATTTTTTATTTATTTGTTTTAAGTAATTGGCTGACATTTTAAAAAGTTTACTGTACAATTTACACATTAACAGATGGTTCAAAATCACAACAGAGATTTGATTGCAATCTACTATATTAAAAGCAATTATTTGTGTTCACGAGATGATTGTTCAAATCTGCCAATAATTGCTTCTGCAACCAATTCATGTAACAATTCCTTTTCAATGGATAACAATATATGATTCAAAATTCTTCTTAGTGAATTTCTTAACCTCATCTTTATGATCTTTAGCTTTGAAAATGTCCTCTCATCTGTACACTATCACTTACTTGAAATAACTGATAGCGTACTTTATAAAGTTCTTATTCCTTTTACTAAAACAGCTGTCTGTGTTTGTTTCTTTATTACATTTTTATTTGATATAGGGGGCCTACTCCATCAGGGGCCCACTTGACATTGGGTAAGTTGATAACATTACATTGTATCTGGCAATCTTTAGAAGTTCTTATTGGAACTTTGATGAACACATTCACAATTTCCAGTCTTATTATTTATATAGTTGGGATAATCACTTCTTTTTCTTTGCTAGTGGAGTAAATTTTAAAGAAAGGTGAACATTGAATCCAAGTCATAATTTATTGTATAAAAAATACAATTGTGACACAACCTAGCTAATTTGATTTGTGACCTATTCATTCATTACAATTTACTCAAACACTGTAGTAATTATAAACAGAGCTCAGGACAACAGTAAAAGTGCTAAGCTTTAGTCAACTAAACAAAAGTCAGCTACAAAAAGGAAGATAGGAGTTACAACTGGGGTGAGTCCATTGCTTGTACATAGTGAACATAGGATACTACTATTACCACATTCTTTGTTCCTAGAAAAATGTAGTGTTACCATCCATCTGTTCGAATCTCCTGACCTGTTTGACCCTGTTATGCATGTCCTCCTCTGGTAGGGGGGGGATGCACCCAGGTTACTTCTATTTTGTTCCACAGTGGGGGATTCAGGGACTAACACCGCTTTCGGGCAGGGTGCTAAATCACAAACAGATACAGTAGACACCCTTCCATCCGGATACTTTATGTTGGCATAAGTCGGATCACTTTCTAAGAGTTCAACTTGGTCCACATAAGAATCGATATTATAATTCCTTATGAACCTCCTTAATAATATGGGACGTGGCGACATTAGCCAGGATGGGAAAGAACTCCTGTGTGATAAACAATGAGGAAATGCAAAGAAACACTCATGAGGTGTTGCATTTGCAATGATCTTACAGAGTGTATCACTTCAGAAAGCACCAATTCGCAGTACTTCTCAGCTATGTTTTGTCATCTTACAACTAACTGAATCACCTTCCATATAGTGCCATTAAATCATTCAACCTTTGTGGATGATGTGGAATGGTTTTACTTGTCGTGACCTCTTTTTGGAAGAGGTAGTCTCTCACTTCCTTAGACATGAAAGATGTACCTCTGTCAGAGTGTATGTAACCAGGCATCCCTGCTAAGCTGAACAAAAAAATGTAAGGATTTGATTACTGAGGTAGTGTGTATGTTTGGACATGGAAAAAAGAATAGAAACCGTGAATATTTGTCAGTTACTACCAGTAAATATATATTGCACATGGCAGAAGGCATGGATCCCTTAAAGTTAATACTTAGTCTTTCCATGGATCTGGTCGCATTGATAAGAGTGTTTTCTGGCAAGTTATACAAACAAGGTTTAATTTCTATACAGATTCTGCAAGAAACACACCTCTTTTTTACCTCCTCTATAGAAAAAGTAAGATTTTTTCCTTTAATGAAATGTAAGAGTCTAGTAACTCCTGGGTAGCATAACCTATTGTGAATGTCAGTAAGGATAGAACTGGTAATGTTTGAATAAGCATAATCTCAACTAAGTCCATTAGGAACTACATTCTCTTTGCCAGAGTTGGTATTTTATCATATAGTTGAAGGCTGAACACTCCAACCACCATTCTTGAATCTTGGCATTCTTAATTTTAGTATGCTTTTCATTGGTAAACATGAGGGCACCGATCTCTGATCAATAATTACAGTAAAATGTTGCCTTAACAAATAGTGACTTCACTTCCAAATTGCCTCAATAATTGCCATGGGCTTCCTTCTCTATTATGTGATACTTTGATTCACTTCCCTGTAGTGTTTTTGGCATGAATGCTACTGGGTGTCCACTTTTTCTGAGAGTTGTAAAAATAGCCACATCTGACGTGTCACATTTCATCTCAAAAAGTAAATTTTCGTCTGTTGGTTTTAGTGCAGCCTCCATCAGTTCTTTTTTTAATCGATCAAAAGCTTCAAGCGCCTTTTCCTCAAGTGGAAATTTTAATTTTTTACTAAAGGTTGAATTTTATAAGAAAAATGATGTATTCATTTTGCATAATATGTGAACATGCCCAGCACCCTTATTTCTGATTTCGAGTTTTCTGGAGGTGCTAGTTCTTTAAGGGGTGAAGTCTTTCTGGGTCGGGCTTAATGATTCCACCACCTAAAACATCGATGGAAGGTACTGAAGTCAGATTTTGATTTATTGAGGGTAATTTTGGTTTTTGTCATCACCTCCAGGAACCTTTTCACATTTTGGTCATGTTCTGTCTGTGTGCATCCTGCAACAGTAATGTCATCAATTTAAGGGAAAGCACCGCATAGATTTTCTTTCTTTATTATTTTGTCTATAGCTCTCTGGAATGAAGGAGCCCCATTTTTGACCCAAAACAGAATTCTACAGAATAGGACAAGCATCCATTCACCTCAAAAGTAGTGGATTTTCTATCTGATACTTTAAGTGGCACCTAGTGGTAGGTACTTTTGAGGTTGAATGTAGAAAAAAGCACTGTATCTAGCAAGGTCATTGATCCTTTTATCAATTCTTGTTAGAGGATAAGTGTCCAGTTCTGTATACAGATTTATCATTTGCCAGTAATCTACACACATTTGTTTTTTTTTTATGACATTGAGTGGGGGGTCCTTTACCACTACCAGCTGGGTTTGCCATGGAGAAGCACTTTCTTCAATTATGTCTTCAGAAAGCAGATTCTGAATTTCTTTATTGATGAAGAACTGATCCTCTTTGTTAAAGAAGCCTTAACTTGATGGCAATGGGTTTACAGTTTGGTGATAAACTGGGAAATAGTGAAAGGTTTTCTATCTCTGCCGCATTTAATGCACAAACCTGATGACTACTATCCACAGTTAATTCAGGCAGAGAACCACTGTATTTGAACACTGTTTTCTGATGCTGACACAGAAAATCCTGACCAAGTATCATGTCAGAACATAAATCTTTCAAAACACCTAGACAGGTGGAAACATGTGACTGACTGTTAAGGCAAAGGGTTAGATTTACAACTACATAGCTCCTTGAGTTAATGTTTAAAGTTTTCTGGACCATGGTGATACCCTTACTGGATGGGTGGACTTCTAAGTTCAGTTCTTGCATGACTCTTTCACTGATATAACTATTAATGCTACAGGTATTGAGTAGAGCACTTAATTTTTTTTTTACTAACCACTACATGTGTTGCAGTGCAATAGAGTGCCCATGATACATTAGCAGGTGTGGTCAGTATATGAGGACCAGCCACTGCTGTTAACAAAGATTTGAACTGACATGCATGAGCATAGTGTCCTTTCATTGAGCATTTTTTACAAGTAGCTCTATAAGTAGGACAGCAGTCTTGTGAATGGTAGGCAAATCCACAAAAAAGCATTTAGATTCAGCTTGACAACTCATAGCTACTGCTGGAAATTCATCACATACCTTTTTCAGACTCAACTATCGCTGGCATTTGTGCTTCTGGCATAGTATATAAGTCATTATTTCTTTTTGCTAAGTCCAGTGCAGATGCTTGAATGTAAGCCGTTTGTAGATTGAGGGTTTTATTTTCTAAGAGATGCTGTCATATGGAATTAAGCTTGAAATGAAGCTTCTCATATCTTTGTTACCACATTCTTCAGCAGTATGGTATTTGAAATTGCAGTTTCTTTTCAGCTTTTCTAGTTCTCTGAAAAATTCATTCAGAGACTCTCCTGGCTTCTGTCATCTTGTGGCCAACAGGTGCCTTGCGAACACCTCATTGGACATTTTAATAAATAAAGCATCCAATTTTCTTATAGCCATGTTGAAGTCTGCACATTCTTCGATATACTCTGGGACTTATACAACTCAAGAGAGCCCAGTATTTATTTGGTATTCTTTCCTGGTAATCATCTATATAGTTTAGTAGGATAGTTCACCAATGGCGGTAGTCTCTGGCAGCTGTTGGTGAATAAGTTTCAACATCAAAGCATTTTGGCTTCCATGCTGTTTCCATGCTAGATTTTATCTATGAATTTAGTTGAATAAATTGTAGTAATTGTAAGAGAAAACAGAGATCAGGACAACAGTAAAAGTGCTAAGCTTTATTCAACTAAACAAAACACAAAACTCAGCTACAAAAAGGAAAATAGGAGCTACAAGTTAAATAGTCAACTGGGGCGAGTCCATTGCTTGTACATAGTGAACATAGGATACTAATACTACCAAAAAACACTGCAAAAATTCATTCATCTTCATTCATCTGACACACACCACAATACTGCATACTCAAAGGAGTAGAGGTGGGGGTCCTACTAAAAAATACCCATGACATAAAACATCCATAATCCTTGCCTTTAGTTCATCTTTGGTGTTACAAAGAGTTTTATTGGTCTCTCACTCAATAGTGCCCCACACATAATAATCAAGGCGGTTGCAGTGTGGGGAGTTAGGTGGCCAGATGTAAGGGGTGATGTGTCTTCAGAAATTATCTGACAGCCATGACTGTGTTCTCCTGCTTGTGTGGCATGGTGCAAAGTCCTGTTACTGCACATAGGGTCTTCAAGCAGCCACCCACTTAACCCAGGGCAGCACTGCTTCCCCAAGGCACTTGATGTAGGCCTCTGTGTTGGGTCTGAGACCCTTACCAATAAATTTAGGAGTTCTTTTTTTATCAGAATGATCAGTGTGAGTTTTCTGAGCTGCCATACCTTTGTAATCAATATTAGACTCATTCAACTCTTTCCAAATACTCTACACTTCCTCAAGTTGACACCCAAACACTCTGAAATATTTGTGTTAGGGCTTCAGGCATGAATGCCAAGCAGTACGGCAAGCCATTTCCAAATTTCTGGCAGAGTGAATTGCGTCATGGTGCCCTTTTTCTCACAGATGGTGCTCAACTGACCCTACTATAATGTGCAGTCAGCAAAATCAAAAACAAACAATGCACATGTCTGATATTAAAAATATAAAATGGCGACAATTTACTCATCACACTCTGTAAATATGAAACTAAGAGAAATAAAAAGAAAGAACATTGTAAGAGAGACACAACAAAACATATAAACATTGTACTTACAAAGAGTGATTGTCATTATTCAAGAAGATTTCTACCTTTAAGTCAAGATGAGGCCACTATTTAATACTTAAGAACATCTTTTCTTCCTCATTATATAGTTCTTATTCAACAAGCGTGTGAGCCTAATGTTGGTCTTTACATGTCTGGTATCTACCATGCCGAAAGCTCTTACTTGTACACTAGTGTGCCAAGAACAATAACTCACTTAGGTCACCTGACTGTTAGGAGAGGGGTTTTATATAAATCTCTACAAAATATGATTTTTGAATTATTTTAAGCCTTATTCAGACAAACATACTCGTCATCAGTTGCTACACTGACCACTTGTCACATTCTTCAGCCATCTTTAAGTATCTGTTGTATTATTCAGTAAATTTTGGGTAATTTTGAACCAAATTATTCTCATTTCATTTCTTATGCTTAGAGAATATTTCATATTAGTTAAAACTCACTTGTTCTATTGATCTTTCTATCACTTGTCTGTTTCTTATACTAAACCAGAGTATGCGACTTTTAAGCACTATCAGACACAGGGATTGAACTGTCAGGCAATTAGATATCTCTTTTATGATCAGGATCACAAATCCTATGACCTTTTAGCATTGTAGGGGCACCACATGTACTGCAACCAAAGTAGAAGTGGTGTTTCTTGGGAAAGATAGCCTAACAAAGCCCAATCCTCTCCAGGCCAATTTGAATTCAGGTTCTTCTTTCTCTTAGACCGGTTGCCACCCAAGGCTATAGAACTCAGTCTGTTCTGATATTTACCTATAACTGGAGGGAGAAGAAGAGGATTCATACCTTTCCCAAGGTTGTAAGTGGATGTAATGGATCCACCTGGAATTCAAACTTGGCTCTCCAATTCCTCAATCTGAACCACTATACATTATGCCACCATGCGTCTCTTTTAAACAATGCTTTAATCCATTGTATAATTTGGTAGTGTAAATCTAATGTCTGTACTCGGGTTGTGGATTTGTATAAGTGTCTTGACTCAAGCAGTGGAATTACTTTTTAATTATCCTTTATTTCTTAATCAGATGACATAAATGTTTTTGCTGGAACTACTGAAGAAATTACCATTGTCTCGTGTGTGCTGATTTTTTCATGCATCATATTCTATAGTCTTCACTCTCTGTTATCTATCTTGGCTTCATTCTACAGAGGTTGATAACAACACTTTTCTCATTATATATGATCAGCAATTCCTGTTTTAATATCTCTCCTTAATGTTCCTCCATCTTTGCTGTTAGTAGGCAGTTGATCACTCATTAATATTCATTGTCAAAATTGCATGAGAAGAAAGACAAACAGTTCTTGGTCATGTATATTTTCAAAAGGGTTTGATTCAGGAGAAATATCTTCAGGAAGAGTCAAACACAACAATAAAACATCTTCCATGGTGTCTCCCATACATAAAAGATTAAGAGGATTTGCAGTTCAACTCTTCAGAGATATCTCTCCTAAATCAAGCACTCCTGTGGAAGAAAACATAACCAAAAACATACAGTTGTGGCAAGTGATACAAGAGGCAGACCACCCACCTACTGAAAGGAGGGTGGAGGGACAAGAGGTTATAGTCTGTGGAAATACATTGAAATCAAGCATAGAAATGAAAGGAAAAAAGGTTGTTATGTACATATATTTTAGTTCTTTTAATCACCAGTTGTTACATATGTGGAAACAGTTCTTGTCCTGGATTAGACATCACTTAACTCAATTGCTGATCATTTATAAACCCAGGCTCTCAACAGAACACAAATAGCAGGAGGTCAGTAGCAGTGAGAGTAAGCTTCAGTCAACTATCCAATAAATAAGGCTAAATGTTATAATGGTTAAAAAAGTATTAAAAAGGATAGAAATGAAAAGAATATTTAAATATATTAACTGTCCATAAAACTCTGCTCGAGTCAGACAGGCTATCTATAACATTGTGTCTATAAAACTGAAGAGAATAAGGTTAAGGATTAGGAAGAAAAAATTATTTCCTAACTAAAAAACAACTACAAAAGTTGCTGGAAACATTGTATTTCTAAAATACAATATACATATATGGTCAGGTGATGGTCACAAATCTTGCAAAAAGCAAAAAAAAATAAAAGACTTTTTATTGGCCTCAGAATTGACAAATCAGTAATTAGTGAGAAGGCTAGTTTTTCCATCCAAAATTCTTTAGTAAGATTTTCCACCTTATAGGAATATGGGTCTGCAAATGTTACAATTAGGAAGTTTCTTTCATTCACTTCTCCCTACTAAGGACAATAAAATTAGCCAATATAGACAATATGTGTTATGCTGTTTAATGCTACAAAAATAAAACTTTCTGATGTTTCGATTTTCACAAACAATGTTACTTTGGTGTATTGGCCTAAAGACAGCCATGGAGACTAACATAGTGATACAACCAATTCAACCCACTATGGAACAATGACCATAGTTGCTAAACACCAGTTAAAACCACATACTTAACCAGATATGATGTTGTGACTTTGTCACATATCAAATATAAGGTTCAATTTTCATCAGATGATTATTTTTTATTTCTGATCTACATTACTTGCTTAATGGTTGGAGGATAAATAGAAGAAGATAACAGGGATTACAACATATCCATGGCCTTCTCTCCTCCCCTACCGCCATCAGAGGAACCCCTCTCTAACTAACCATATCTTCAGGGTTGGAGCCATACTCATGACATACATCCAATTGCAGGTTGATAAGGTTGATTTCCCATAGTTGGAGATTTTGAATTCAGAGTTGTCCTTCTCCTAGACCAGTTGCTATAAAAAATTATAGGTCCAAGTCTGCCCTGCTATTTAACCATAGCTTGGTGGGGGAGAAATGGATTTATGCCTTTCCCAAGAGTATTTACACCTAAGTGAATGTAACAAACTTGACTGGAATTGGAACTCAGCTCTTTGATTCCTCAATCTGAGCTACTATCAATTACTCCACTGGGTCTCATAGGATAAATGTAAATGTAAAAATAACCTGAATATTGTGATAAAAAGGAGCAAAAATAATATGAAAGAAGTAGTACATAGTAATGAAAATTGTACATTTTAGAGATAGAGATAACAAAGACAGAAGACAGTTTAAAATATAAGAATAAAAAAATCACAGAATTTTAAATGAAACCAAAGCAGCCAAGCAAATGGGTTCAACTAACTATAAAATTAGAAAGTTATGCAGTCACTGGTCTTGTTTGATAAAATCTAGACTTAAAAATGCTAATAAAATATTTACAAGTGGATTACAATTGTTTTCTAATCATATTTATACACAAGTGACATGAATGGAAAAAAACATGATTAAACTTACTGATATATGCTTGACAGCCTCTACTGGGAAGTCCTTTTATGTAGCCCTGGTATAAAGTTATCATGTTACAAGTAGTCAAAAGTCTGGCTGTATGCAAAATAAACATTGCGCATTATGCAAGTATATATATATATATGAATTCGAACAACATAAAAAATATGTATTAAACAGTCAAAGTTTGAAAAAACTAACAACACATAAAAACAAGCCCCTTTGAAAGAAGTGGCCAAAAGCACTTGGGGCAATGGACAATACAGACAATTTTTGCACTCCCTTGCTCTCACCAAATGGAAAAATATAAAAAATGTTGAAAAAACTAAATAAAAAAAATTAACCAAATTTTCCTTGTCTGTCATATTCAACAAAATATCTTTAAAAGAAAAGTTTCTGCCCAAAAATATATATATATATATATAAAAGTGAACAGGCGGCCTTCTAGCATGAAACAGCCTGTCGCCTCTGAGTGTTGACTTCAATTTTCCCTTTTATATATTTACATATGCTGTATTTCTGATATTGAGCACTTTATCCCATAAATATAACACACCTTAAAACTATATTTCTTCATATGTGTGTATATATATATATATATATATATATATATATATATATATATATATATATATATATAAATGTATATATTATTTTAGATAGATAGATAGATAGATGTATAAAGATATATAATAAATTTATTCACTTATTTTATGACAGTCTCTATTTTGAGTTTTAGGGAATTACCTCCACTATTCAGGAGACTTGATTTTAAAATTGTATTTATTTTTAGAAATCATATTTTATTTAAAAGACATTATTTTATGATGTAAACTTATGTGAGTTTGTTCTTCCTTAAAATGTTTTTTATATATAATCAGAAGTTTGATATTTATTTGAATTATGTGTGTAGCCAAGTATTTAAGTTTTGGATAGCGGTGTGAGTAAGAGTTTTTCAAAGTAAATTGTTAATCTATTGAAGGGTTTAACATATTATATATATATATATATATATATATATATATATATATATATATATATGTCCTAATGTATGTGTAAGTACATGTAATGCCAGCTGGTACAACACTTGTTTGTGTTATTAACCAAACGAATTCAAATTCCCATTGTGACTGTTTGTTTTTTCCTATGATGCTGTTGAAAAAAAATGAATACTTTACCTTGGATCTGTTTGTTGTCAGATATTGTGACAAAGGATCAACACTGACATGACATAATGTCTGGCAGTGATTATTTTCTGCTTCTGGTACCAGGCAACACAGAAATACCTGTCATATAACCCCTGTTTGCCCTCTAAGATTGAATGAGCACAATGACACTTGAGTAGTCTGTGAGTTATGGGACCAACCAACTGGCTATATGCATGTATATGTTCATAAATATTTTTTATCTCTTTCTTTCACTCTTGTGTCTGCTTATACAACAAATTACTTTATAACACACATATATGCAGATGGATACATAATTTTATGCATTAACATTCAAGCATATAGATAATTTAGTAATATCAGAGTTAATATTTTGTGTATAATTTATATATTTTATATTTACATATAATATCTATCAAAACACCAACCAACCAACACACATACACACACACACTCATATATATATATATATATATATATATATATATATATATATAATAATGAGAATAATGGACTCTCCCATTGGTTTTGCCATATGAGGATCTGACAACTTAATTGATTCAGTTATGAAGTTTTGTGATTTACAAAGGAGGCCGCATATAGAGCAAGAGTAAGGATTGTGGGTGAGATCACTGTTAGATTGGCTGATCTTTTAGACCTTGCTCTCACTTCTTGAAGATGATTCAGACAATCTCAATGAAAACTGCTGAGTTCACTAAAACATGTTGTTCTCCATTCTACTCGCTCCAAGACTAAGCACTCAAGGGTGTCATGAGGTATATTGACAGCTGACAAGTTGCTCTTCAGCTTGTCTTTGTATCTTAGTCATGGGCATCCTACATTCCTGTAGCCCTGATCTAACTGGCTGTACATTAGGACCTTGGGTATCCTGTCATCAGACATTCTCAAGACATGGTCAGTCCACTGTAACTGAGACTGTATGAGAAAAGTCTTGATTCATCCAATATTACACCTGTTAAACAGGTCTATGTTAGATGTCCTATCTTGAAGGTTAACTCCACAGTTGGCATGCAGACAGCTTTTATGGAAAACATCTAGCTGGCATATATGGTACCTGTATGGAGTCTGACTGAGCCATACAAAAGGATGGCAAGTACAACAGCTCTGTAAACCCAAATTTTTGTATCCAGTCAAATACCCTGCTCATTCCACAAGCAATGGCAAAGTTTGCCAAAAGCAACAGTAGTCTTAGCAATCCATTGCATGATTTCATCATCTAAAGTTTCACTGTAGTTGACTTTGCTACCAAGATAGGTGAAAGACTTTACATAGTTCAGGGCTTTGTCTTCTACTTTCAATGGTCTCTCTGGAAATTTGTAGACTTGTGATTTTTGTTTCGGAGTAGGACAAGGTTAGTGCACTACTTCAGTTTTCTTTATGCTAAGTGTAAGACCAAAGGCTTTACATAGAGCAGAGAGATGATCTATTAGATGTTGGGCCTCCTCAAAGGATGTTGCAACAAGAGCAGCATCATCAGCAAACAACAAATCCCGAATAATTTGTGTACGAAGGTGGGTCTTGGCTTTGAAGTGCTGATGATTGAAGAGACCATCAGTTGTTCAAAACTGAAACTTGATATCGCTCTCTGTGTCTGCGAATGCATATTTCAGCATCACCGAGAAGAAAAGGGCAAAAAGAACAGGGGCCATGACACACCCTTGCTTTGTGCCATTTGTAACATCAAAGGATTCAGACATCATATCATCAGACACAATATTAGCTTTCATTCCTTCATGAAAGGAGATGATGACCTTTAGCATGTTTTTTTTGGATGCCGAGTTTCCTCAAGAACCTCTTGATTCACAGTGTCAAAGGCCTTTGTCAAATCCACAAACACTATGTGCAACTCCTGGTTTTTCTCATGAACCTTCTCTGCAACTTGACAAAGAGAAAATATCATGTCAATGGTGCCACAACCTGACTGAAAACCACACTGCAATTCAGGATAAATGTTGTCAACAAGGTGTATAATGATTCTGTTTAGAATCAGTCTAGCTAGGATTTTGCCTTCAATTGAAAGTAGTGATATCCCCCGATGATTATCACAGACACACCTGGAACCCTTGTTTTTGTAGAGGTGTTTGATAGAGGCGTCTTTATAATCCTGTGGGACACAGCCTGCCTTCCATATCTCCACGAAAAGGAGATGTAACTTTTCTACGAACTTTTGGCCATCATGCTTATACACAATAGGTGGAATAGGATCCTTAGGAGTAGGTGATTTTCCAGATGAGATTTGCTTGATGGAGTCACTTACCTCTTGATAGGTAGGTTCAAAAGACAACTCTGGAATTTCTGGATTTTGTTCAATTGATGTGATTGCTTCCACATCAGTAACCAAAGTGGTGTTTGACACAGTATTGAAATGCTCTTTCCAGTGATCCGTCAAGAGAATTTCACCATCTGCTATGGAGAGTGGAGCAATACCACTTTTCTGAGGACCAAAAATGCTCTTGTGGCCAGCATAGAAAGCCTTTAGATCCTTTCTAACTGAAGTTTCTTGGAGTTCAGTGGCCATTTCAGACCATCAATGCTCTTTCATGTTTCTGAGAGCTTGTTGAGATTGACTTTTGTACTTCTTGTAAGCGATCTTCTTATCAGATGAGTTCTTGTCCTCAATCCATGCTTTATGAGAAAAGTGCATTTGATCTATAAGCTGATGAACCTCTGTATTATTGTCATCAAACCAGTCTTTGTGTTTTCAAGAACCTCCTAGGATACAGAATGTGTTGCATTCTGCAGTGCCTTCCAAGATGATTTGATATCATTGGTAATGTTTACAGAAGTGCAGCATCAAGTTTTGTCAGAGATCACAATTTTATTTTCAGTCAATTTAAGAGGTAGTATGTTAATGTGCTTGGGCACTGTAGATTTTATAATCCTTCACTTTTGCAGATGCAGTGTAGCTTTGCTCTGAAGTAGAGTGTGATCTGACAGATAGCATGTTGTGTGGAATGAACGCATTATCTTAAAATCTTTTATGCCCTGTCTTTTGGTGATGATGTAGCCAATCCGATGCCAGTCTTTCGAATGAGGATGCATTCACGTGGTCTTACGACAGCTGGGTTGCTGGGAGAAGGTATAAGTAATACTAAGGTCAAATTCCTTGCAAATAGTGAAAAGGCGTAATTCATTTGAATTCACATGACCAATACCATGGTGACCTAAAATGCCCTTCCAAGAATGATAATCATTGCTAACATGAGCATTGAAATCACCCGTAAGGATTAATTTATCCTTATGTTGGACTTTGGAGATGCCATCCCAAAGGAGATTTTAAAAATCATCTTTTTCTTGCTTTAAACTGCCTAAGGTTGGAGCATAGCAGCTAATCATCATCACACAGGTGTTGCACTCCAGATTGAGGGTTAATGCCATTATACGATCTGATACACCTTTAGGTAAGGAAGGCAGTGAACTAGCAAGGTCTGACTTTATGACAAAGGCAACACCAGACTGGCATGGCTCTTTCTCAGTCTTGCCAGCCCATAAAAACATGTATCCACCTTTTTCTTTCCTAAGCTGCGAATTGCCAGCCAGACGTGTTTCACTAATGGCCGCTATGTCGATGTTATACTTCTTCAACTCGAGAGACACTTGAGCTGTTTTACACTCTGGTGCAGAATCATAGTCCTGGAGAGTGAGAACATTACAGGATCAAAAATGAAAATTCTTCTTATATTTCTTTTGAACTTTCTTGCTGTTTCAACTGCATTATTGGATAACCAGACAGCTGCAGCTGGCTGCCAATTTACTGTGTGAGCAAGCAAAGTTTAGGGCTCCTTTTATCCCCCCCTTCCCTTAATAAAGCAGTGCAGATCCTAAATAGGGCTGCTTTGTCACCGATGGAGGACACAGACATCACAATTGTTCATGGGTTTATGAAAGAATGGCCATTACCTATCAGTCTACCACTGTGTAGAGCTCCAGCTAGAGCCTTCCAGTAATATCCTTTACCTGACTCCATCGCCTTCACTCTCTCACCAATGGACCTTGCAAGTGAACTGTGTGGATAAGAATGAACAAATCAAGATAAACTGCCAGAAAACCCACATAAGTGATTTAATTAAAGTGGTGAAGGCTTGTGCAGAACCATCCACACTTTTTGGAACTATTGATACACTCAGTCAGTGCAAATAAATGCCACAGACAAAGCGGACAATAGACCTGAGTTTTCAATCTCCTAGACCAGTTGTGTTCTATAACACTAAAGAGTTTGGTCTGCCCTGTTAGGCACTCTTTGCCCATAGCTGGGACCCTAACAGGTGCTACCACCCCAGGTCAGGGCTGACCTGGAAACAACAGCAATTAAAAGGTGGTTGCATGCTCCTCAAATAAATCCTTCAATCTCCTGATGAGAAAACTTGCTGCTGGATGTAGATTATTGTCATACCTAGGACATATATATATATATATTAATGAATATACATAATACCCCACACTGACAGTACAACTTGGAGTTTCATGCACTATTTAATCATCAGGCACAAAAGTATATCTATATCTATATATATATATATATATATATATATATATATAGATAGATAGATAGATAGATAGATAGTTAGATAGATAGATATTCGCTTGATATATACAAGTAAACTTAAAATGTCATTGAGTGATAATGTATCCTGAACTTAGTCACTGAGTATTGAACTGGTAAAATTCTAAAAAGCCATGAAATTGAGATGAAAAGTGACTGCATCATAAAATTATATATAAATATATTTTATATGTAGATAATTAATGATTGAATTCTTTATTTTTGATGTAATGAAAAGAGATTTTACCTGTATTTTCTTGAGGTTCAACTCTGTTGAATTATATAGCATGAAAAAGATTTTGTCTAAAACAAGTAGCTTATAAATGTATGCAAACTAGGTTGATAATTCCCAATAATGATAATAGTGAAAATGACAATGATTTTGGCAATGACGATGAAAATGATAAGTAATATTTTTGTTGTTGCTGTATTATTATTATTATTAGTAGTAGTAGTAGTAGTAGTAGTAGTAGATGTTGATGATGATGGTTGTGCTGTTGATGATGATGATGAAGAGGAAAAAATAAAAAATATTTACCATGAACTTTCAGAAATCTATTTTTATTTGAATAGTTTAGGAAATTTAATTTTCATTTGAGATTTTTATAACAAATTTATAACAAATAAGTAATAATATATATGTATAGGCAAATGCTAACACCACACACACACACACTTCTCTAGCTATATAACAGAGAAAACTGAACTCTTTAATCTTGGTTGGTGACCAGTCAAAATTATGAAGATATTGGGAAAAGATTTCACCATCTTTCTAAAAAAATAATTATGGCAGATATTTACAGATATTAAAGAAAAAGAAACTGTGGTAAGTTGTGATCAGATATATCTTGAAAGAATATGATGCAAAGAGAAAAAATTATACAAACTGTTCAAGTCAGGTAGTTTGTGTCTCTGTCTTCAGGTAAAGTGCAACTCATTTGTTTCTTTGTCTGCAGACAAAGATGCAGCTGGGAAAAAAATAACTGAGAGGTGCCCAGACCTGGGGAACAACCTCCTGCAGCAGTGCACCCCACCCCAATTGCACTATAGTGGAGTAATTTTTAGTCATATTGATGCCAGCACAAACAATGGTTGCAGTGGTTAGGAAATTTTGGGCCTGGGTGTATGTGTTTGGGTGCCCCACATTAAACCCAACATTGTCACATCACATCATATCACGGAGAGACAGGTAAATACCTAAATACTTACAAACTGTTCAAATGACTTTTTTAATCATCCTGAAAGACTTTTAAATAATACAAACTTTGTAATCAATTTCAATATTACTTTAGTACCCTGTTTTTATATTTCAGTTATTGATTTTTATTTACTTAAGCTATTAAATTCAATGTAGCATTGGTTAGCAAGTTACTCTCACAGATTATGGCAACTACAGTAAATCTGACTATCATTAAGTGACCTACATGTGCTCAATAAACTAAGTGAATACTTATCCAAGCTAACAATTATTTGTAGCTGTGTTAAATAATTGGGAAAGAATGTATAAGATTGTTTGAAAGTATTTGTCTTATATTCTATATATACCATAAGAGAACTAAAAAGAATAAATGATCTAAACATTCCTATATATAACTCTTATTTTTCTGAAATTAATACATTATTGGTATAGTAAAAACAGAACCAATGAATAAACTTATACCAAAACTTTATTGCACTTTACTCTGACTACTCATCTACTGACTGATATAACAGGGTGCATTTTATATCTCCTAGATCTTAAGGGGACGTAACTGATGATTTATCAGTACAGTTTGTTAAGTAGTGTTGGTTCACCCTAACTTTTTCCATTTGGGAAATGAATACTTTTTACTCTAAAATTCCATACCATTTGTTCTTGTCCCAGACTAACATGAGCTTAATAAATGCTTATCCAATCTATTGATTATTTAAAACTGTATAAAATATTTGAGTAAAAATTATAACACTGTATCAGTTTTTGATATATCATACATAGTAGTTCATCATTAGAGTATTTTGAGAAGAGTGAGATCTTTAAGTAAGAATTTTCACATGGATGAAAAAGGCAAATAATTTCCTAGGAGAGTAGCTCCCTACCAAACCCTTTGATAGATATATGCATATATGGCTGGATGGACAGATATTTGGTGTACTAGGTATTTGTGAACTCACCTTTAGAAAGCCAATGTAACATAATATTATATTTAAAAAAATAATCTTTCATTGTATTATGCATCAAATTTTAATATTCTCACTCTTTGTTCAGATATATTGAGAGCATTAATGTTTGTTTCCAAACAGACAGGGGCATGCTGAACATGTGGCACTAGTAGGGTTGCCAGATTAGAAAATCAGAAATACAGAACACTCTTAAAACTTTTCTCTCTGTATATATATCTCGAGATTGTAACAACAAATGGTAACTGTTGAAAGAAAAGAATAAAAAAGAGAAAAAGTGAGTGTAAAGTAAAAAGAACAAAAAAAAAATGAAAAGGACAAATGATCATGACACCCTACACATGCACACATCTGAAGAGATGGGGACATGACTGCAGCACAAAAATGCACACAGGAATACAAAATATATGAAAAAAAAACTTGCACCAATGATAAATGTATAAAAAGCAAAAAATAAAAAAAATATAAGCAGTAAATTGCTGATTCCCTCTGAAGAGTGGACGGACATGTTCGCCTAAGAAACTCTGGAGTTGGGATGCTGAAGGTAACATCAATCAGCTAAGTGATAAACTTTTACTCATATTAATCCTATATATATATATATATATATATATATATATATATATATATATATTTTCTTTACAATTGGAATTAAGATACATTTAATTAATGACCATTTTCACCTACAACTTTTAATTTTAAGATTTACAGGATTTTTCAAACAGTTTATGGTATCAGTTTGTAGTGGGATACTGGTTTCTTCAACTAACCAGTATCACAGTACAAACTGCAAATTTTAAAATTAAAATTCATAGGTGAAAATGGTCATTAACTAAAGGTATCTTAATTCCAATTGTAAAGAAAATTTGTTCTATTTAATGAAAATAAACATTGAGCGGTCTTTAACATATTTCAAATTCTATGTTGTGTTAATAGGACTTGCCTGGATTATACCAATGGATTATTACCTATATATATATATATATATATATATAAATTTATACATGACTACACACTCAGACCAATATATTATACAAAAGTAGAGACTTAAGTTAAAAACATAAAGCAAATAAAGCAATGATTTTAATAAGTTATGAGGAAAATAAAAATAAAATCATTTGAAAAGTATTTAATACAAGCTAAGAAAAAGAAATTCTGTAAAAGTGAAATATTTGAAAATATTTATTCAACAGAGAAATAAACTTGGATGTTTTGTGTAAACTTCTAGCAACACTAATTTCCTCATTACATTTGGGTTTATTTTCATAAAGAGAATCTGAGAAAGGTAAGTATAATTACTATAAGTTACAACCAAGAATCACATGATAGTAGTAAAAATATATTTTTATTACATAATTTGAAAATAAACTAGATCTGAGATATTTGGGGTATCCCTAAAAGGTCAGTATGGAATTAGGGACAAAATTATCCAGTACAGGACACGCCCAGGAAAAAGGGATGCCTGGCAATCATAGGAATTAGCCATCAACCACAGCAGTTCAAAGATAAGCAGCTTAGTGAAAGGAGACAATTCCTTTGTGGTTAAAGTAAGAACTGAGGTGGAGAATTCTGGCAGGAGAATGTCATCTCTGGCCAAAACATTTTAAGCAGTTGGAACAGCTGAGTTCTTCTGTAGTGGTCTAGTTGTTTCAGAAGTCAGAGTTATGTCTCTTAGATTGGGAATATTTTTATCTGTATTCATAAAAGTTGGTTTAATTATTAAACTGTAGTTTTAGAAGAATATTTCAAAGATAAAAGTTCTTGTTGCATGTTTGGAAATGTTCTGTATGTTTGTAATGTAGGTTGGAAAAGTTTGTACGTATGTGCATGTGTGAATATCCTTTTAACGTCTAACCACCCATGGTCGAGACGAGAATGCTGAAGATCACATCTTCGCAGGTAGAAGAGAGAAAAGAGAACAAGTGAACTCATGTCTGCTATTTATAGATAATGTAATCACATAACAGGATCAAGATCACTGCGCGGGAAGAATTATTCTTCACATGCAGACGATCTGATTGGTTGGCATTGACCAATTAGAAACTGATATTTCCTGAAAACATTTACTAAGCTGAGAAGTCTCTGATCCATTTTTTTGCACAAAAATGTACAAAATTATAAATTGATAAGGAAGTGGTAGTGGGATGCTACACCTCTGTCAGGTACAAAACATCAACATCGATTGTCTTCCCAGGATGATACAATCACAAAGTCACCTCCCTGATAAATCAACCATGATGAGATTTGAACCTTAGTTTCATGGTTAGAAAGCAAACATTCTAACCATACACTGACCCATCCATACATATTTATGAAAACTGAAGTATGGCAGAGTGCTGAAAAGTACTTAGCCCATCCCACTTTCCAAAATCAAAATGATCAAAAATTAGAATACTGATTTTTGTAAGTGCTTTGGGCTGAGAACTTTTCAGTACTCTCTTATACATACATATATACATACAATCACACATAAATACGAATAGAATGAGAAATATCAATAGATTGAGATAGATATGTATAGATAGATAGAAACAGACTGTGATAGAATGAGGTATGAACAGATTGATAGATAGATAGATAGATAGATAGATAGATAGATAGATAGATAATGGTTACTGCCTCAATGTCAAATATGACCCTATCACTGTAAAATACATTTGTTCCTCAAACAGATATGTTTCTTTAAATCATACAAACTTTGAAAATTTCTAGTACAACATTGGTAGATATGAGGCACACAAATTGTGTTGCCATTAGGCTTATTTTTATGAATATTTCTGTCTCTCTTAAGCCCACCAACTGATTTACAGTTTTTCACAAAAATGATGTGCATTGTTAGTATTTATTACAATTTTGTAGTTGGTCAGTATTTTGGTATGATGACTTTACACATGACCCAATTTTCCTGCTTTAGTCAAGCAAAACCTGCCACAAACATTACAGGTGAGGTCATGCCTGTCACCTATATGATTTGGAAGTTTGATATCATATCCTTTTTTAACACTTTTCAACTTCTTGCTATCTAAGAACTCTCAAAAGCAACCTTTCTATCGTGTAATACTTAGATACATGATGGCCACCATCTTGATTTTAAGTATGACCATCACAAGGCATCATTAATAGAAGTAGGAAATGTTTATTTTTTTGAGATTTTCTGACCTCCGTCCACAACACAAATTTATTAAGACACTAACCGTACCTGTTTGTTAATTTAACACTTTTTCCCAGAACTCAAACAGGAAACAATAATTATTATAGTTGGTTCAAGTTTTTACTTGCATTTTATTTAATTTTTTTTAAATAATGTTCCATTGTTCTTTTTTTTTTTATTCTTTTTCAGAATTATCACCTCCTATTTTTTGATAAACATGTTTTTCTTATTTAAAAAAAATACTTAAAACCTAAATGTTTTACTCTTTAAATGATTTCCAACCCACTCTTGGACTTACAGCCATATCACATTGAAACACCAGTTCTTGCAGGCTGATAGCATCATAAAGTTACCACCCTGACAAATCAACCATGGTGAAGTTCAAACCTAGACTTCTTGGTTAGAAAGTGGACGTTCTAACCACTCAGCTACACCGATCCATCTATACATATGAAAATTGAAATATGACAGAGTACAGAAAATTACTTAGCACTTCCTACTTTTCAAAATCAAAATGATCAAAAATTAGAATACTAATTTTTGAAAGTGCTTCGGGCTGAGAACCTTTCAGTACTCTCTTAGTCTTATACATACATACATATATACAAATATGAATAGAATGAGATAGATAGATATAGATAAATAGAAACAGGCTGTGATAGAAAGAGATATGAACAGATTGTGACAGATAGATATGAACAGACTGAGATAGATAGATAGATAGATAGATAGATAGATAGATAGATAGATAGATAGATAGATAGATAGACCTACATGCAAGCTGTTAGAGGCTTGCTGGCAGGCCGCCAATGGCAATGTCAGTGTTCCTTTGATAGCAGCCACTGGCAGGCCAAAAGTGGGCCACCAGCAGTCCCCAAGTCGTAACATTGCCAAGACAAACACAACAGTGGCAGATTGGTGAACAGTTTGAGATAGATAGATAGATAGATAGATAGATAGATAGATAGATAGATAGATAGATAATCACCAGTTAGGGATAGATAACACTAGTTGAGTTGGGTTAGTTCCTAGATGGGTGACTGCTTGGAAATACCAGGTGCTGTAAGATTGGATGTGCAGGTGGTGAAATAGATTATGAATCAGAATTGAAAATTTGAGAGCAGAGTTTGAATTCTAGTCAGGTTTGTTATATTCACTTACATGCAAATACTTTTAAGAAAGGTATGAATCCACCTTTTCTACCCCCATAGCTATGGATTAATTAGTAGGTTTTGTATCAGTTAAATAATTGTTCTTCTGGCTTTAAATAACCTGCAAAAGTTTGCAAAGCTAAATCAATCAACCAACAACCCACTCTATAAAGATTGCCCGTTTATTCCATATTGAGAAAAATTCTGACTCCTCCCAATTATAAAGACCCATGCCCTTGTTAGTACCAAGAGTATAGGATTGAGCTAAGATCAATTTATAGTAACTCATTAGATTTTATATTTTCATCCTATGGTTCGCGTATTCCTTTTTCTGTGTTTAAGTGTTGGTAAGTATACTTTGTTTTATAGAAAAGGCTTTATTACATAAATGTGGAATAGTTAAAGAGTATAATTTTTTTTTTATACCAACAGGTATAAAAAAAGAAAAAGTTTTTTACTCTTTATTGTTAGAAACTATTGAAAAAATTAAAAAAAAAAAAGAAAAGAAGTACATATGAAGAAAACTGAGATACACGCGTATGTGCATGCACGCACACACGATCATGCACACGCAGGCCCTCTCCCTCAATGCCTGCTTAGTATGTGAGGTTGTTGCATGTTACACGCAAGTACCTAAGTCAGTGTTCAACTCGGGTGAAAGCCAGAATTTTACACGCTGATTTTTATGGCAGACAGGATTTTTATATTTCGTAACTTTGATGATTCACACTCACTTTTTTTCTTATTTAGTCATAAATCATCGAAAATTGTATTTAGCAAAGCTTTCATGTTTAAAAAAAAGTCATTCAAATTTTGGTTACAGTTTTTTATTTCATGGTCTCTTAGTCTTCTGAATAAATATCCGGCACAACAAACATATTCTAGAAAAAATATTTTGTTTTAAAAAATATTCTCAGAAAAAGTCAACAATATCAAAATTCGATGCTATTTTTACTCTGTGAGTCTCTTAATTTAATTAAGCTTCCCTCTGCAAAATCAAACTCATTTTCTTTTTCTGCACGTTTAAGTTGCTAAAAAAATGCATCCACGACGCTAGGGAAGAATTGGTGTAGCATTTCAGTCCCATCACTTGGGGCGGGGGGGCATGAAAAAAAAAGAAAAGAAATAAAAACTAAACAGAATAAATTTGTCTTCTTTGCCAATACCATTGAGCTGAGCTGTATCATTTGTCTAAAAATAAATTCATTACTCCCATTAATTTTTCAAATTAACAAAAAAACTTTATTTACCATTATTTTTTCCAAAACATTTAACTTCACTAAAATTTTTTAAAGTTTTATACGGAAAATATCTAGATTGGTCTCATTCTAAAAAATAACTACAGAACAAAAAAGAATGTATATTTTAAAATCAAAACAAATATTAGATAATCTAAAAATATATATGAGAGAATCAAACAAAAAAAAAAGAATCTGGAATCATTGAAGAATGAAGCTTAAACAAACAGTAACATTACCTCCAACTTGTAACATAGTTCTGTTAGCCAGACATTTATTGTGGCGCCGTGCCTGAAATATTGCCTGCATGTTATACTTACGATAGTTGATTAAAAATAAAATTCTTAAAATGATAATATAAGACGTGAAATATATTTTTGTAATTTACTTATAATAAAATCAGTTAATTATTTTTTAGACAATGACTTTATTTTCAAAGTAAAACACTCAACAAGTGTGTATAGTTGAACTGCGTGTGTTTTACGAAATCAAGAATCAAGATTTTACTGACCATTTTTTTTTTTAAACAAAAATTTTTCATGCAATCAATAATGTGGGTACTTTGTGTAGGCCTCTCCTGTGAGGATCTATCTAATTACAGTAGTTATTGTAAGACTACTCAACTGCTTTGCAAAAAGCGCACTTTCTAAACTTTACTAGTTTCAGTCAGTTATGATGTGCTATGCCTGATACACACTTCTTAGGCGATCATGTATCTTTCGATACATGACTGAAAAAGGCAGATTTTTCCCGCAGTAGATTGCCAATTCTTTCTGCGGTAGACCAGTTGCCATCCAAAGCTATAGAAACCGGTCTGTCCTGCTATATTTACCCATAGCTGTGGGGAGAAGAAGAGGATTCATACCTTTCCCAAGGGCTATTAGCACGTAAGCGAATGTAATGGATTCGACTGGAATTCGCATTCGACTCTCCGATTCCTCAATCCGAGCCACTATCCATTACTCCACCGTGCCAAAACTAGTTTATTAAACCAAAAGCGCTTTTCCCGAGTTATCGCAAAAGTTAGAGAAAATTGCTTCGCGACACGATTCAAGGGAAGTAAGTATGGTTTAGAGAATTTAAATGACACCACTGAAAATTACCAAAATTTTAGAGTATTTCAGAATACTAGCAGAATACCCATCGTACGGATAGATAAAAGTAACTGATAGAAGTAATAAAAGTACTTTCTACACACATATAAAAGCACTGTTTTATTAACACCAGCAATATTAGGTTCAAGTCCGTGTTTCTAGCATTTTATAAAAATATTGTTATGCTGATGTTATTTAAATCTTGAAATAAATTATTTTTTTTAATTACTTTTGTAGATTAGATTTTCTTTCATGCCATCAATTTTTCAGCAAATGTAGATGCACCAAAATACATAACTGAATGAAAAATATACAAAACCAAAACATAAAAATGTATTGTAAATCAATTTTGTGATTACAATTAGTCAATATATATATATACAAGTTGCATCTATGTTTAATTCAGAAATTTTTATTAAGATATCAATGAAAAAATACATTATTAAACTGATTTTCACAGAATTATTCTTGTGAATTAATCAGACTGAAAATATATAGTAATTTATGGAAAAAAACAGACAATGAAAAAACAGATATATGGAGAAAGATACTAACTTATATTTTTTTTCATAAATATCACTAAACTAAAAACTTTGGTACAATGAGTAAAAAAATGGAAAGGATGTGAATACCATAAATAAGCAAAGTAATATTAATTATTCCAATATAATAGTCAAAAACTAATATTTTATTAGTATTTAATAAGCATAGTTTATTCTAGCTCAAAACCACAAAGGCATGTATCCAACAGGTCTATTGCCAGAATGTTTTGGGATGTTGACCTTTAATTCAGTAGGTTTGTCAGTAAGAATTTGTACAGTAAAATTAGTTTACATTATTTTTGGAAGAGAAGCTCCCCACCCTACCTAGCAACAGTTTTGGTATCCAACAAAGATAAAATTTACTATAATGACAATGGTTTGTAAGACTAGCTTACTAGTTGATGCCTTATCATGAGTCACGTCAGTGTTTAATTATAGATATAGAATCCTACGGATTAAGCACCCTTGAAAATAAAAAAAATTGAATTTTCATGAAGTTCAAATTTTGTCAAAAATTTTAAGTAAAACAATAAATATGGGAAAAGTATTTTTAGAAATTTAAAATGAACTATATAATTAAAGAATATAACATCATAGAAATTGTATGTACATAAGAACTATTTTGAAAACTTATAGTCAAGTGAGATTTTGTATTGATTATATTTTATTTCCCCAAATTGTTTATGCCACAATATTTCTTTTTCAATCATTGCACAGTGTATAAAATGTCTTAAAATCTATTTCCTAAATTGTTAATTGTTGAAATCCTGATGTTTTTTTCTGCTTATGTTTCTGTATATAGCACAGTTACACCAATATTCACAAAAGGGACAAGAACTGGTAAAAATGCAATGCCTGTTCTAATCTAATTCTAAAAGTATTAGTTAGAATTCTTAGTTCTTTTTACATTTTTAAACTATAAATCATAACATTCCAAGAAGACCAAAGGGAAATTTGTAAGCTGAAATCAGGTACATTTCAAAGTAGATTGAGTTAATTTGAAAGTAATAAAAAGAAAAATAATTTCTTAAGAATTAATGGATTTATTTTTAATTTGACACTTTTATTACTTCTAACATTATTTTTAGTAGAGAGCCATGTTTGAAAAGATGCTTCATTTTTTTTTTAAACAGTGTATATTTTCAGTGCATATTACATCTACTGATCTGCATCCCTTGACCTGGTCTAAAGCATGCTAGACCAGAAGATGGTTTCTCCAACAAAAGGAGACAGATTTGAACCCTACCAAAGGACACATTTTCTTTATTTAGCTTTCTCAGGTATACAGGCTAGTAGACATAGTAAACACTGTTTAAAAGAATGAGTCATCTATTCAGACAGCTATCCACTAAAAATAACATTTGAAGTAATAGAAAGAAGAGTACAATCAACTGAGCAGGGCCATAGCAGAGACAAATGTTTTTTTGGAGGTGGGGGAATTTAGCCTTAAGTTATCAAAGGCCGCCAACATGACTTGTGGCAAGAACATTTAATCTTTTCTATTCGTTTATACATTTTTATATTTTATTTTATTTAATTAGACTCACCATAATTCCGAATTAAAATCAAAATGCACCTACATGATAAAGGGAAATTACCATCATCGTACACCTTTAAAGAAGAATTCTTTCATCAGAGTTTTATGAAAGCTAGGTTCTTCCTTACTTTGATAGTTTTTTTCTTTCTTGTATTTCTTTCTTTATTGTATTTTATACAATAATAAAACCCTGTAAAAAATACTACAATTGGCAAAAATATTGGGGGAGCCAAGGCCCCCACTCCCAGCTGCTATAGCACTGCTTAGAATCAAAATGGTTTAATTATTTTTGATACTATTAGGTGATTTGTTTCCATTCTCAGATTGAAAAGACATTAAGCAGAAGAGGTTCCTAAAGATTACCTGCCTTTATAGAACTGGTTCCTGGAAATATGGGATGTCATTATTGCTTACACCCCTGAAGACATGGTAGTCAATCAGGGAAGGGTTCCTCCAACAGGAGTGAGAAGGCCCCTCCCAACTTGATTTTGATTTGATGTTACAAGAGTGAAAAATTCTATTAGGATTTTTTTTATATATCAGTGGTACCTTAGTCCACTTCAAAGTATTGCCTTTGGGATATTACACATTTGTATATATATTCTTTTTGTGAAGGATCCCAAAGCCAAGTTACAGTAATAACACTTTTGAGGTATTGATATTTAAGGATGGTTTCACTTAAGAATAATGCAAGCTGACAAGGGAAATGATAGCTTTGGTATATTTCTGAGCTATAGTCAAAATCTAAAAAAATGACCTGGTAAAAAATGACCTGGTAAAAATGAGTAAATGAAGAAAGAGGTTGAGAATACTGATTTAATTATTTTTTCAGCAAATTTTAAACCTCAAGATAATTATTAATTAGAAAGAGTATGTTATCTGATGTATTTTGGAATATGAAATCTTGTTTTGAGGGAGCATATGTTTTCCTTCTTATATCTGTCACATCTGAAAAAGACCAAAAAGATAAAAGATACATTGTGATAAAGAAATAAAGACAAGAAAATCTATATTACAGAAGAAGAGCTAATTCTCTGTCCATCATACACTGTCTGTATGAGACTTTGTATGCATGTATGCAATGTATATGTATATTGTAATAACAAAAGAGAGCAATAGTAGGCTTAATGAAGCTTTATTCTACTTAGAATAATTGATACCAGCATAGTCACTATTCATGGTCCTCTACAAACAAAAGAGATCTCCAAAGAGAGGTAATCATAAAACAAGGGAGATTACACTCGATTACTTTATCACACATGTCTTTGATGTGAGTGAGTGACTTACATGTGCTTTTACCATTTAATGTATACAAATACACACATACATATACACACAAACACACACACACAATCTGACTGAGTTTGAAATAAGACATAAGGTAACACATTCCCTTCCTACTCAGTCTGGACAATCTCTATCCTGGGCTGAACAATAAAATCATAAAGTTGGAGAAAAAAAAAAACTTATCAACAGCTTAATATTTATCATGTTGCAATATGACTGTGAAATGAAATAAAAATAATCAGCTTTTCTTTCTTTTACTGTAAGTGAGACTTTTAGTATCTTATCGATAATTATTTTACTGTTTCTATGTTGATATTGTGGAATCTTCTACATTAGCCTTTAACTCCCTTTAGAAAAATGTATTCTTCTCTGAAAAGCCTTTAACCAATCATTATCTCGTTTTTGCAAATCCAATCTTTTTATTGGTTAATAAACACCAAAGTGTAGCAAAATTCCAAACAAATCTTATTTCCCGCCAAGCTCTTTTGAGCCGATTTCACTACACAAAAAATCTATAAATTAACTGCAGCTGACTCAATTCAGACAGTCAGCTACCAGAGTTCAACGAGATGCTACCAAACTCCATGCATGACAATTCAATGACTCACACACCATCTTGAAATCTCAACAAACTTTCATCAACTATTGTCCGTGTGTTAACCAACATCTACAGTTGATTTGAAAAGTGAAACAATATCACTACTAAAAAGTAAACCAACATCTACAGTTGACTTGAAAAATGAAACAATACCACTACTAAAAAGTAATTGTATATTTCACCAACTTAGTCTACACAGACAAAGGCAAACAACTCTTGATAACATTTATTCTTGTAAATTACACATGTACACACACTGATAAATGAACGAACACATATAATTTCTTTTTCCTTGCAGAAACCAAATCATTTTAAATTTCTTAACAATCAAAAAGTACCAACATTTCTTAACAACATTCCTGCACAAACATTCCTTATGACATTGTCTTAATTCTCATAACAGCAAACATTGTAATTGTTATTTCATGTATATTTTATTGTTGATATAAAAATTTCTTTAATGTTAAATCTTTAACAACAGTATTTAGTAGTTTCTTGCTATGCAATTTGTACTTAAATTGTTTGTATAACCAATATTTTGTGGGATACAGACGATATAAGCACGCATAACCTTCATCTTACTTAATTTTGCCTTCTGATATATTTCACTCTGTGTATATCCCTCAACAATATCATTCTATTCATGTCTATTTGTTGATATAACTTTATTCATATCTATCTGTTGCTATCAGTCTTTTCATGTCTATCTATTGATAACAGTTTATTCATGTATGTCTACCTGTAGTTATCAGTCTATTCATATCTATCATATATTATTATTGGTCTATTCATATCTATCATATATCAATATCAATCTATTCATGTTTACTGGTACATAAAACCCAACAATATAGAGATAGTCTCAAAGGAAATGTCCAGCTTATTACTTATGATGATAAAGTGAATTTAAGTTAAACATTTAAAAAAATATTAATGACTACAAAAAGTAAATTCAAGCAAAAATGGAACAAGTAGAATGATAGGAATAAATGACTGCTAATTTCTCAGTAAAAAAAAACATTAATTTATTAAACCCAGAAAAAAAATTATCATAAGAGTTTATTGAACTTATCAAAAATCATTTGGTAATAAATAAAATCATTTCTAAAGGCCATTTAAAAGATTTTGTAGAAATATTTCTAGGTCTGTCATTGAATTAAAGTATACATAAACACATGCCAATGCAAACACACAATATAATGAAATTGGAATGAATGTCTTTGTTGAGAAGGCTTACAGAAAAAGAGTGCAGCTGTTGAAGTCATTTTTGACTCATTTTGTATTTAAACTGAAAATATTTTCTAATACATTTAGTATGTATTTTAAATAGGCAAACAATTTAGATTTAAAATTTGATCATTTTTCTGTTAGCAAAGCAATGTGTACCAAACTAGTTAATGATAATATTAGTTATTTTTAATATAAACAGTATAAACAGACATTTGAACAAAACTACTTTTGAAAGCCAATAACAATTTTTTAAAAATGATAGCTTCATGCATAAAAAGAATAACATGATCTCCACCAATTATTAACATTATTATAGTATTTCAAAAGTACTGTGAAAAAATCATAGAAAAGATCATGTTTAAAAATAAAACATATCTAGAACCTCATTTGCTAATTACCTTTCTTATCTTATTGAAAATATATATTTAATAGAAATATGATTAAGAAAAATTATTTAATTAAAAAAAATTAAGTTTTTGTGTGGTGTGTATCATCCTTTAGGCCTTCACTGGACTAAATTTGTTATGTTGGTGTGACTACACATCTGCATGAACAAGGGATGCTGGGAACTTAACATTTTTTTTTAAAATTTAGCCAATTTCATTTAGATTTTTTTTCTTTTTCTTTCCATCACTTTTGTTAGTAGATATCTAACTATTTGGTAATAGAAATTCTGCCAAGAATAGTGAAATGTAAGAGCCATGGTGCAAAATTACTGTGGATGACTTTACGGTCAAGACTCTCTAAACATTTTCATTGGAGTGAATTGTTTTCTCCTTTGACCAGAGACCATTCTTTATGTCAAAATTGTGGTCAGTCTCATTATGGTAGGCAACTAGACACAAAAAAGAAAAAGAATCTAAGGGAAATCGGCTAGATTTAAAGATATATAAAAAAAAATTCCTAGCATCCCTTGTTCATGTGCATGTGTAGTTGCACCAACAAATTTAGTCTGATGAAGTTCTAAACACACACACACATGCACACACACACACACATATATATCATACTTATTATAAAATCCAGGTTGTGTGTGTGTGTGTGTCTGTTCGTTTATATATTGGATCGGATTTCCTACATTTTTCAACCGATTTCAACAAAACTTCACAGGACTACGTAAAATTACTTTGCGGTGGTTCTGACAGTGCCAGAAATTGGAAAAATACAATTGTTTTTGCACGAAATCAATTTGAAAACACGATTAAGAGGCATTGCAGTCGCGAGAATGAAAGGGGGACAACTCATATCGAGTTATACTTATTATAAAACACAGGTTGTTTGTATGTGTGTGTGTGTCTGTGTTCGTTTATATATGGGATTGGATTTCTTACATTTTTCAACCGATTTCAACAAAACTTCACTTTTTTTTGGCAGGTAGTGTTTCTTATTGTCTTGCACACTTTTTTTCTTTATTTTTACATTCAGAATGCTTTAAAAATTCCATTTACAAGACAATTGTTTATAATAAAATTCTATTCAATCGGTAGACTCATAACGATTGAAAAACAATGTTTTTGTTCCAGTTTGGGTTTGACCAATCCATAGAATAAAAAAAATAATAATTAAAACATGGGTGTCCGTCAACCTTAAACAATAATCTTTGTCAATTTTATTTTTCAGTCTTTATGATGGTCGATACTTGATCTATCTCTTACTGTTACATCCCCGGGCAACGCCGGGCTCTACTGCTAGTATATATATAAAGATAATGTTAGTTTGGGTCATAAATCCAAATTAACATTATCTTGTCATGGAAATTTTTATGTTATAAGTTTCAGAGGAAGTCACACTCAAAGTAGTTTTATTATTTTAAGTTCTTACTGTTCTATTACTGTAAGCAAACATCTGTAATGGGGTATGGTAAGTTGGTGTTGATGTATTATTTTCCCTATTTTTATTATTTGTTGACTGTAATGAGGTTGATATTAAATCACAGAAATCAAAATACATAAAATGTACAATGATAACAAAAATAAAAACTTGAGATACGTATTGACATAAATAACAACAGTTTGTATTTTCTTTTGTGATATAAATTACAATATTCATATGGTGTGTGAAAAAATCTTCTCAGTGTCTCTTTTGTTTAAAAGTCAGTGCTTACTTGGTTTGGTTCTGAGTATTTCGTTTATGATGATGACATTTGAAATTGTCTGTTTTTGATTTTTACAGCTAGAGGTATGTTCTGTACTACTATTGCTACTTGTCTACTCATCTACTGACTACTGCTACTGGTACTGTAGTCTACTCTACTGTTCTCTACTCTACTGACCTTCTGAAGGCCCATTTTTATAATGATGAGGGTTAGGATGATGAAATATCCTTCTTTTTTATCATCACTGATAACAAATACATTTTTAGAATGATGAAATATCCTTATTTTTCTATCATCACTGATGGCAAGGTTATTTTTAGAATGATGAAATATAATCATTTTGGATCATAACAGGTCTGAGTACAAATATTGTCATATCATTTTTGCTTCATCCCCCCTTTTCTGTGATCCACTTTGCTCTTAAAAAGTGCCAGTATAAATAACCAACTGCAACAGACCTCTTCTTATTGGGCACAAACAATGTATGCTAGATGTCATCTACTACCATTCCTTTCTTCAGGATATTCACAAATTGCTGACTTCTAGTGGAACACTCACTAACACCCTTGCACAAGCCTAACCATATTACATTTGATTTCTATGGTTGGTTAGTTGGGCTTTCAGAAGTGGCCTGTATGTAGTTAGAGGTTAAATATCATAACAAAATATTACTTGCAGGTTTAGTTATACTCTGAACCAACCATCTATAAGAAGGATAGTGGAATAAAAAGAAAGAATATCTATCAATGGTTAAACTGTTGCTGCTATCTGACATACAAGGTGAGTGGTTTTGTCTCTACTAGCAGTAAAAGAAGGAAGTGATTGATGCCTGATAACAAAGTTTATTTGTGTATATACAACATCTTTTAATAAATTTATATATTACTAGCCAAATTACGCATACCTTGCTGCATGTCACACATTTTTTGTAAGAAAATGATGATTGATTTTAAATTATTGTTATAATTTGTGGAGAAAAATGATGCATTTCAATATTGCTCAATGATCTTGCCGATGTGACCTCCATCTTCTGGATTTCTTCTATGTTTTGCATAGGAGTCATTCCTTTGTTCAAATTTAAATTTAATTTAAATCAAAGGGAAAAAAATCATCAGTGCTGGGTTTGTGCCCCCTAGGGACCCCCTTTGATCAAAATGAAATATGGTAATTTGGCTAGTACCCCAGGAGTCATGCCCTTGTTCAAATTTAAATTTCACAGGGAAAAAACAAATTTTTCTCTCATTTTTTATTCAACAAACAATGGCTCATGGAATCTTTCCCCAACACTCATCTTCACGACTAATTTTTATTACTAATACCAAAGAAAGAATGACTTTTTTTGTAGCTGGTTCAAGTTCAATTATGTCTTAATTGAGGTGGATTTGTGGAGAAATGTCAGATGTTCTTAGCAATACTTATCAGAAACTTTGAAAATAAACAAACAAAATCAAAGATATAAATAATAATATATGTTTATTTATTTGATTTTAATTGGAGTGAGTCCTTTGTAATTCAGGTTGGTGAAAGTCCGTTCAGCTTAGTTTACAAGTCAGACCTTGGTAGCAGTCACGTGTGTGTTTACTTTGGATACATGTTGCAGATGTCAATGTACTGTGTTTTCTCAGCCTTCAAAAGGGCAGAAAAATGTCTTAAGCCAATGACCACTTAAATTCTTCATGTGACACACTTGGCTGGTTTCTCTGGAGGTCATTTCCCTCTATCTATCTCTTGGCTGTCTGTTTATCCCTAAAAACACTGCTCCAGACTACTGTTGTGAAGATTGGTTTCACTTAACATCAAAAGTCTTTTTGTGTCTTTAATTTTGTTGGGTCAATTTTTATTTTTATTTTTCAGTGTTCCTTTCTTTTCAATTTTTTTTTTTTATAGGACAAGTTATGCATGGGCCTCTCTTACTTGGTAGATTTCCAGTCACAATGGCTACATCCTTGTCCAGCAAACTTCTGTCATTTCGTAACCATGTCCAACCTCTTCTTCTTCATCTTTTTATTTGAGGATTTTCTTTCTCATTAGTTGAGAGAGAGAGAGAGAGAGAGAGAGAGAGAGAGAGAGAGAGAGAGAGAGAGAGTTTAAAGGAAAGCAAATGTCTTATTTTAATTTGATTTCTTTTTTTTTGTATAATTTATTTTTTTTTATCTGGGCTCACCACAGATTCAGATTCAACATGAAGTTTACAATTAAAAATAAAATTATATTAATAAAAAAAAAATAAAAGTAATATTATCATACTTGATGAAATAAAGAGGTTGAAAAAATAAATAAATATTAAAAATAGAATAAAATATAAGATTTATATTTATAAAAACATTATATTACGCGTGAAATATCAATATCACTGTATCGCAGGTCATAAAATAAAATAAAAAAGTTAATTTTTCAACTTAAAACAATTTCTTAAAAAAAAAAAATCAAGTTAGTGTCAAAATAGCACAAATTAGCGTCAGTATATGTCCCTACACATTTTTCTTGGGATAGCACATTTAGAAAAGTACTTTTTTGATTATTACGGGGGATGATGAAGAGCTACAAACAAGCGAAGGGCACTCGCATTCAAATAAAAAAAAAAAACAACAAAAAGAGGAAAGAAAGAGTTGAAATAATAACAGCTGATGCCGACAATAATTAAAAATTTACAGGCAGACAATTTTTATTGGATAGTTATGTTTCTACTCATTCTTCTTAACAAAGTTTTTAGTTTCGTTATTTTTTTCTCTCTCTTTGCAACCGCTGTTGGTGATTTAGTATACGTGACACAATTTTTAAATATCAAAATTTTGGCGGTAAAATCAGGGTCGCTTTTTCGAGAGGACAAAAACAAAAATATATAAATTTGAGGAAACGAAAATCCGCGCCTAAAAGCTAACCGTGCACTGAAAAGTAAGAATTAGAGATGGATCTCAAATTTGTCTGGAAAATAATTTTAATAAAAGTGGGAAGGTGAATGAAAATTCTATTTTTAAAGGAGAGTTTTTTTTTTGTTTTTTTTTTTTAGGGTAAGAGGAATAAAAACTAGTACAAATAATAAACACAAAAATCCTTTTATGCAAATTAGTTTTATACAAATCTCAAAACGAGGCTGTTTGAAGCGGATTTATTCAATAATTTTTCTTTCGCACTAATTAAAAGACATACCTCAACAAACTTTAGAATAGTGGGGGTTTTTTTTACACTGAAGGCATATATGCACCATATTTTTACTTTTGAAGGAAAAAGAAGGGGAGGAGGTAAGCATTAATCAATTTTAACAAGAGAAATGGCAAATGTATTGGAGTTTCTCTTTAAAGGCCGGTGTAAGCCAGACCACGTTGTCTCATGGATACAAATGGAAACACAACAGGTAATTGAATGTAATTTTTTTTCTTTTTCTCTTCAGTGATTGTAATTTATTTCATTTAATGATAATCTGTCGGCATAAACTTCGTGAACTTATAAACGTAATTCTTTCAGTCCTTTGAAATCATGTGTAAATAATGTAACGGACTGTCTGCCAGTTTTAAACTTATATCGTAAAAAAATGTAAACAATATTTTTACAAATATATGCTACCCCTTTTTTTTTTTTTTTTTTTTTTAGTTAACCAAGTTTCCAAAATGCTAACATTAATCTAATCATTCTTGCGATTTTCCTATTTAATGTCATTTAATATAATTTTTAATATCACTTTAAAAATCAATGAAGTTTTTATTTCTTTCAAAACAAGTTGCCGGTTAATAGTTTGGTACCATGTAGAACTTTAAATAATAAAGAAAATTAACTCCAAATTCCCTGTTACACAGTATTATTCAATAGTGTAACTATTTTCTACATTAATTTTTAGTGTTGTCAACTTTACATTTTTGTACCCCCCCCCCACATCACCACTTGTGCTAATTTTTAAATTATAGCTATTCCAAGTTGTCTTTTTCGGCAGCAACCATACATGCTCTACTTTTTTTTTTTTTTTTTTTTTTTTTTGTGGGAGACTTAGTTTTCGTAGCAATTTTCCAAATTATAGTTAATTCCAGGCACTCTCAGTTAATTTTTATCTTGTGTTTGAAAATGGCTAATTATTAGTCGAAAAGGCGTTTGGAATTAACAACCATTTGGTTTGGATAATTTATACACAGTAAAAAATAAAAAGTACGTACATTAACATTTAAGTTAATGTAATGAATGAATTACACACACTCAAAATATAAAAAAAAATTCTACTTCTCCGTTATTACTAACAAAACAACTGTTCATCTCCCAAAGAATTTGGATAACGGAAAAAAACTTTACTTTCCGGAAAAGTTTTTTTATAAAAATAGTTTAGAATCAAAAAGTAAAAACTTAGTTTTTGTCTTTGTTCGTAAAAACAAAGTTTTTCTTAAGCAAAATAAAACTACGTGATCTCAAAACCGCTCTTCTGAAGTCATTGATGATAATTTAGGCATGAACAAAAGTTACAAAACAAAATGCAAAGCAGTAAGATTCGAACGGAACCCATAACTAAAAATGCAACTTTGAAACCTGTTACTTTTTTAAAAAATATTTTTAATTTAGTTAGTACACTTTGTTCACTCCGTATTGCCTCGCTCCTACTTGTCAATAAAATAAAAATCTATATAAAAACCATTATTTATCAAGTTGGTATGTTCTAAAAAGAACAAACCGATATTTCTCTCTTTTTTCGTTTTTGTTCTAATCTAAAGTAAACGCTGTTTTTTTTTTTTTTTTTTTTTTTTTGTTAGCCTCGAACAATTCTTTGATAATGAATTGCATAACTATCTATATTTGAGATTATGTACATTATTTACACTGTTCGGATTGTTGTCCTCATGGCACGTGGAACTAGAGCAGTCTATCCCAGTGAGCGAAATAAAGGGTTCAGTTCGATATTCCAACCACCTGAAGAAGGCCAGAGCGTACAACGGCCGAAACGTTGTAATAAATATGGCGATAAAGAAGAGGACAATAGTCCGAATAGTGTAAATAATGTATTGTAATGAATTGGATATTTATGGAAAACGTGTTCAGAGTATGAGGCTAGTTAAAGCAATCGAGTTGGCTTAAGTGATATTTGGTATGGCAAATTAAAAACATTTCGGACACTAAACTTGTCCACTTCAGTTTCGTTCTTTAACTTGATAAGAACAAACTGGGGTTTAGACTTTTTTCTTTTTTCTTATTCAAACATCGATTTATCTAGTCTCCTTCTATCGGATGTCAACGGAGCCCTTCCGTAAAAAATAATGGTTAGGGGTGAAAAATCAAAATGCATTTTTATTTCCTTCCCGAAATAAAAACGGTAGTACTTTCAACTTCATAAAGATTAAAGAAAATTTCACGGTTGGTTCAATTTTAACTAGCCAAATCGATCTTACAAAAAATCGATGATTTATTTCTGAAAGACTTTTTAAAATCAATAAAAATAAAATTTACTACGTTGAATTTCTTGAGTTACATAAAAATTAAGTGGGTAACAGAGCTGTTACCCACTAAAAATCTTTTCGGCCGACCCGCTGACGCAAAAAAATTTTTTTTTTTTTTTTTTTTTTTTTTTTTTTTAAACCAAAATTTCGAACGTGCTACAAAGGATTAAAAAATTTAATAAAATAATCAAATATACTTTTTTTTTTTTTTTTTTTTTTTTTGAAGTCTTAACGCAAACATTTTGGCGATAAAACTTCGTTTTCATTAAGTTGGGAGCATTTTTTCATCACATACTGATTTTTACCGAGTTTGTGGAGATACCTAAATTTACATCTAAATCAAAACTTGTGGAGTATTTTCCATTTCACATACGTCCTTCTTTCGTATAGCTAGAACTAAGGAATAATTTGGTTACTTAACAGTAACACTAAAGTTTTCGTTTATTTCGTGTTACTACGTTAGATAAATCGGAGTTTACAAGAAAAAATACTAAAACAAAATATCTGCTCATTTACAAAGTTTAGAGAATCCATCTCTTTTAGAGTTAGTAATACTGTAATGGTCTGCTAAGCTATTTTGCTCATTTTGATAAAGTGAATTTAGTATTCCTATTGAATTCCATAAATTTTATAGATCAAGAATTATTTTTTAAGACATTTTTTTTATGTTTATACGTTCTTTTTAGATACAAACAAATAAATGCTCTGTTTAATTTTAAACACCATTACCGGCCTGAATATCCGAGAAATTTTCATAGATAATATGCGTCCTCAGTGTGCATTTACTTAAATATTTGTATCTATAAAAAGAACGAATGAACATAAAAAATGTCTTTAAAAATAATTGTCACGCTTTGTCCACTTCATAATGTATTAAGAATTGTATTTAATTTAAAATTAGGTATCTACACTTTTTTTTGCTTAAAAAAAAAAAAAAAAAAGTTTTTATCATCAAAATGTTTGAGGAAAGTATTTTAATTATTTTATTTATTTTTTTTTATCCTTTCTAGCACATTAAATAATATATTTTGTTTGTTTTTTCCTACAAAGGGGATCCAAGTTTGAACCATAACAGAAGACACATCTTGAGACTCTTGAAGGCTGATACATAAATTTAAATTGTCTAAAAACAAATGACAGTACTAAGTACTTGTACACATAGCCACTAAAATGTTTAAGAATAATCTAGAAATTATTTTAAGTTCATATGAACTTTTTTGTCTTTAAAATGCTCAGACATACAATAAAATTAGTTAAAAACAATATCTATTAAATCTAATTATATTTTCTTTTATGACAGACTGATGTTCCTGAAGTGCTGCTATCATTTCAAAGTGAAAGAAGAGAGTTCATACCTTTTCTCTTAAACTATTTGCGAGGACAGACTTCTCATTTGCTCCAGAAATCAAAATCTGCAAGTCCCTCTCCTGTGAAGTGGAAGCAAAAAGCAAAACCACAAATATCCACCCCCAACCCTACAGTTCGGACTCTATCTTGTAAAAGAGTACAGTTGTTTCCAGATGACACACCCCAAAGCAAGCCTTTTACAAATTTTGCTGAAGAATTTCCACAACTGCAAATTGAACCATTGTCAAAAAAAATTACTAATACTCCCCAGGGAATGGTTTCAAACAAATTGCATCCTTCAGCAACGCATAAGAATGATGAAAATGCTCTCAATAGACGTTTTAAAAAAAGTACAAGGATTATTTGCCTCAGTGATTTCCTAATAAATGACAGTAAAAACACCTGGAGCAATAATGATAATAATAGCAATAATAATAATGCCAATTCTGAGCAGCCTTTTTCATTATCTTTCAAACTGGCTAACAAGAAACGACGAAAACCTTCACCTCCAGAAGTAAAACAAATGAAAGAAAAGCCACTACATTTTCTGGATAATCGACACAATGTTATACCATCAAATGAACAGCAAAAAACACAAGCGTAAGTGACACTTTTTGCCTTACTATAATGCTTACTGGTCTTACTAATTTTTAAGTTATTTACAATTACAAACTTGAGTTAATTTTTAAAGCTGAATGGAGAAGTGGGAGATAGAGCTAAATAAAGGTGGGATTATTTTTAATTTTAATCTTTTAAAGTAAATGAATCTGAAGTACATCTTAATCTATCTAAAATTGTAATTAATGAAAGATTAACAGACATCATTATGGATTAATAATGTATCCTACTTCAGTCTAAAAAGTGCTTTCTCTTTATTGCATCCTCAAATGGGCTATTTAGTTTAGGTACATGAAAATTTTTCAGCATACACTTTTAAGAGTAAATAAAAAACAAAAAAAAACTTTGGTACACAACCTAAGTCATATTTCTGAATGTTTCTTTTTTCTCTATTATGCTTAAGTAAACAGATGTATAAAATAAACCTGTGTGTTAAGGACAAAAATTGTAATAGGTTTGCCTATCATCCAATACACACTCTTCTCAGATTTGTTTTAACAGGAATAGATTTCTCACAGTTTAGGATTGGGTTTTTGATTCCTTTTTAAAGACTTTTCCTTCTGTTCCACTTCTGTTAGCTCTTTGCATCGTCTTACATTGTGCTTTTTACTCTGTAACCCTCTACCACAAGTGGAACATTTATGAGGAAAGTGTTACCACAGATTGGAATTCCTAGGATTAAGCTTCCTTTATTACTTTGCTGTTAACTGCCAGAAAGCATAACCTTTGCTAAGGAAGTCCAAATAGCCAAATCATTTTTTTAATATGGATACTGTGTGCAATCTAAGTGCATTCTATTATAACAACTCGACCAGTATTTGGAAGATCCTGTAGTCACACTATCAGATTATGAAGACGTCTTACCCTAGAGAAACAGAACCTGAAAAGTTCTTCATTTGATGTGTAGTTCAGAAGTTACAGCCTCTTAAAATTTGCATGGATTTTCATGTCCACTATGATTTGCAAACTTTGTCATAATTTTGCATTCTGTGTACTTATTTGGCTGAAAACTTTTTTCCCAGTTTATAAAGACACTAGCAGTAGAGCCCGGCGTAACAGTAAGAGATAGATCAAGTATCGACCATCATAAAGACTGAAAAATAAAATTGACAAAGATTGTTTAAGGTTGACGGACATGCATGTCTTAATGAATTAGTTTTTTTTTTTTTTTTTTTTTTTTACGAATTGGTCAAACTCAAACAAAAACATTGTTTTCAATCGTTATAAGTCTACAGATTGAATAGAATTTTCTTATAAACAATTGTCTTGTAAATGGAATTTTTAAAGCATTCTGAATGTAAAAATAAAGAAACAAGTGTACAAGACAATAAGAAACACTACCTGCCAAAAAAAACTGAAGTTTTGTTGAAAAATGTTGGAAATCCGATCCATATATAAACGAACACACACACAACCTGAGTTTTATAAGTATAGCTCAATGAGTTCTCCCCCTTTCATTCTCGCGATGCCTCTTAATCGTGTTTTCAAATTGATTTTGTGCAAAAACAATTGTTTTTCCAGTTTTTGCCACTGTTAGAACCACCGCAAGGTAATTTTACGTAATCCTGTGAACTGTTGTTCAGTTTTTAAGAACTCTGTATTGTCCAACCCTTCCAACTATTTGTCTATTAACACTTTTTGGGGAAACTACTAGAGACCATAATCAATGCTAAATTGGTTAAGCATCTCACATCATGAGGCCTTTTTTCAAACATGCAATACAGTTTTTGTTTCTCCGGGTCAACTGCTGATGTACTGACAATAATTGCAGAAAGTGTATCAATCTCTAGAAAAGAACAGGAAGTTTGGGCTGTAGTTTTGAACATTTCAGAAGTTTTTGACTGGATTTTCTTCATAAATCAAAGTTACAATGTCTCTGGATAAATTTTTGAACTGATCCAATCTTATCAAATCGTGAAATAAAAGTTGTCCTGAAGGGCCACTATTCCATATCATTTTGCATTAATGCAGGTGTCTCCCATGGATCTATCCTTAACCCTACTTTGTATTTAAATTTCCTTAATGACCTTCCAATGACATCAGCTCTCAACTTATCTATGCTGATAACAGAACCATTTGCTCCTGTCTCTATAGTAAGTGGGTTCAGCTCAATAAGGTTAAATTAACAGCTGATGTCAAAAACTACCTTCAGCCTGTTAACTGGAGCAAAGGATGGCTTGTTAATTTTAACACTTCCAAAACTAAACTGCTTTCTATTGATCATGGCTGATGCTAACCTTCAGGAGTGTGATTTGTTGTACCTTCTTTGGCTGACATGAAGTGGAAAGACTTTATTAAATCCATTGTTATGTCAGCTGCTAAAAAGGTTGATTCACTATCATGACAATTTTTTTTCTCAAGAATCTATCTTGCATACTAGACTGACAACTTAGTCTTATTGATGTAACAGTTTCTTCTCTCATTTGTGAAACTACCTTTTGGCTTCATGCCTTCTAGTCAACTTTAATCTTTAAAAATTTAAATATGATGTCAATTGCTATTTACTGTCCTCTAGATTACTCTTTTGTTCTCACTTCTTAGTAATGTTTCTAATTCTTCCACACCCAAAAACCACTTGTCTTAGTGACTGTACTGTCTTGTATTAGGTGAACACCGTTTAAAAAAAAAAAATACAAAAAACTATTCAGTAGTTGTTGGACCCTACAAAATAGTGGGAGAAAACTAATTAGTGTTTATGTGCCTCATAGTGAATTTTTTTCTTTTTTTTTTTTTTTTTTTTAATCTAGGGTTTCTTTCAGAACATTCATGTATTAATGTACAATATATTATCATAGAATATTTGTTATTGACTGTATTCTCAACATCTGCAAGCTTCAGGTGTGTCCCGTATTTCTTAGAAATCTTGTATAATGTATTTGGAGAAAAATAAATGTTTAAAATAAAACAATAGATATGAACTGATTTTACAAAATTACAGTTCAGTCTACAATACATAAATCCATTGATGTATTGGATTTTGTCACTATTATTGTATTTCTCATACAGAGCATCCTGTTCCTCCAATATGAGTTTGGATAGAGCAAGTCTATTAAGATTGTCCTTCTCCATCTGGATTAGTTTGTTTTGTTTTTTTTTTTTTTTTTTTTTTTTTTCTGGACAGTTTTGAAATCAATGCATAAATCTTGCTTTGGCTTCATGTTTAACTTACCAGCAAATCATTGTCAACTGTGTGTTACTTGGTGTGATTGCTAAATTATTTTAGATTTCATGCATGTGCATTGTTTTTGATTTTGTAAGCTGGGCACACATTTGTATAAAAATAAAAAAAACCCTGATGCAATTTACTCTGCCAGAAACTTGGAAATGGTATGCTATACCACTTTGCCTTTGTGCCGGAAGCTCCAATACCACCATTTCAGTGTGTTTGTGTATTAGGATTTGGAAAGAGTTGGATGAGTTTAATGGTGATTACAAAGGTACAGCAGTTTGGAAAACTCGCTCTGATTGTTCTGATAAGAATAAAACTCACAGATTTTATTGGTTTGCGGGCAACATTCAACACAGAGGCCTACATCAAGTGTCTTGAGGAGGTAGTGCTGCTCTGAATTAATAGGTGGCTGCTGGAAGACCCCTTGTCTGACTACAGGATTTTGCACCATGTCACAAGCAGGAGAACCTAGTCATGGCTGTCGGGAATTTTCTGGTACATCATTGCTTACATCTGACCACCTAACACCCCAGATTTGCAACCCGCTTAATTATTATGTGGGGGCACATTTGAGAGACCAACAAAACTTGTAACACCAAAGACGAACTGAAGGCAAGGATTATGGTAGCATTCACCAACTTGAATTAAGAGACTATGCTGGAGATTCCAAAGTCATCTGGAGACCATGGTTGAAGCCAATGGTGATATATATATATATATTTTTTTTTTTTTGCTGCTGTGTGTAATTTAGACTGTGCTTGTGTGGAACTTTTCTGCATTGCTCTATGTGGTTGGTTTTCTTTTACTATGTGGCAATTATAATTTCAAACTCTTTCTTCAGAGAAATGAAACCGTCAAGAAGAATTAAACCTACACCTGTTCAGGCTGGGATGGAACGTAAACAAAATGAAGCATTTAAACAAATGCCTGAAAGTAAGCCTGAAAAAAATGTTTTTGCTAAAAATCAAGAAAATCTTCAGAGTAATATATCTGCAAGCATGAAGGAGAGAGAATTGTTGAGGTAAGTTAAACAAAAATTCATTAAGTCGTGTTTTGTTTTTGATTTACTGAATATTAGTACTTTAATCTGCTAATTTTTAGATATTTTAAGTTGTTTTTTTTTTTTTTTTTTTTTTTTTTTTTTTTTTAGCCTCCGAATGGAAGGGTGTCAGATCTTGTTTTCCCCAAACAATTGGAATGTTTCTCCAAGCAAACATTGTTTTTATTCTAATAAACAACCAAGCGCTGATATAAAAGATTCTGTTGAAGTTAACCTAAATTTTGTCACTCACATTGAGGAATTACATATTCTCACAGAGTTGTATTCTGGATGCCTTCATGGTAAATATGTTTTTATTTCTTTCGGCAAATGACAACTGGGAGCTGGATTGTGTGAGAATATTAAGGTAGTATTAAATTTACAAAGTTTAATGCTAATTCTTATAACTAGTGTATTTTTTTTGGTCTATAATTATAAGTCTAAAAGTTGCTTTATATTTATTTTTTGTTCTGGTTAGAAAGTCGGTTTGTACTATCATGAAAAACCTAATCTCTTTTCTCTGGAAATTTTAAGCTTCCAGATTTTAAAATTGCCTCCACATATACATAATGGTGGAGGATTAAAAAAAAAAAAAAAATCTGTGCTGCTTTAACGTGTGTCTTACCAATCAGTTTCTGCTTTGGTATGTGTCCTATCACATTTGTATGCTACATTAAGGCATTGTCTTGACTTTTTCTGTTAAAACATTTGGAATGTTTTTATTTAGAGGATTCAAATATCATGTTTTATGAGTTTTTAGTCAAATTTATTTTATAACTTTATTTTAAATTTTATGATACAACAATAAATGGCATTCCTCCTTCCGTTTTTGCTTCCCCCCCTCTTACATTAAATAATGTAGGATACAAATGTGGTGGTAGAAATAAACTGATCTGTAGGACATATGCTAAAGCAACACTAAAGCTAAAAAAATCTCTTGATATTTGTATTTTCTGTGAATGGATACCCACTTTAGAGACCCTTTGCTTTTTTTTTTTTTTTTTTTTTTTTTTTTTCTTTTCTAAAGTGAAAGACAAAATTCATTGAAAAATAAAAAGCTTTTTAGGTCTTTTATTCATTTTTGTTGCCATATTTATCATGTTTTGGCGGTTGTACACTCTGGCCTGCTTTAGGTGATTGGAATGTTAAACTGAACCCTTTATTTTACTCACTGGGGCACTGTTCTAGTTCCACGTGCCATGTCTCATGGATGTCAGTTATCTCCTGTTAATTCCCCTCTCCAAGTTCTCCACCGCCTTAACCAGGTATTGAACTCACACTCTTTGGGTTCTGTTACTAACGGCTTTATCCACTGTGCCAGGTGTCCTTAAGTGAAATAAACAGTTCAGTTTGACGTTCCAACTACCTGAAGAAGGCTGGAGTGTACAATGGTTGAAACGTTGTGATAAATGTGGCAACAAAGATTCAGACAATAGTCCGAATATTATAGTGTACATAATACCTCATCTCAGAAATATAGACAGATATTGAATTTTTGTGTTTTTGATATTTTATGCATCATAATATAAACCTAAAACTTGACAAATTTAGTTTGTATGTTTATGTTGACTTGGTCAGGTTAATTTTAACTTTTTTTTTTTTTTTTTTTTTTATAGCTTCTCTCTTTCCCAACTTAACAGTAGAAATATTTTTTTTGATCCAGTTGTTAGTTGTCAGATGTACCAAAGAAGATATTGATGAAACAGGTGAGTAATAATGTTTTTAAAAGTGAATTAAATGCCATGTTTGGTTGGCTGTTGAATTATCTAAAATACACTTTTTCTTAATTTATAGTGATATTAGTCATATAATTTCTACTTTAGTAAAATGTATATTTTCATCTTTATTACTGATTATTTTTTTATTTTTATCCTAAATAGTTTCCAGTGTTTAGGTTGTTTTTAAATTGATAATTTGATATTTAGGTAGATGTTAATACATGAAGTTACCTGTGTATTTCGGCACATGGGTACCTGTATGAGTGATTGAACATGTAAAGGAACGTGTGTATATGTGATATTTGCATGGTTGTGTATACAGTATATAACAGAGCAAGACCTTTAATATTACCCCATATTAACTTTACTAAAATTTAAGTAAAAGAGATTACCTATCTAAAAACAGTCAAGAGTTAAATTCATGAACAAAATTCACATGGATAGAGATGTCAACTTTTAAAGAGATTAAAAAAAAGATTACTAGAAGTAAACTTGTATTTTAAAATAAAATTTTATTCTCTTAATGTACTTTCTATGAATATTTTTCTAATCGACTATTTCATAGAAAATCCCCAAAATTTAAATCACTAACAAACATCAAATTAAATTATTTGTAGACACTCTAGAGACATTCAAATTTATATCAAACATTATAATCTTTATGAACCCGCAAAATAACACTTTCAAAGTAAAGCAAAATAACAGCGTCTGTTTCTAGCCTTTTTTTTTATAAAGAAAATTAGTGACATCTCAACTTCCGTCTCTCTTTTTCTCTCTATGGGTTTTTTCTTCTCTACCCCTTTGATATCAATATATAACTTCTGTTAAGTTAACCGTTTAAATGTATCAATATCTGCTAACTCACTCAGTCTTCTCTCCCTCCCCTCACTTCCCCACTTCATTAATTTACATATGTTTAATACAGCCCATCAAAAATGTGTAAATTTTCTTTTCATTTTTTGTTTGGAAGTAGTCTGATGATCTGCAGTCCTTTAAAAGGGCTGTGGTGAAATAATTTATTACATGGAACTTTAAAGTGGTCTGTAACTGCTTTGTCAGCTGCAATGGATCTACTTTATATTGATCTAATATGATACCTGAAGACACTATACTAGCAGTGAAGAAATAGTTATTTTTTTTATTTTTTATTTTTTTTTTTATTTATTTATTATTATTATCCCCAATTATTGGCAGTCTTAAGCAAATAATAAACAAATTGCTGCTTCAAAGATTCTTCAAAATCCGATAAGGATAAATGGAGGTTACTGGATCCCAACCATCATCCTAAAGAAATGTTTTCTCCAACTATTGCTTTGTTGTTTCCTGCTTTCCAATTTGGAAGTCCTCCTCCTGTAGTTCTTGTTTTTAAGAATGGAGAACCTTCTGACCCCCCTCTAACTATTGCCTTATTAGTCTCCTACTGCTTTTCTAAAGTGGTTAAGAATTTTACTCTCATGGCCTACTCTCTGACAAACAATATGGATTCTGTTTTGCCCAGTCTACCGCTGATGTGCTAACGGCCATCACTATGTATATTAATCCCTTGATAATGTGACTCTAGATATCTCTAAGGCGTTTGATAGGGTTTGGCATGTTGGTCATCTACAAAAGCTTTGGGACTACAGTATTACTGGACAATTGTTTGATTTAATCCTATCATTCCTATCAAATCATGATGTGAAAGTCGTTTTGAACAGGCTTGCTTCCAGATCCTTTCACACGAATGTAGGTGTTCCCAAGGCTCTATCCTGGATCCTACATTGTTTCTGATCTTCATCAATGACCTTCCTGATGTCACCAGTTTCCAGGTAGGCATTTATGCTGATGACACTACCATTTACTTCTGTCTCAATGTCAAATCCATCAGAGTTGACAGTTAACCAAAGATTGGCTGTCCTTTTCAAGAGCAGCAGCCAGGTTAGTAAATGGCTCATAAATTTGAATGCCTCCCAAATGAAACTGCTCTTATTTAACCACCATAGAGAAACTTTCTTGCCCACCATGAGCATGTGTGATGCTGGAGAGCAAAACATTGCAACTTTGCCTCATTTTTTCAACTGAAGTGGAACGACTACATCAAATTAATAGCTGTATCTACTGCCTGGGTTGTTTTGTATTTTTTTTTTTTTTTTTTTTTTTTTTGTTAGTTCAACTTGTACTTTTACAAATCTACCATGTATTGAATACTGTTGCTGTATCTGGTCTAGTGCTCTTGCTATACTTCTTGGGGGTTCTTGACAAAACACTATCTGTAATGTGATTGGTCCTGACCTGGCATCTTAATTTCGGTCACTTTCTCACTGACATGATGTGGCTTCCCCCTGTCTTTACAAATATTTTCATAGTAACTGCTCTGATGAGCATTTTTTTTCTCCCTTTGTACCTGGACTACGTGAATTTGCACATGCTACTAGATTGGCATCTAGGTCCCACCCTTTTACTGTTGAATTAGGTAAATGTAATCTCCACTTCTGCTCCAAGTTTTTCTCACACATCTCACCTGTGGAACTCCTTTCTGTTTTTATTCTGTTTATTTTCTTCCCTGATAACTATGATCTTCAAAAATGTAAATGCAATGTCAATCACCATCTATCTTCTTGAATCCTATTCAGCTTTTATCTTTTTCTCGGTCACATACTCTCTTTTCTCTCACCTTCACTCTCTGTAATCCATTGTGGTTTTATGGTTTTCTATAAACTTGTATTTAATTTTTTATTTACAGATTGCATTGGACATGACTTCTTAAGATCCATTCACAATGTTGTATATTTTAGCTTGAAAGTTCTTGAAAAACTTTTATGGTAAGTTCACATTTTTTTTTTTTTTTGTGCTTTTAAAAGTTTGTACCCTTAAATCATATGCTTTCTGTGCACATAAAAAAATCTGTATATTATTACCCTAATATAGCATTACTGTATTGTGTATACTGTAACACTTGTATATATGGTTAAATAGAAAGACAAGTGGATAACATTTAAGACAAAAATTTAGCTATATATTTACAGAAATGAGAAACTATTATGTTCCTCTAATAAACTTGATACCAATTTGTAGATATGAGAAATTGAATGTCTTGATAGTTGATATGGTCATACTTTGCATCAATGATTTGACTAGACTATGAACAATAAAGTGTGGTAGGAATTGGCACCAACTGGTGAAGCAACTTACATTTTGTTTCTAGCCAGGTTGTCATATGATTTATTACTCTTTGATATGTGCATGAATTGAGGGCAGATGATTAAGTTTTGTAACTATGAAGGAAATTGATTTTATTTTTCTCTCTAGGTTATTACCATCATTGGGGCCAACTGTATTGAAACTGCTTAGTGATAACCCTAGAGTAGAATCCTTTTCACCTGTATTGAAACAATGCTTGTGTAAGATCCAGGAAAATAAAGATTCTTCTACACAGGTAAGAACACTAAAAAATGGCAGTTTGATATTCACAAGTAAAGGTCTTAAGTGTTTATTTTATTTTCACTTCTTAAAAATTAACTACTTTCTATTGTTAATGACAATTAAGTATTAAAGGGTTCATAGTTGGACTGAATACTGGGCCCCACCCATTTAAAAGAAATAAAGCTGTTTATAAATCGCTTATTGTATTTTATAGCATATGAACACTGAAACTTTTAAAAGTGGCTGAAATTGCCCAATATCTAGTCTCATCTAGGTTAATTTCATCACCACTGCTTGCTACCAGAGCTTATAACCTCTCATCAGATGGTTACTTTTACATAGCCTGAATCCTACATTCAAAAGACAGTAATATTAATTTTTTAGTGTGTGTTAGAAAATGGAAACACTTCTAATGTTTCATCTTTGAAGAATTTCTTCAAAAGTCCATGTATTTATTCATGGAATCGTGTAAAGTAAGGAAATCTGTATAAATAGCTGTCAATTATAGTTGAAGAAAAATGCTGCAGATACGCACTCAACTTTAAATGTTAAATTTCTGCCTGGATCATTTTGTTCAGTTTTCTTAATGCTTCTGTTTTTATCACTAGTTTTTAAATATCCCACCTGATAATAGCAGTGGTTTTAAGGTGGAATATTGAATAAACCTGGACATAAATTCACTGCAAAATATTGGAAATTAATATCTCCTGTGTATTTTCACTTTAACAATTAACTTTCTCTCTTAATTAAAACAGCATTTCTTTAAAAAAAAAAAAAAAACTTTCATCTATGTCTTTGTGACATTTATTGTAGAAAATCTAACTTAATCAAATAAGTGCATTCATTTCTGAGCCTTCTGTGATAAATTCAGGTTCCTAAATCATTTTACCTTTCATAACAAAACCATTGCTATTACGATGTGGATTTATTTAAAGTGTTTACTCCTACTACATATGCTTCCATCATTAAAAACATTAGTCTGAAGTCCTTTTGAAGGATGAAAATGTTACATTGAATTTTTTTGTCATTTAATGACACATGCATGTGCTTGTATGTCAGTGTCAAAACCAATGCCTGAAGATTAAATTTACCCAAGAACATAACTTTAGCAAGCTGTCATCTATCTCCAAAACCCTAGGAGTTCAATAACAAAGAAAAACAGGTGACACACACACACATATATATATATATATATATATATATATATATATATATATAATCCTGGGTGTAACAGCAAAATTGTCCAATAGTTATATTAAGCTTTGAGCCATGTATCTTAGATATTTTGCTGGAATTCTCTGGATTTTTTTTAACATGCTATTGAACTCTTTCAACAATAAGAATGTATAATTACTCTCCAAGCTTAACAGAAATTTCATGATGAAATCAATCATAAATGAAAATGACCTGTTTATCATTAATTAATCATAGCTAAGGATTAGAAGCTCATGAGTGGGTTGAAATGGTTCAAATAGAAGCTTAAATACTGGTATTAAGAACAATTCTGGCATAAGTCCAAGCTGTTAGGCATCAAGACTTACTCCACCTTTGGCAATGGCATCCACAACCCTCTTCCTGAATGCACCACAAGCCTTTTTAATGAATTCTTCATCAATGTTCTCTACCAAGGTCTTATTGTTGGATATTTGTATTTATTTTTTATTTTTTTGGGTGGGGAGGCTTGCCGGTTACTGTGGGATATCTCACAAGCTTTACTGGCCAATTCATTCTAGATGCTGAAGTCTAAGGTGTTCAAAGTTGGCAATGAATAAGACATTTTTGAGCCACTGTGCATGTGACAAGGAGCTTCATCTTGCTGGAATGTAAATTTAAAGGCCTTATTGTTTTTTGTTGTGGTTTTGATTCTCTAGCCTCTGGATATTCAGAAAGAATCCTGATCTTTTAAAAATTTGAACATAGCAAACTCCTCTCAGTCTCTCATCCTTCTCGAACATGATCAATGGCATCTTCTTGCCATCAGGCCACACAGGCAAAATCCATTACCATGGCAGGGTTTTTGCACTTGAAAGTGATATTGTCTCTCATGAGGATCTGAAGCCAGAATATGGCCATTGCATTTGCTTGTGTATGAATCCTATGAAGATTATTCCAGGATCATTTTCCAACTTATGATCTTCGTTTTAAGCTTATAAATTATGTTCTGGCATAACAAGGTACCTCACAGGTTTGACATAAAATTTCATTTTCAAGTCTTTCACTACTCTTTGGATTGTCATAGCTGAAACTCTTGTGTGCCAAACGTCTTTTAGATTGAGTTTGATCTTTTCTAATTGATCTCTTTAGCTTTAAGTTGAAATGATGATTCCTCTTACTGTTGTGACCTCCTGATCCAGTTTTCTTTACTGTTCCCTCCTTTTTAAACTTATTCACTGTTCCCTTGATGGTTCTTGAATGAACTATGAAGATGGAAGCCAGAGTATGAATATTGGTACCATTATTGAAGGCCTGAAAGATCTTTCTTTACTCAGTTGAAAAGATATATAGTGGGGCTGACACAAAAAGGTTTTAACCTGTTCTCTTTCTGAATGAATAATTTAAAGGGTTTTTATCAATTATCCTTAATGCAATTGGTGTCAAGATGGCTAAACATATTATCTGAAAACCTGGGGAAAAGAAAATTAGTTTAGGCCATTTTTTTTTTTTTTTTTTTTTTTTTTTTTTTTTTTTTTTTTGTGAACACTTTGTTTTGTGGGATGGGCAATTAATACACAGTTTGGATAATTTTGGTGTTGCACACTGCATGAGTTTTTTGACCAAATGGAAGCATGGGAAAGATTTAAAATTGGAATTTTCTGACACACCTGTCATTTCTCAATAAGATGAGAAATTAAAAATAAAATTTTTTTATTTTATTTGATTTTCAGTTGTGCATAAAGTTGTCTATGCTACATTGAACCTTACACTTTTTAAAAAAAAGTATTTTGAAAATAAATGCTTAGTTTGCAATGTGGTGGAACACAAAAGTCAGCACTAATGACTTACTCTGGGATTTTGAAAAGTTTTTTTTTTTTTTTTTTTTTTTTTTTAACCATGTTATGTTATGAAAGCCTTCAATACTATTGTGCCAATCCAAATAAAATTAATTAGATCTCTCGTGGGTGGTAGTTTATCTTTTCTCATTTTTATATAGATTTTTACTTGGTGCAACAAGCATTTAAGTATGAAATGTTATGACTACTGGAAATGCTTCAGTTTAGCTTAAATTAATTTTTTACAGGTTTTCTCTCTGTAAAGTTGTGATCTGCTAAATTATTTGGCCTGATACCTTATGTTGGAAAGATCTGTGAGATAAGTTGAACTAATACTAAACAGTATGTCATTTGGAATAATTTCAAGCTGTAGCTGAGCTTTCCAAAAATTTGAATTTCAAACCAGTACATACAATATCCTTGGAGCTATGAATGTCAGAAGTTTGTTGAAATGCCTTATTTAGCAGAACACAAATGCTGTGAAATTTCAACATGCTCTAATTTTAAGACTAAATATATAGATCTAATATTTGGGACTGATCAATAAATTTAAAGGAACACTTTGTGAATTTTTCTTACAGCGTCACTCATGGCCATTGGCTAATTTGAGATGAATAACCAACTGTTTTTCAGTTGTCATTCTTCCATTTACTATGTCATAGTTAAATCAAAGAACAAATGTCTACATTTTTCAAAATTATTCTCTTTAGAATTTGTATAAGTCAACAAATGTATTATAAAGTAATGTAGGTGGGGAGGCTATATATGCATGCTGTAAAAAAAAAAAATATAAATTTTTATTTTTTGCCTAAACTTTCTCTTTTTAAGCTCTCTCCTCTTTTGCCTCGGTCCTCAATTGGTGGTGTCTCATTCCAAGCAGAAACAGATAACCGAAATAATTTCCCAACACCCAAATCATTTTCTATGTTCAGAGCACAAAGGTAATTATACATAATTTTAAATTTATTGGGTAAACCAGATAGCTTTTCTAGTTGTAATAAAAAAACTAAAAAAAAAACTACTTTCTACATATTTTTTAAGTATTGGCTCTTTCTGTCTTCTACCATCTTTCAAACAACTTAATTCTCCCAGAATATTTTTTCTTAGGAAAATACTACTCTATATTCTGTTAGGGACATTTTCTTTTATGGTAGGAAATTTTGTAAAGACCAGACAGAATCTGTCAGTGCAATGTCTGGTGATAGCAACATGAGTGAAAACTATTCACTCAAGCTGTAGAAGTACTTACCTTTTCACCAGCCACAGTTGAATGTTATATTGGATTTGATGTCACAAAAAGACTATCTCCACTACCTTCAAAAAAGCTTTAATCTTCTAGGTTTTATATACAAAGTATTTGATAAATTGTTTACCCAGATGACCAGTAATCATGCCTAGCCTAATAAGACTTCAATATTAAAGGTAAATAAAATATTTTTGACTAAAATAAATGTGAGCTTCAATGAAGCTACCAAAATTATAAATAAAAAAATGTAATATAAGGATATAGAAATGTAATATAAGGATTTGATGTTGAAAAAGATAGCTTATGTCCTTTATATATGTGTATAATGTATTTGTATTTTTCAAATTGCAGAGATTCTTTCTATGAACTTATTAGAGAGTGGAAAGATAACCATGAGAAGCCACAATGGACTTTTCGTGGTGCTCTAGAAAAGAAAATCCATCTTACATTTTCTCCAGATATGGAATTGGCCAACTACTGGCATTTGGCCAAACTCTTCATATCTCAGCTTATAATGGTAAGTATCATTTAGTTTCAGATTGTTCAAATATTCACATTATACCCCCTTTTTTTTTTTTTTTTCTTAATAATGTATTTGAACATAGTGCTGTGGCATAGATTGCAATTTGAAAACAAGTTATGCTATTTCTAAAATGTCTTACCATTATTTCAAAAAATATTTCATTATGTGGTATTTTTATTACAAGAAAAATAGTGTATGAAACATTTCATGATTTTTGAATCCTTGATTGTAATTTTAACCTAGAAACTTGCTTTAGATTTGTCTACAATTGAACAAGATTCATGGTTATAGTATAAAAACTTAAAAATACTTTAATTTGTTTTTTTCCTCTAAAAAGAAAAATTAAAACAACTTGCAGTTTTGATGTGATTGTAATCATTTTGTGTACAAAATATCTCAATTTTCTTTTCTTGAATTTTTCAAAATAAAGCTGAAGACTGAAATTTTAAAGTTTAAAGCTTTCATTATTCTTTTGATTTTAGAAAATTTAAATATTTTAGAGCTTTTATATTGTCAATATATTTAAAATTTTCTTAATTGCATAAGTTGAGTACATTTTTCTTTATTAAATTTAAGGCATAGAATATATAAGCTGGTTTTTATTTCATTAGTTATTTTTGTTTCTTTTTTCTTTTCTTTTTTAACAGATGTATAAAGAAGATAATTGTGTGGCATTACACGATGATGATGATTCCATTTCATTTATATCTCAGCTGAAAAAATCAAATCCTGAGAAATATAAAAGGTAACTTTTTTTTTTTTTTTTTTTTTTTTTTTTTTTTGCTGTTGTATAAGGAAAACTAATTGTATAGTGTGAAATAATTTAAACATGTTTTTTTTTTTTTTTTTTTTTTTTTTTTTTTTTTGGGTCAGTTACCATATTCAAGTAGATTTGGTTACTTCTGTGTTTTATTGGATTTTATTTAATTCAAATTATTCAAGACTTTTTGAAAAATAGTCAAATACCAAAGTAAATCATTCACTATCAATTTTTTACTTTTATTTAACTTTGACATTTTCTTCATTTACAAAATTTTAAACTGTTTATTTTCTTAGATTGCAGGAGAGGTTTATAATTCCTCTTAGTACAAATGGACCAAGTCCTCCACCATCATTCACTGGTTCCCAGGAGTTTTTCCATGATTTCATCCTGTCTGCTAACAATCATGTATTTAATCAGCATATTAGTGATCTCCTAAAAGCAAAGATACTGGAAGTAAGTGATGTTTTTTTAGTAGTATATTTCTAGAGAATTGTTGATTTTGAGTTTCTGTTAATCAATGATTTTTAGCTAAAATTTATAGTGAAAATTTTTACTATATTTTTCTCTTCAGCTTGATAAATACCAATTTGTATCTCTTCAAAGTGTAAATGAAGATAATGGAAATGCTTCTAGTGATGTAAGTATTTAGTCTTTTTCATTTTCTCATGTGAAATTTGTATGAATTCATTAAAACCTATAGGAGAGAACAAATGTTTAGTGGTAGGTTAATGCAATACTCTTGCCTCTAAAATAAGCAAAAGTATCAAATAAGGAGTCATGTCCAAAATTTAATGAACATGTGCAGGATTCAAATAAAAGTGACACTTTCCAAAGATTCATGTGTTTAAAGCTGGATGTGTTAATTTCTAGTATACTAGAATATACTGCTAATACAAAATCCAGATCCATAAAGTATAGGTTTTTTGTATTTCAATTTTAATAATCCTACTTTTCCATGCTCCATTTGAGGCAAGATAACAATTTTATATGGAATATTTTTTTTTTTTTTTTTTTTAAACCTGTATTACTGTTTTGACATTAATGCACTTGTTAAAATATTAAGACTATATTTATTTTTTTTATTTTTATTTTTTTTTAAACAGATCAAAAGAGAATTCAAGTCTTGTTTGTTAACACTACGTTTACTTGCAAAATTTCTTGGATTCTTAACCTTTCTGCCATACCAATCCATTAACAGTCTTCCAGAAGAAGTACACCCAGCTTATTTAGAAATAAGAAATAATGTAAGTACATAACTTGTATCTCTTCTGATACTCGGAATATAACTTATTCAAGTTGTCCTCTTCTAGAATTTTTGTTACTCATTTGAGTAAACAACTCTTGAATAATAATTGATAAAATTCATTTTTTGAATTTTTTTTTTTTTTTCCTTTCAGAGTTCTCCTCCTTGTGATATCTTGGTTTATCTGAAGCAAGCATCTATCAAAGGACGCCTGTGTTACACCATTCCTTGGGTGGTGGAATTCTTAAGTTGGATGGATTCTATGTCTCCTTGGCTTGATTATTATCAGAAAGTTTTTCAGAAAATGTTCTCTATTCACAGGTAAATCAGAAAAAGTTTAATGAGTATTGTTTTCATTCATCAGAAGTGTGTGTGTGTATATATATATATATATATATATATATATATATATCTATATCTCAAGGAATACTTTGTAAACTTTTTGTACAGAGCAACAAATGGCTGGTTGAAGACAATACTGTTTTATTCTCTGTTCTTGTACTTTAAGTGAGCTTAGGAAAAAATGTTTATCAGATGATAACTCAAATTAACATTGTTTTGTTTCTAATTAGAGAATGTTATGTGTTCTGAATTTTGCATAAGGCATCTTTAATAGGAGGAGGGGGGGTTAAAAACCATTGATTAGTCAGATTTTTTTGCACTGTAGCATGATTTGAGAAATTCAAATGATGTAACATCTTTAAACTATAATGTTCTTTAACAGAAACCCAGTATGATATCAGTTAGCTCATTGTTTTGTTATAAAGTTTATATTATTGCACTCTCTAAAAAAAACATTCTAATTGTTAATATTTGTAATTGATATTTCTTTTTATAATGGTTACAGGAATGGCTTATAGTCAAATGCTACTGTGCCCCCAATTTTTTTTTTTTTTTTTTTTTTGGTTAGGTATTTCATTTTAGTTCTTTATATACTTTTAAATTTTTTTTTTTTTTTTTTTTCAGACAATCTTGGGCAGATTTGCGATCAGGATTTTGTGTTAAAACTTGGCTATTTGTTATTGTCCAGATTGAGTGGCTATTCGGGGTAAGTATATGTAAATGTTGGGTACTTAAATTTGTTAGTAGGGACTTTGAATTTTGATCTGGCTGCCCTCCCAATAAAAAAAAAAACAAAAAACGAAGCTTACAATTCCCCTACAAGCTTAGGCAAGTAGATTCATACTTTTATTGAAAGCACTTGCATAAAGTAAACCAATTTGAACTGAGTCTGCTGATTCCATTGTTGGATATCCATTTGATATAAATATAATAATGTCCATTAAAATACATCTTTTTTTTTTTTTTACCAAAGGGAGATGAAAATGAAAAGTATACTTACAATGAATGACAAATTGTAGAAAAAAAATAAAGGAAATAAAACAGATGTGCACTCCAATTAAAAACAAGTGTTACAGGGAATGAATAATATACCAATTCATACATCATTGGCAGATCTTAAGACCTAACAATCTTTCTGTTTACAAAGAAAGCTGTAAAGATTTAATGAATGTAACCTCTAAAACTTTCAAATGAAGGTCTAAATGTGACTGGCATAAAACTGGGAACCTACCTTCATGGTTAGACATAACATAGGTACCTCCACGAGATTGCTAAAAAAAGAGCATAGCATGATGAAAAAGACGCCAAACTTGACGAAAACAAAATTTTATCGTCTAAATGTTTGTTATTATTAAGAGGAAAGGTCAAAGTATTTTGGTATTTTTTTCCATTTTTTAATCGTTCCTAGCACGTCCGAAATTTTTGTTAAAAATCTAGTTTTTTTTGAGTCAGCAAAATTGACCGTTTTTTTTTTCCATTTTAAAAAAAACTGGAAATCTGACTTATCAATTATCATTTTTTCAAAACTTATTTTAAGAAAATCAGAAATTATAATGTTTATTTAAAATATTTTGAACCAAACTTAACTTAGCTTTTGTGCCAAAAAAGATGTAATTTGAAAATAAAACAAAGCAGGTCATAAACTTTCGCGTCTCTTGACATGTGATGAATGATATATTTGAATTCCATGAGGCTAATTTGTTCTACGGAAGGAGAAAAGTGAAATAATTTACATTTACGTGAACAAATTATTTACCCCCGTTATTTTTAAATCTAAAACTTTCAGCGGTCTAATTTTTTTTTTTTTTTTTTTTTTTTTTTGTACTTAGCTTTCACCTTTACGTTTATGATGCTTTATGGGAAATATATTGTAAAGAAATTAAAATAAAACTGTTAAGAGTGACATTAAATTTCATATTTCTTAAGAAAGGTATCTAATTTATAGGTACCTTTCTTATGAAATTTTATCAGAATTGTACATAAAATACTATAATTTTATGTACATTTATTACATTCTACTGTTATTTGCATTCATTTTATTATTAATTTTGATATTTCATTTATGGAAAATGTCGTAACTGAGATTAATATAAAAAATAAGATCATATAAATTTCATAAGATGACACTGATACTTGTAGGTACCCTTCTCAGTTGAAATTGAAAATCAAATTAACTTCTCCACATGTTTCGCAAAAGTAAAGGCCTTAACAGCGGAGAACAATGCTTAACTCAAATAACGCAACTTAATTATATTCTGGTTGGTCTTCCGTATTTTATAATTACAGCTCGATTATAAGCACAAATTACATTTCTTAATTACTGGGTATCTTCTGATTAGTCAAAATGATACAATTTACAACGCTACTAAAAAAAAGATGTATCTCATAAGGACACTTATGAAAGCCGATGGCTTTTTAACTAATTTTATAATATTTTAACTTAAATGTAAAATCTATTATAATTAATGAAATAACAAATAATTGTATTAAAAATTCATTTTTCCTGAAAAAAAAATTTTTTTTTTTCAGAAAATATTGTCCATATTCATAAAAACAACTAAAAGCAAATAAAAGCATTTGAAATTAAATAATCTTTTGTTTTATTGAGTTTTGTATGTTACAATTCAGAGCTGATTTTCAGGTACTGCGTATCCAATTAAAAACAAAAAAAAAACATGATTTGCATTCCTCAAAGCCCTGTGCTTTTAATTATTGTAATCACTAAAACCGATGCGATAGAATTTCTAGCATTTTCATAAAATTAGTTATGGGGGGGGTAATAAATATTTAAAAAAAATATTTCTACCATGACTTTCATAAAAAAAACAATTTCGATCATCTGTGAATAGTTTCTGAAAGTTTCATTAACATCCGATAATTATTTCTATTTTTGCACGATTTTTCAAATTAATGTGTGTCATACCAAAAAAAACATGCTAAAAATTGTCTGTTATTTACTAGTTCCGCTGATACAAATAGAAAAAAGGTTTGTTTTTTTTTAATCAAAATTTAGAATGTTCTAAAAAGAAGGAATTTTTTTAAAAATAATAAAAAAAAAAAAAAAAAAAAAACTTTGGTCTTTCCTCTTAATAATAACATAAGCATTTAGACAATAAAATTTAGTTTTCGGCAAGTTTGGCGTCTTTTTCATCAAGCTTATGCTCTTTTTTTAGCGATTTCGTGAAGGTACCTAACATAACACACGGATGATTATGCAGTGCCTTTTAAAAATTGGATGTATTCTTTTTTTTTTTTTTTTTTTTTTTTTCCTCCTGTCTGTCATCGCACTGATTTTGTTTTTTTTTATATATATATATATATATATATATATATATTAGGCAAGTCATCTTTGCAGACTTCAATATAGACCGCAGCAAAGACATTGCAGAGATTGATAGCTAAATAAGCAGATGTGTCAGTGTAAGAAATCTTGTCTTAATCAAGGGCTATTTTTATATATCTGTTTTACTTAACCATTTCATTTGGTTTCTTTTTCTGTTATAGTTTTCTCAACTTTCTGTAACCATATCTGCACTTTCACTCTTTTAATGACCTTATGCCAGCAATAAGACATTATTTATACACTTAAATTTGACACTTTAGAAACTTGGCAAAACAAGTATATTATTTTGATATTAATGTTTGTTTAATGCCTGTGTTTTTATTTTTTTATTTTTCTCTAGATTCCTAACATTCCTGATGGAACCTTTTTCAATTTGATGAATGTGGAATTTGAACCACTAGAAGTCCCAAGTGAATGTCTTGTTAGTTATTCTCACTTTAACTTTTTATTATCAACCTATTCCCGTTGAAATTAAATAACTCTAAAAAATAATTTTAAGACTGTTTATAACAAATTTCACACACATGCTTCAAGACTTGCATATTACCCACTATATTAAAAGAAAAATGGGAATTAAATATTTGCGTTTTCTTGTTTTGGTCAGATTCTGTGTTTAATTTCCCGTGTTAAATTCTATTTCAGGACAATACAGACCTGGTTGATCAGTCGATACTTTATCTATGTTGTCCATATCTTGGTAAGTTTTTTTTTTTCTTTTTTTTTTTTTTTTTTTTTTTTTTTCTAAACTTTTCTGTACGTTTGAATAAGTAGGAAGCTTCTTTTTTTTGTTTTTTTTTTTTTTTTTTTTTTTTTTTTTTGTGTGTAAACTGTTACTAAAACTTACCTTTTTTATAAGCTTTGTATTGTGTAGTTTAATTATGCAGCAAATATGTACAACTAAAATCTTAAATTCTCTGAGTGAATTATAAGTGAAATTGTAAAGATGTTTAATTGAATAATTCTTCAAGCATTAGTGTAGATAAAATACTTTCATCTATATTGGATACTGAGAAATACTAAAAGAAACTTTGGTTGTTATACTTTATGTAAAAGTTGGTCCATCTCTAATACTGTATCCATTTCATATACTAAATGGAAAATTTGTGAGAATTGGTTGATGATGCAAGTTTTGTTTCTTTGCTTTAATATTGTATCACTTGTTTTTTTGGCAGGTTCAATAAAATCTCTGCTTCTTGAATTTGCCTCTGGATCAAGTACCAAAGCAAGCACACTTCGTAAAATCACACCAGTAGCAGCAGATGATTCCCCAAAATTGTCGACTGCAAGACAATTGCAAGTAAGTTTTGCAAATATATGGATGTAAGAATCCCTCCCATGTTTTTAGTTATTCAGTCTTAACTGATTTGAATACTTTTTTTTTTTTTTTTTTTTTTGTGTGTGTGATACAAAAACAGTACAATGGAATCAAAAAGAAAAGTTCATTACCAAAATCAAATGGTTAAGTGGTGGGTGGAAATTATATATATATATATATATATATATATATATATATAACCTCATGTAATAGCAGAAACTATAAATTGTGTCTGGATAGAAAATTAGCAATACATTTTTTTATTTTTTAACCAACTTTGCTATCTAAATGAAAGGAAGTAATACTATTCAAAATGCAACCCCATCACAAACGCAAACCACCATACCTAACATCTACCCCATACTAACTCCAAACACAATCCATCCAGAAAAGAGTAAGCACAATATTCACAAAATAATGCCCAACATATACAGATCACAACTACTCTATTTACAAAGTGTGGAAAAAAACAAAAAAAACACATATGCACACAAAGCACACTTTAAATAAAGGCAAATAATGCTACCTACTGAAAATACATCTAGTTAACAACCAGAACTATACACATAGGGGCACACACATTTATACATATTTGTATGTAATAAAAATACACTGAAATTAAGTTACAGCTGTACTGAAAACTTAAAGAAAATTATTAAGAAACATAATGCTAATATCTTGACTAAACACTTAGATGAAAACCAAAAAATTTAGACAGTATAAAAATTTAAAAAAAATGTAAACAAATTATGTAACTGCAGAAATCCTCATAACTGTCTTCTACAAAATAAATGTTGTACAGAATCATTAGTATACCAATGCAATATCTCATTGAGAATCCTGAAAACATAAAAATCTATATAGGTTGCACAAGCCATGAGTTCAAAAAAAAATTCAATCAACATCAAAGTTCGTTTAGGATAAATAAATACCAAAAATAATAAATAGATACCAAAATCGGACGTTCCTATTGAAATATTTCTGACACTTAAAAGAAATGAATAAAACACCTACAGTAAAATGGAAATTCATAAAAGCTAGAATATGTAGGTCAATTAAATGACCCATGTCCTTTGTGTATACATGAGAAACTATATATTCCTAGGTTTATATAAAAATTTACTGAAATATACAGATGAAATAGCTATTTTTTGCCGATATTGTCAAAAATTTTCTTTAAATATTTAAAAAAAAAAATTTTTTTGATATGTAATAGTTTTAAAAAATTTAAGTAATTCTTTCACATTTGTTTTAAAAAAATATAATCTGTTGGTAATTAAAAGTAAATTAAATATTTTAAAATTGTACTTCAATACAATGTATTCTAATCCAAACACTCCTTTTAGAAAGAATCTGTATGTATACAAGTATGAATTTAACGAATAAAATGCCAAAAAAACTTTTTGCCGTAGATAAAAAAAAAAACATGCCTCATAATTGATACAATAATAGTTAATAAAAAAAGGACATACATTTCTCTGTATCCTTGGAAACAGCATTTATGAATGTATATGCTATTAAAACTCAGTAAATCTCAAAATAAGTTATTCCAAAACTCGCTTGAAGATAAAACAGAACTAATGATTTTGATTTAATTATATAATTGAATTTGAAGTTTTTAGTTTCGTTTTTGAAACATGGTAATTCTTGTGTAGCGATGAAACCATATTTTTAAATCCGTTAATTTATAATATATATATATATATATATATATATATATATAAATAAAACACATAGACATATATACAAGCACACTCTACCATCAGTAATTTGATAACCAGGCTATAAAAAAAATAAAAGAAATGGAAAGGGTGCGATAAGCAAACATTGACTTTGTCCTGACTTTTTTTTTTTTTTCTGTACATGTGTGGGGAAAAAAAATTTTAAAATAAGTTATTTTTATAGAATTACAATATTAAAATACTCCGTTTTTTTTTTTTTTTTTTTTTTTCTTCTCTCTCTCTCTCTCTCTCTCTCTCTCTCTCATGCGAGTAAAGGAGTCCTATTAGCATCCAAGTTATACCAATAGTATATTTTGTTAAAGATTGTAATAAGTCTGCCAAACATTAATTACCTAGAGGTGCCACTGAGATATATATGCTAGGCCTCATGATTTGTCCTTTATCACAATAGATAGGTAGGTGTAGGTGCAATAAACTACAGAAGAATTCAAAATTGATTGCTACATTTAAGTATTGCATTAATATTTAAGCTTAAACTCTATAATTCTTCTGCTGCCACTTGTACAATTTGATGTACATATGTCCTTACTTTCCATACAATTATTTTATTTCATAGGTGACTTTTGCTAGATTTCACAATTAATTTCAGTTATTCTCAAATTAATTTGCATTATAAAAAATTAACATACAAAAAAAATTACTTGCCAAAAAAAAAAAATCACATACAAAAATCATCAAAAACAATTACAGTAATAAAAACTTGGGAATCCAAAATTTCAGGATTGCAGGTCTGGATCCAGCCTGGAATGTTTATTTGCTCAGTCTGCCTGATTCCAAAATAGTATATGTTTAGGAGTAAAGTTGAGAAAGTGACACATTGACATTCACATTTATTATACATGACTGTATTTTGAAGCAATGACTTGGATAAGCATATCCATGCAAATGTTGAGTTTAATATTTGTAATTGCTGTCCTTGTAATCTGCATATCTAATACTTTATTTCTTACAATTAGAATACACTAAACAAATTGTATTTTACTTTTAATTATTTCAGCTTCAGTTGGAAGATAATTTTTTTCATAATCATCCAGCATCATTAAAGCATACAGCTGAATTTGTGGCAGAAAGAACAGCATCAAATTTCATCAAGCAATTTCGGAATATTACTTTAGTAAAATTACTTCAGAATGGCTGTGATAAGATATCACGCTTTTCTGTAAAGAATGCTAATGAACCAAATCTCAAGGTAAGAAAAACACATGAAACATTTTAGCTAAATCTTTCTTTTAATCTGGCCATATATAAATGTGCATCATTTGTGAGAAAGACTTGTTTGGATAAACTCTGCTTCATTTTTTTTTTTTTATTTTTTTTTATTTTTTGCTAACAAAGCATGGAACTAAAACACCTAGCTTACTGACTTGACTTATTTTTGTCAGTATATATTATACTTAACATTCCCAGGTAGATAGCTGTGAATTGCTTTCCATTAATGACAGGTTTATCAAAGTTTGGTGAATCTGTTTTCATCTTCCAACATTTTTTTTTTTTTTTTTTTTTTTTGCTGAAAATGTCTCTATAGCATTACCCGTTTTCTTAAACTTTAATAACATTGACATAAATGCATTTTCAGTCTTTTCATTGTGTATGTGGCAACTACCTTCATTTACTGAACATCTTAAGAAGTTACAATTGAAAACTCTAAATCATGATGCAATGTGATTATCTGAAAACAATCACTGTAAATATACTTGCTAGAGCAAATTTATGTATTTTCTTGAGTGATAGTATTAAAAGTATTGTACAAAATTTCTTCTAAAACTAAACTTAATGCTTGTTTGAAATGACTTACAAATTTTAATCTTATACTTTTTAGGAATTGCAATTGAATGCTATTGAAACTTATGCTAAAGAATTCATGTCTGATGTTCAAAAATTTTTATCAAGTGAGCTAAAAAGGTGAGTTTGTCAATATTACAAATATTGAGGTTAATTATTTTGATAAATGTATGCCTTAAATAATCAATGTATACTTTAGCAAATATTTTGGTTTTGCATTTAAAAAGTTTGTAATAAAATGAATTGATTGGTGATTTTGTAGATGTTGAGTTGTCATTGTTTTATATAAAAATATATTAAATTTGTTTTAAATGTTTTGGAAATGGATACACATATTTGAGTAGATGCTCCATTTTTATTTATTTACATCTATCAACCTGAATATTCAAGATCTTATTAGAAAAATATGCATCCTCTGGCAGGATTTGAACCTGTCCCCTGGATCTGATATACCATGTAGGAATGCCTAATCAAATCCAGCACACTTTTTATTCGATTTGTTTAAGCATTTTTTTTTTTTTTTTTTTTTTTTTTTTGCAATGGATTCTTTTCTCATAAGATTTCTTGAATATTTAGATGTAGATAATATACTGTTTAGTGTTTAATAAAGAGCACCTACTCAAATATCGGTATCTATTTCAAAAATAACAAATTAAAATCTGTTGCATTTCAAATTCATTTTGAAAAAATATATATATATATATATATATATATATATATATATATATATATATATATATATAAAATTTCTTGACATTCTATTACATCATTATTACATTAGTTAACTATAAAAAAAAAAAAATAGTTTGTCTTTTATTCCCTGAACATTTAATTCAGATTAAAATCATTGTGTAAAGTGCTATTTGTGAAATTTAAAATTAGTTTCTTTTCATATATTTTGAAAGATTTCCTAAACTCTTGACATCGGCTGTATAAAATTAATTGATCCTAATTGAAGATAACAATCTATCATAACTCAAACATGCAATACAAACAAGAATTTTTGGCACTACTTAAATAAACTGGGACACTCACCAATTAAAAAAAAAAAAAAAATTTTTTTTTTTTTTTTTTTTTTTTTAACCATTTTTGTATATTTGTTATTTACCCCTTCAAGGGTTTGTACAAGTCCAGGAAAAGTGACTGGGCTTTTCTCAAGGCTTGAAAAGTCCTGGGAAAAACAGCTATAGCCCAAAAGCTTCTTGAAAAGTCCTGGAACTTTCTAAATTGTGTTGTCCACATATCCTTTTCTCAATTCATGAAAGTCAAAATGCCAGAAATTTGAAAATAGAATGGTTATAAATGTGGAAAAATGAAATATATTAAAATTTATTTGGCTTTCTATTAAGTTCTCTGGCAACACTGTCCCTTTACTCTTGTATTTCTGCTATAAATGGCTAGAAAATGTACAAACATATAATTGCCTCCTAGACATTTGGCCAGATGTCATAAAATTTGAACTTAATTTTTTAAAAAGATGACCCAGACCAAGTCCTTTTCTGTAGTGCTATCAAACATGAATGATATTTTTTTCCAGTGAAATGGCAGATTTGTGTCTGTTTCACGACAGAACAGTTTCTGATAAAATGTCATCGCAATAAATCATTGCTTGCTTTCCTTGCAGATGATCTTTTTAGCATGATCATAATACTTAAGATTTGTAGAGGAAATGCACACTAAAAAGATAATTACATTTTCCAAAATGAATGAATTTTTTTGAATTTTGTTAAACTCAAACATGTAAATTTCTGGCAGATAAAACTGCAAAATTTATCCAAAAAAGGAAATGTCAAAAGATCTGTTTGCATGCAGAATTACAACAAAGACAATGTTCATCACCATCATTGAGAAACTTCTAGCAAACTTTCCCCTTACATACTCTCTTGTAAGGTCACTTGCATGGCTGAAGCCCAGATCTATTTGTGAAAAAAAAAAAAATTGCCACAGAAGACAGTCTAAAAAGATGTCTTTCTCACATGTTGGACAGAAAACAAGTTGGCAAGTCTAATTGATAGCATCATCAGTCAGTACAAAAAGATCAAGGAGGAGGCTGCTGGAAATATTGCTTTTGAGATTTTCAACAAGCACGAAAACTCTGTTCTAATCTTTGTCTAGCAACAAAGAATACTAAACCTGTGGAAAATGGTTCAGATTGTTAGTACTCTTTCATGGATAGGTCTTGGTGAAGACATTTTTCAGTCAGTAAGGAAATTTTCACTGACAATATGAAATGGCAGGTTCTGGTTACACAGTACATTACTGGCTACATTTTGCCACAGTTGGAGGTGCTGGGAATGTTCCCATTACTAAGGCTCTTTCTCTGCAGTGCTTCCAATGCCAGAACAACATACAACCAATACCTTGAGGCTGAGAAGAAAAAAAGGCAGACAGAAGCAGCTGGACAAAAACAGATTTCCATGCTTATGGAATTTGAAGAACTGTAGACTAAAATGCACAAGATTTGCTCAAGTCTGCTCAGTTTTCTCTGCATAGCTATCAGCTGACTCGGAACTTATCACAAAGTCCAACGCTATGTGAAGATCTGCAAAGGACAAAAACCTTAGAAATATCAAAATTGGAAAAGGAGTTGAATGCTAAACTAGATGAACTCAAAAAATGTTAACATTGTGTTCTGTGCCATGTGTGACAAAAGCCATGAGTAATGGGGGTAGCTAAAATGTGAAGTCTTTGAAAGTTTCTATTTGTCGTTCTGTTCATTAAAACCACTTCGCATAAAATGTATAGCAGTCAATTTTTGTGACGTTCACAAACCATGAGTAATCTAGACAGCTGAAATGTGTAGCAGTAAGAATGTGTGTAATTCAAAATTTTCATGTGTAGTAATCTAAACTGTGTAGAATGCTACACAAAATGTGTAACATAACTAGGTCTGCATTCAGTTGTTTTAGCCTTCAACATTTTGATTTCTTCACTACTTTTGACTGATCCATGTGACATGAATTATTGGAACCAGCTGTAACTTTTCTTTTGACATCTCATCTGTCAAACTATTAAAAGATAAATTGGAGTTTGTTTTTGAAATTGATGACCATTCACTTTTAGTGCAAGTTTCAGTCCTGGAATATTCCTTAAAGACCTAGATTTTTTTTTTTTTTTCTTAACAAGTCTATGGGAACCCTGCTCTGCCTTAGGCTGCAGCACTTTTTGTTTTCTTCTACATCTTAGAAGGGAGTCCTGTTCATACTGATACAGTGTAAAATTGCTGAATTTAACTGCTTAATTTTAATAACTAATTATTTAAAAAAAAATTGATATTCAATAACTCTTTTGGACCTGGACTGTTGTTTATTAATATAATGAAGTAGTTAGGAAAATGGGGTGGAATTGTATGAATAAGAACATATACAATATTCTAGCCTTGCATAAAAGTGGTTGCTTAATATTTTACAAATAAACAACTTAATGAGAAATATTCACAGGAATAAGTCTAATTCATAGAGAAAAAAATTAAAATAAATTAATTAAAATAACTCATATTTTTCTTTTTCTTTTCAGTTATGTGCAAACAAATTCCAAGAAAGTTATTGATGTCTTTGTACCAGGACAATCTGAGATTCTAAAAATTGTTATAATTGGAATTATTGTTCACCTGGCTGAAGAAAGGGTTCAACAATGGATGATGGCTAAAATCACCAAAGGTTTCTGTTTTTAACTTTATTTATATTTCTTTGTAAAACTTTTGTACTTACAAGATAATTTTTTATATAATATACTTTTAGTAACCTAAATTCACATAAGAGTAAACTTGCTAATTTTTTTTTTTTTTTTTTTTTTTGTCATGATTCTTCAAGAATTCTAAATATAACAAAGATGAGCATACTGATCCAAATAGCATAAAAAATGTTTATCTTTTGATTTTTACCAGTGAATAAAGATTTACAGCATTTCTAAAATAAAATGCAACTGAACTGAAAATGTACAATCTAAGTTCTTGTAAATTGTCAAGACTGTTTTATACTAGATATTTCTTGCTGGATGACCCTCCTTATTGAGGTAGGCCAGTTGATCTGTCAAGATGAAATGTTTGATTCAGGAGATAGCATGCTTAAAATATCTTGTTTGAATAGTAATCCTTTGAACTGGCTTGGTTATGTTAGTCACTTTAACGTGACTTCTACACAAGTAAAACTGACTTATTTTTCCATGTACTACTCAATACTCATAATATTTATGGTACAAAACTCCAATACTTCACAACACAGACAAATGAAATTAATCTAATCTGCTAATGATACCAATAAGCAGTCTTTACCCAAATGTGATGCAAGATAGATATCAGATTGTCATATCTTGATTACAATTTTGGTTTTAGAATATTTCTCTTAATAAAACTTCATTTCGTTGGATAAACTGAAGACATTTGAGTAGTTATTTGTTCAAAAGTTAATTGTAAGATTGAATTATGAAGTTGTCTTGAAGGTGATATAAAATATGATCAAATGGTAAATGTTAACAATCTTAAACCAAATAAAGTTTTTGCCACACAAGCGATATCTAATTCTACCCTTCTCTTTACTCAGGAATATTCATCAAAGAAATGAATAGGGAGCTGACAAAATTGTCTAAACCAAGTAAAGTAATTTCTGAAGTATCTCTACCCAGTTACCATGATACAAATTCATCATCTCCATCTCAAGTCCTAATAGAATTGAAGGTAAACATTTGTTGCCATAGTGACTATTTTTTTTTTTCTCTCTCTCTTTGTCAACTATTTTATCTAAAAATGATTAAGATTCAAATTTTATGAATTGAATAATAAAGTAAAGAAAATGTACTGTTTTTGAACAAAACATGTACTGTTTTAGTCCCAAAATTGTAATTTTTATTAACTATTTAAATGTTTTTAAACTTCAGTAATGTTTTAACTGAAATGAGAAAAAAAACATTTTTATTTTATTTTTAGACTATACTTCGTCAAATCTTGCTACAAGAATGTCTGCCAAATATTGAAAAATTAAAGATGTTATTTGACAAGGCAAATAAAATGTTGTCTGGTCGTCAGGTAAGGAAAACGTGCTTTTATTAATGTGTGTGTGTCTGCGTGCAGGCAAATTATCCATAATTTGGTGTCCCCTGCCCCTAGGGGGGCATCTGTATACTCATGAATTCCTTAAAGCATCTGGTTCACTTACATTTATTCCAATCTATGCATAAAACTTCAAGGGGTGGATACTGGGATTATCTCTAATTAAGAATTTAGTCCAAGAACTTAAGACATTAATCATCTTCTTCACCCACAATCAGGCAAGAGTGATCTGTATATATTTGTATTACACTTAGAATTTATTGGAATTTCTATTGTAGTGAGTAGCCTTTTGATTCCACTTGTGTATTCTATTTTATCTAGTTCTATGGTTTTCATACTGACTAATCATTTCATGTCAGCAAAAAGTGGATGAAGGAAGCACAGTCTCAATGAAATCAATCAAATCTTAGTTTAATGAACTGAACATTCAAGTTTTATTGAATACATAGTTTGCCTACGTAGGATTGTTATTTCTTTTAGTTGTCCAGGCTTACTCTAAAAGACATTTTAGATAACTGAAACATCTTTAGTTTAAATTTTGGTTTTATCTGAGATAAAATAAAAAATATTTAAAGGAAGTAAAATGAAATGGCTTCTACCCAGTTTGATTAGCTAATTGGGATGCTAGTAAAAGAAATTAACTTTTTTTTTTTTTTTTTTTTTTTTTTTTAAGGCTCTGTTAAAACTCAACATCTGATGTTTCAAAAAAAATATTTAAGAACCCCCCCCTCCCAGTAATGTAATCACTTGTCAAATAGTAGTTATTGTATATCACTGCTTCTACTTTCAAAAAATGTAAAATGGTGTAAATTTTTAAAATGCTCAAAAATACTTTTGTTTAAATTTTCTTCAGTTCACAAGCGTGTCATGATTAAACTCAAAAATTTAATTTTTGGAGTTGTTGATGCTTAACTTCAAGAGTTTCATTTTTTTTTTTTTTTTTTTTTTCTGGTCAATGTTTAATCTTTTATGAACTAACCTTTTGTAGATTTGGTTTTATAAAAAAAAAAAATGAAAATACAAAAATTAACTGGTGCTAATTAACTAAAATTAAAGTATAAATGACCTGAAAAATATTTCTACAAAACTTGAAGTTCATGAAGCTTCACTGAATAACTACTGAAACAGTGGATAATTTTCTGATATTTGGTACATTTTGAAAAATCAACTACATTTTTACATTGTCAAGTGATTTTTGGCAGTATTCTCACTTGTGTGTGTTACAAGTTTTTACACTAATATATTGAAATGTATTCATTGTGAAATAGTAAGATTTGATTAGTTCATAAATAGGTCTTAAGGCAATACCTGAACAGGCTAAGAAAGCATGCACAGATCTTGGCTGACTGGAGGTATTGATCTTAAGCTTAAACATGTGATAACAGAAGAAGCTCATTGCTGGAATCACTATAAACTATTTTTTTAAAAAGAAATATTTACCTTTTTACCCTTGGAGTTATTACTTAAAACCCCAAAAGTATAGTTTATTTTATTTTTGACAAGTGTCATTAAAAATTTTACCACAAAGTTTAATTTAATATATTCCTCTGATATTGTCCTTTGTAATTAAAATTTTTAATGGATTTTTTTTTTTTTTTTTTTTTTTTTTTTATGTATTTGAAATGTTGGATTTTGATTTTTACTGACTTTTGCAAATAAAAAACAAATGTAACTTTTTGTGCTACAAAATTTAAAAGTTAAGAATTTCACAGTTTATCAATTAAATTTTAATTTCATATTTTACAAAAATGTAAAAAATACTATCACATTTTCTTTTGCAGTTTAGTAGCACAGTTTTTAAACTGAAACTCGCTTAAAAAAAGTTAATTGTCACAAAGTTTATAATAAAATGAATGTAAAGATTATAAAATTTATTTTTATGGATAATTTTTCAAACTTTTTAAAAAGTATGTTGAATTTTATTCTTTGTAAATATACAAATATGTAACATTTTTGTATTGCAAAATTAATAAAAATGATTAAGAATTTAATCACATGAAGTTGTGATAACTCAATAAATTTAATATTTTACCACTGTAAAAATAGTTTTAAGATGCAAAGCAATTAACATGTAATTTAGATGAATTTAAAGCTGCCCTATCCTGTGTTATCTATTTTAAATTCCTACTTATTTCATTTTTTTTTTTTTTTTTTTTTTTTTTTTAAAATTTCATGTTGGTATCCTAAATACATCATGAAGATTTGTAATTCAAACATTAGCCTCTAAAAGATAAATTCCCCACATTCATACAAACCTTTTTTCTTTTTTTCTGTTTCACTGTAGATTAAGCACTACAGATCAAGGAAAAATGAGTTTCTGAAATGCATAATTTCTATATAAAAAATAATCCATGGAGTTGTATTTTGATTCTACTAAGGTAACTCCAATAATGTAAATTTGACTTTTAATTATTAAAACTCTGTACTAATATCTTTTATCAACAAAAAAGTATTTTGTTCACCTTCTGTAAAACATACACTTGATATAACAAAATTCACAATTTGCAAAAATCTTCAATTCATTGTTTTTCTTTACAAACTTTGTTGATGCACAATTTGGTAAAATGTTGAACTTGCTTTCTGTTTGTATTATACAACTATATTTTCTGTGTTTATTCAATTGGTGCAAAGAAATTGATTTATTTCTGTCATATCATGTAAATTGTTCCTAATTTTTTTAATGAAGTGTTTATATCTCTGTTAGAACTTTTTGTAAATGCTTATATCTTCTAAATCCTCACTTATCATTTCAGGATAAATGTATCAAGAGTGTGAAGAGTTTGAAAGATTTTGTATCCCATTTGGCTATTCAAATCAGTAAGTCATTTTTACTGTAAAACCTGGCATAAAAACTGTTCTGAGAATTAATGTTCCTAATGGATTTTTCTAAATAACAAAAAAAAAAAAAATAAGCATTACATATATACTTGTTTCACATTATGAAATGGACAAAGTCCGACAATTATTTTCAGACATTTTTATGTTTATACATTCTTTTTAGATACAAATATTCAAGTAAATGCTCCGTTTATAATAAACAGTATTAAACAACATTTACTGGCCTGAAAGTCCAAGAAATTTTCATAGAAAATATTCGTCCTCCAACAGGAATCGAACCTGTATCCTATATGGAACTGTCATATAGCCTAACGTGCCTTAACTGGTTGAGCCACAGAGGATTGTTTGGTTAGCAAGGTGACGTCATTTGTTTACATTTGGATACACTTTGAGCAGATATGAATGTACATGAGATTCATGGAAGATTGTAGTTTAAAACTAGTAAAATCAACCTTGCTAACCAAACAATCCTCTGTAGCTCAATCAGTTATGGTATGTCAGGCTATATGACGGTTCTGTATAGGATATAGGTTTGATTCCTGTTGGCAGGCAAATATTTTCTATGAAAATTTCTCGGACATTCAGGCTGGTAAATGTTAATACTGTTTATTTGGAATGGAGCGATGCTGAATGAACTTTGATTTAATGAATTATTTCCTCACCATTCCTTAGTTATTAATTACCCAAGAATGTGGACCAGCATAGAAGATAATTACCTGAGTCTTTGGAATAAACATCTCCAAGATGAGAAACCTGACATAACATTTAGCAAAGATAAGCTTGATAAGCTGATCTTGAAATCTCCAGAAAAGCAGGTACTTATCACTTTTAATTCTATTATTTGGTTTTGTTTTTATTTTTCTAATAATTCACTTAATTTGCATTCTACTCTCACTGGTTAAGTATTCAAATTTATAATATAACACATACAAATATATTAAATTCCAAATTTGTCCTTTATCTTTGTTTTTAAAATTACTCTTAATTTTTTTAAAGCTACTATATCTTTCATCTTAAGCTATGTCTTGAACTAATATTGCAGCCAATAAGCAGTTGTTGAGAAATAAAGAAAAACATCAAGTGACTTGAATTCCTCTTAGTTTATAATAATCTAACCATATTGAAATTCCATATTTTCTGAACAGCATATTTCACAATTTTTATATGTAGTTTTCATCTTTCTAATTTATTACATGAAAATGTTAATTTATCAAAGCAATAACTATATAGTTAGAGCTTTTGCATTAAAATGACTTAGTAAGTAGCATGAAATATAATAAATCTCTCGCTAGGCTAACAACATATGATTTAAGCAAATGAAAGCATATGACTAAAAAAAAAACAGTACTGTAGTCAGTGTGCAAGTTTGACTATTGTCAGATTTACAATCCTCCTTGGTCTTTTGAACAGGAATAGATTTTTATCCAGTTTCCTATTTAGGATTGGGTTTCCACTTCCATTTAAAGTTTTCTCCTTCTCTTTCACTCCCAATAACCCCCCTGCATCTTAGTGGCATTATCACCTTGTTTGGGGTGACTTGATTAAAAAAAAAACAAAAAAAAAAACAAAAACTTAAATCCTGTAATTTAGCATCCTAAATGTCACTTTGACAGCTTTCAATCTGATTATAAATGACAAATGGCACTGAGGATAAACTTTCAACTTAAGGTTTGGCTCTACCTATTTAGTAATAATGTTAATTACCTTTTGATAGAGGAAATGAGAATGTAATAAATAGTTTAGTACTTTATCAATATACTATTCTTTTTTTCTTTAACATTTCAGTTATCACAAATGCATTTGGAATCACTTTCTTTAAAAATTGACTCTTGAAATCATCAGTCTAAGAAGGTAAATGTCTTTTTTCTAAAATGTTTGGGTTTTTATTTTTTTTTTTCTCCCCCCCCCCTTTCTGTATGAGTGTCAATAATGATTATATTAAGCATTCAGATTGGTCAAGTTCATTGCACTGTTGAAATCCTACAACTGTTATAACATTCAAAATGAACTATGCATGCCCCCTCTTTTTTGTTCTCTCTGTCTCACACACACACACACATCTCAAAGAAAACTCAGCTGACGTGTTTTGTCCTGATTTGCCTTGAAGTCCCTCAGGATAAAACGTTTTCTTTATATATATATATATATATATATATATTACATAATTTGTTAAGCATAGTTTAGGTGTAACACAAGGTTAAAAGTATGGAGCAACCAGTAAGGATTGAACTCTATACTCTGTTGTAATTGACCTAGGGAAACCAGCTTGTTAATCATTACACCATACTGAATTTCTCCACACTTTTTAATGTATGCAAGCAGATTTTAATATTAAATTTTGTAGTAGAAGTTTTATACATAAAAAAAAGACCCTTACATTATGTAAAATCTTTATTTGTAAAGATAAATACACTAATTAGAAAATGTTTTTAATGTAATTGTTTCTTCCTTTCAGGTTATGAAAGTGTATACTGCCAAAGAGTCCATAATGAAGTTTTTTATCAACATAAAGTGCTGAAATTGAAAACCGAAGACTTTTTATTGTAATCATTAATTGTATCCATTAACTTGATAACTTCAAAGTGATGTTTTTGATTACTTAAAATGGAAAACAAAATTTGGTACTTTTAAATTGTAGATGTTATGTTTTTAGGTAACAAGCATGTTTTCCTCTTACAAAGTAGTGGGATCTATAAGATTTGTATCCAAAGTTTTTATTTTTAGGTGGAATTTACAAACCAGAAGTTATAAAGTAGAAAAATATTCTTGAAAGATAAGATGATTTACTAATTTAATGAAATGGCGAAATTTTGATTAACCATACAGAATGATTAAAAACAGTATGTAAATTTCAATTCATAATGGAATATAGTAAGGACTTTGTTCTTAACTAATTATAAGCTATAATAAAATAACTTTCATGAATTACATTCACAATTTAAAAATCACATTTTCACACAAACCTAAAATTATAGCAAATTTAAATTTTTACAATTGAAAAAGAATTGAAATCATATTCTCAAACTTTTTTTTTTTTTTTTTTAATTGCTATCTGTCCTCTTATCACTATCTTAATCCACCTCACAATTACAACTTTTTGGAACTTAGATTACCAGTTGAAGATATTTATTTTGGTTATTGCCAGTTGAATTTAAATATTTGACTTCATATTGTTATTTTCCTCCAATATTAGTATTTCAGCTGATTTATTTTATCCTATAAAGAAACTTTCTTGCAAGCTGTTCTAGTGTCTGTTTTAAATTAAGCATTTTGTATAAATTAAAGCTTACATGAACTGGCAGTCATGCAGAAAAGTTCTTGGCTCAACTTGCTTCCAAAAATATAGCCAAATATCAGATTTTTAAATCCTGTTATGCTGAGAATATTCAGTATTCATTTGTATTTATGCTAACCTCTTGTCAACTTCCCCAATGGCATTACTGATTATATCAAAACAAAATTAGAAATATAACTTATAAATTGTCAGATTTAAAACTTGACATAGCATTAGTGGCCTGGCAATCTTTGAAAAAACTTCTTTTCTGAAGTGATGGATTTGAAAAATATGTTTAATAAATAAACAGTGTCCACTCAAATATAGATATTCACAAAAATGTTTAAGCAATTTTATATACCAGCATCTTAGATTCACATTTACATATGTAGTTTTGGTTCTGTTATCTTAGAACTTAATGAGACTATAAAGTAACCTTAATATTACTTTTATCTTTACTTTTTAGAGGTTTTGTCATATTTAGTATACATTATCTTGCTCAGCTCTTAATTCATGTGGTTTCAATAAGTTTTTGAATTTTTTTTTTTTTTTTTTCTCATCTTAATGTCATGTATTCTGGTATTGGCTCTCATTTATACTTATTAAATTCTCATAATTTGATGTTTATTTAAATTCATTTCACTCGCTCAAATGTTGATGAATTTTTACATGAAATATTCTGAAGTGGAGTAAGACTTAACAAATTCTGATGTTCTCTATTTTTCAAATGTTTGCATAAATTGGTACAATTTTTATTTTTTTTATCTAATTTTAAAAACTGTTATACTGACTTTTCACTTAATCTTTTAATTTAAAACACTTAAATCTGTTAATTATTGCCTATGAGAAGTATTTTATATCTCTGAAAGGTTCTGTGAATCTTGACTGTTAAGTATGGAAATATATATTCAAAGTTGTTAAAAATATCTTCAAACTGAATATATTTTATGTGGCAAGTGACTATCAAACTTGGTTGGGGCTAAATATACCATTTTTATTAGACTATAATAATGACAGCATTTAAATGTCCAGATATTTAAAACCACTTAAAGTAGTTTTGATGTTCATTACATATTATTAAACTTAGATTTTAAAATTTGTCAATCAACTTTATAAATATCCTTTACTGATTAGTCATTAGTAGTCTGGTTGACTACAGATAATTTATTTTATTTAGCAACCAACTCTCCTTTATCTTTTCAGGGAATGATTGGGTTAATGTCTGTCACTTCTGGGATATTGTCCTTTTTCCATGTCACCCGTCTCCTCCCTCTTTACATTGTGCCTTGTAGGATTTTTAGCTGTCTGTGATACACATCTATACTATTTTAGTCTACATCTCTTCTCAATGGGATTAAATCTTAATATTGTCCATTGTATTGCCTGATTATTTCTAATCTCTTATGCATAGGAGTCGTCAAAAGCATCTTATAGCCTTGTTATAATACCTAAAACTGAATGACATTGGTTATTTGATAGTGAAGTTTTATGTCTTCCTTGGTGTATTTTTTTGCTCCTTTCTAACTATTTAGCCTGTATATTCATCCTTTTATGTAAGAATTTTTCTCTGGGCATTTTTTAGTTGTACAACAAATAATATTCAGGAAGTTTATTATTCTTTACGCAATCAACTTTTTGTGTTGGGATTGATTGACTAATTTTTTCAAAGAGAAAAATTAATTCTTTTAAGAATTGTTATCCATGACTTCCTGTTCTTGGAATTTCTTTTATATCAGTATATCCTTCAATTTCTTTACCTTTTAATGATGTTCCTTAACATTATCTTTAAGCAGGGAACTTATGTTGCCCCCCCAAAAAAAAAAAAAACAATTGTTTGACATACTGAACTTTTCCATTATCTCTGAATAAGGCTTTTTGTATTTGTCTAGTTTTGCTTTGGAGGTTATATTTATTCTCTATTCTAATATATAGGGTTTTCAGGTGGCTTGTTATGACAAAATGGGACAAAGGAGGTTCTCATTGAAAAATTGAGTCGTTTGTAAATTTGCTTGGATGTGTGCCTTTCAATACTAATAGAAAGGCATACAAAATATACATTCACAAAAAAGATAACATTAATAATGATGACAATAAACTAGATAAAACGGCCTTTTTACCACATTCCACACTTATCTTGGCCATTGCTGAGAATCAGGAAATGTGGCTGTTTAGTCAAAATTATATAAATAGCAAGTCAGGCTTCATGAATTAGTTTTTAATTTTTGATGTGTTAAAACACTTGCAATTAACTGCTAACAAGAGAAAATTGAAGTTATTATATAGCTCACTAGTTTGGGTAAAGGTCCTAATTAAACATGAAGAAATGTATATTAAGTATCTTTCTATTGTCTTCTGACTATAAAAACCTGCCTATAACAAATACAAGCAATCTAAAAAATTTAAAACTCATAAATTTTTCTTAAAGCCTGATGATCAGATAAATTGCATCAGCTTTTTGAGTTTTTTTGTTTTGTTTTTCTGTAATATTTTTCTGACATTAGTTCCATAAGTGTTGTTAGTGGCATCATTTTTAAGAGCATTTTTTCCCTCTAGATAGAATCATGCTAATCAAAATTCCAACTTAACTATTCTTTTGGTTAAGATCCTTAAGTATTCCATGTTATTTAACATTTGCTAAGCACATCACAACCTATATAAATAATTGGGTTATTCAAGCTAATAGAAATGTTCTTTTCTTGAATATTACGGGAGTTTTTACTTTCTAAAGTAAATGTTGCTTTTGTTTGTTTATGAAATTCAAAATTGGTTAGTTTGTTGGTTAGGTAACTGCTGGTGTAATGTGATTTCTTGGTAAAATAACATTGTGATATATTTAAAGCATTTTTATTTAAATTTTGCCATTCAAAAAAATTTACTTCCATAATTCATATAACACTGAACCTAAAGTAAACATGATTTTTGGTATGCTGGGCATTGTCCTAAAGTTGTATAATTAATATCAGGATATGCTTAGTGTGGCTGTTCTTAATCCCCCACCAAATTTTCAGAAACAAATTTGCATCAGCAACAAGTTTGTAATTTCTCCTGGAAGGAAATTCCTAATTCTTAGAATAAAAGATGCTGAACTCCAAACTCTGTTCTAAACTCAACTGAATTTGATCCAGCATTGAATAAAATTTACTTATTGACTGGCAAACTGTACATCTTGTTTTTAAATGTCCTTAGATAATATCGGGATGATTTCCTCATTTCTTTAAATTTCCATTCTATTAAATTTGTGAGGTAGAATTTATCCATACAAAATATTGTATGATTACAAATCTGATTAAAGATGGGTAAAGCTTTCTGAAAAATTATTATTGACAAATGTACAGTTGACTGTTTGGAAAGTCTGATTTTTTTTTTTTTTTTTTTTCTTTCTTTCTTTTATAAATGGAAATTATTTCTTTACTTCCAGTTCAGCATTGAAAAAAAAAAACAACTTAAGATAAGTTGTAAAAAATGCTTGATTCCATTGAAGTTGAATTAAAATGAACTTTTAATTCCAACGGATAAAACATATTTGCAATCCTTGATCACTCTTGAGAAATATATGAAACGGTGACTAAGCTACATTGTATATGTTATAAACTCAAATTAACAAAAAGATTTGATTGAATTGAGTTTGAGACCTGTGTAAGCTGAAAGTGAGAGAATTGCTTAAATAAATAAATACTCCTAGTTTTTCGTATTTTAGGGAAGTTCATGCTGGGTGAAGCTGTGCTGTATCAATTCTATTACAGACATTTTCATTACTTGCTATTATCATGTTTAGCTACCTGTATTTGGTTGAATTTGTGTTGGTTGGTCAATTTTATTTCAAGTTGTCCAAAGTCTATTTTGTGACCTTTTGATGGCATGAAATGCAATTGCTGATGAATTCTCTAGGTTTTTTGGTTGGTTTCATTTTTTATTAACCTTAGTACAGTCCAATGTTTGTCTATTCTTTCTTTCAATGATCTGGAGATCATGCCAATATAATTTGTTGGATAATCTTTGAAATTGACTTTATAAATTAAATTGCTGTTACTAGTCATTGGCCATTCACCTGTTAATCTTATGAACTGTTGGCCAATTGTGTTTAATGATGAGAACACCATTTATGTCGAGGAGCTTCATAATTCTTTTTATTGCTTCTGATGTGTTTTCCTCGTATGGTATGTTGACAGTCGCTCTTATTTCAGCATCATAAAGTATAGAATGTAACTTAGTAACTGTTTCATTTATTTCTCGAGTGACTGACGATTGCAAAAGCTTTCTAAAATATCTTTTAACAATAAATTATCTATTAGAATTACAAGTTTTTATTCTTTTTAATTCAACTTAGATAATGATGTAGTTTTTACAGTTCTACTCTGTGCATTCAGGCTGTCATACCTGCATAAGCAGAATGTTTTCTGAGTAATTCCTGTGCAATATAGCCAAAAAGAGAATTTGTGAGTTCCCCCTCCTAAACCATTTGATTAATGAAGTGAGGAAGGGTTATCCTAATGACTTCTTATAATACACACACACACTGCTTTTCGTCCAGACATTTTTCAAATGCTTGTTTGTATTGGATATCTGGGATCTATCCACCCTTTTTCATAAGGGATCATCAGTATGCCAGCAGTTAATTATTTTTTTTTTTTTCTTTTTCTTTTTTCCTGATTCTCAGTTTCCTCTCATATATTGCAATCTGTTCCTTTTATCTATTCTAGCAGTCTTCATTCATTTTTAGTTCCTTTTTATATCTTTTTGTATTGGAAAGCTACACACAAAGCATTTACTATCAATCTTTAAATTCTTTCTCAATTGCTCCTATGTAGATCTTTGGGTTTTCCTTTATTTTTGCCATAAGTTTATTTTTCTAACTTGTGGGATATCAGCCACAAAGAATGGCACCCTTGTAAAAATGAAGGGTTTGCATACATTCATCCATGGACACACTAAAACAATTATTCAAGATTAGCAAAGACAATAAATATTAATATACAGCAATTTCTTGAAATATGGATATTTGGTTTGAAAAATTTCTATCCATAAAATGGGTTGTAAATGAATAAATGGTTATTTTTTTTATTTTTTTAATGTATTAAAAAGCACTTTTAAAATGTATTTAAAATTGAGCTCTCTTGTATATCTAAGATATGTATTACATTAATTGCTATTTAGCATGTTGTTTTTGTAGTATTTACACAGTAATGTAGCATTTTTGTATAACTTTTTCTAAAAGTATGAGATGTCATCTCTGTAGCTAAGACCCTCAGCCTCTTCAGAATTCAGTGGATTCTTCTGATCTCTTTATTTTAGCTTTGTCCAAATTTAGTTGATATTTAAATAAAGTCTCTGAGCTAACTAAATACATTGACTCGTTAATCAAATTCTGTATTGCACATACTTTAGGGCATGGACCATTTTTTTTTATCATGCTGAAAAATCAGTGGCATCAGATAGCTCTTCAGTAACTGGATATATCTGGTATGATTATAGTTAATATTCATTTTAACAATTTTCTTTAATCATTACTTTATATATCCACATCCCAAAAGCATCCCTAGACCCCATTTATTTTTATTTTTTTTTTGTGGTCATGTGGATTTTCACTTTTCTGTAGGCCTTTTGAAAAATTCTGTTAGAATGCAGCTTCATACTAGTTAATTCATTGTGTAATCTTGGACAAATAATTCATCTCTTGTCTTGCAGTCTTTGACTATGCTGTAGCCTTTGTTGATTCAAAACTCTTCCACTGCCTTGAAAGTTAAAAAGATGCCACCTTTTAAATTTAGGTTTCCTTAGCTATTAGTTGTTAGCTAATATTCTTTTCTGTCTTTGCTGTCTTCACATTGGTTTCTTTGGATATTTTTGTTATTACTTAATGAAAGAATACAAAAATTTGAAAGAATTTTCATTACATAAAAAGAACTAAAAATTACATGACTGAAAATCTTTATACAGTCACTTTTGGGGTTGTTTTTATATTCCTTTTCATTAAGAACCTTTACTACAAAATATGGTAATGACTCCAATAGGGCTGATGTTTCAGCTGTAGAAAATGATACAAAATCTCCACTTATAGTTTTCATTTACACTTTTTATATTAGGACTATTGTCCTCATCTTTGTTATGACTACATTTTGGCCATTGTATCTTCCAGCCTTTCTAAGGTGTTTATCAATCTTGATAACTGACAATGGCCTAGCAGATAAAAGAATTGATTTGTGAATTTGGTGACAGTGTTTGTGAGTTTAATACCTGGGTTTGGCACTTTCACCCAGTGGAGATGGGCAAGCATTAACTGAACTAAATTAAAAAATAATAATAATTAGACAATATCCCTAGATATTTGCAGTGGAATGAGAGGTATATACACCTGAGGGTACAAGGACCGAAACGTAGTGATAACCACAACAGACAACACTCCACTTTATTTGTGCCATGTTTAATTGCACCACTCTTCGAAAATGTCCAGGCTTTTGATGACGCTCCAAAATTTGTTTTCTGTTCTTTTCAAAAAAAAATTTTTTTTTTTTCCTTGTATTTGTTCATAGATGGGCATTACTTTGGCTTCTATATTTACATCTGTGGCTGCTACTTGCACTATACTTTGTAGGTTTGGGGTATTGCGAAATGTTGTTCCATTTTTATTGTATTGTCTCTGTTACTTTGTTTGCAGTAAGTTATGTCTCCCAGGTCACTTGAATTGCATCCTCTCATAATTTTTTTTTTTTTTTTTTTAATGAAGTCATATTTAGTTCCTTCTGTCGTTTTACTGTGATCTGTGTGTCTGTCACTTTCTGAATCTTGCTTTTGTAGTTGTCTTTCAGTTAGCATTTCTGATATTGCTTTCTGTCCTTTTGTAATATTTCCTGCTGCTACTACGATTTTCGCCTCAGGATCTTTCGTGAGATATCTCTCTAGGCCTTTGGGTGTATATACCTTCTGACATTTCATCTTGTACTCACTGATTCCCATTGCTTGTAGTTCCTTTAGCATTATAAAGGAATGTGTTGGCGTGGGATGCTCTGTATGCCACGTTATCATGTGAAAATGATTCATGTCTATGCATCCCTTTATTTTACTGTGATGCTTTGTAATATATTATGATGTGAGGGTAGTTGTTTGTGATGTGTAAATATTCTTTTTTTTTTTTCTTTTTTTTTTTTTTTTTTTTTTTTTCTTGTCGGGTCTGTAAAATAGTCCATTTTTTAAAACTCTTAAGTTTGCTGCCTAAACTCGTTAGGTGTCTCCCACCTATATATCCAGGTATAAGGCTTAAGGTATTTACCTTTTTAGTCATTTAAAATCATTTTGTTAAATTTGACTTCTGTGTTTGGCACTTGCTTGTCCATGTTGGCGGGTGTCTACAGCAATTTTCCTGTTATTTTCTTGATCTGATGTCTCTTATATAGCTACTGTTTTCGATTGTTTAAAGCTGTATCCAGTTTACTTGTTGACGTATTTCCATGCGTTTTTTTTTCATCAGTTCTTTTAAATATGTGTATTCCGCTCCTGTGCACCATCTCTTTGGGTTCGTGCCCATGGAAGTGTTTGTTTGGTGTGCTAAGTAGGTATTTGTCATAGCTGAAGCTGGTGTGTGTTGCTGCCTCAATCTGGTTTCTTGAAGATAATGGCACCTTTTGTGGGTGTGATAGTGAGTTGTACTAACACTCTATTTCTAACATGTGATGTCTAAGCTGAAATACATTGTTCCTACTTCACCGTTTGGACAGATAATTGGTGGAATGTGTGGAAGTACTGGTTCAGGTGCGTCCTCGTTTGTGTACAGCACATTGTTTATAATTGTTCTGTTTGAAACCACAAATGAACTGGTTGTCATTGCAGTTCCAGGCGGCATGTCTCTTAGCTTTCCTTCTGTTGCATTGGTGTCTCTGGAATTTGTCACTAGTGTTCTCTAGTGATCAAACCCTATTTCAGAAACTTTGTACATGTGTAAGTCTTTGATATTTGAATCTCACATTCCTTTTTTCTTTTTTTTGCTATGCCGTATTCCAAGTCTTTTTCTGCTCTATAAGATTTTGTTTCCCAGTATGGTGCTGTGCTTACATCAAGGCCATTGTCCCATGCTTTGTATTCGTTGTTGTCTATTCTGCTTTGCATAATATCTGCAGTTGATAAGAGTCCTCCTGCAATAATGTATTTTGTTTGATTGTATGAAATTGTTAGTGATTTTCTTAGCTGATTTTTGATATATTTTTATATATATATATATATATATATATATATATATATATATATATATTAGTGTGTGAACATGTTTCCCAGTTGTATTTTTACTATGTCTGGCATCTCTCTCCAATCGTGTAAGTCTATCATTTTTACTGTTTTATTTCTATCATCAATTGTTCCTGTGTTATTTAAATTATTAACAACCTGTATGGGGCATGTGTAACTATATTTGTACTTACAGTTCTGCCTCTTTTGCAATCATAGGTTGTATAATATTTTTCGTTTGGTACCTCTTCGTAAGTCCTAAGTTTCCATATCCTATATATTGTCCTATGTATATGTCAAAATATGGCTCTGGATTTGGTACAAATATTTCCTCGTTTTTGTCATCCATTCTCTGCAGGTTATATTATCAATTTAAAATCCTATGCTTTTTACTCTGTAACTGGTTGCCTGTTTGATGGTGGCTTCTCATTTCGGTTGTGTTACCCAGGTGATATGGTACTATGTAATCGTCCAATGTTATATTTGGTTTGCAAAAATGGCCTACATTGTGTATTCCTGATTTGTCCTCAAAACTTTTGAAAAAATCCTGTGGTGCTGTTCATGTTAGTAGTTTTTATGAGATTTTTAAACCGTCTTTTAAATACGTATACTGTTGCCGCATTTCTTGTTTGATTTGGTAATGTTTTTCCTATTACCTCTGCAGACCAGCCTGTACTACTGCCTCCCTCTCTGACTCTCTGCCATAGCTTGGTTGCCAGTATCAGTGCTGTCAGTGTCAAGAGTATATAAGCTGTCTTCTTCAGGTCTGAAATATTTATCCAAACCTGCTGTGTGTTTGTCTAATAAGCACTCTAGTGGCTGCTCTGAGTGTACCAGTTACTTGTGTTTTTGTAGAATAATTTGTCATTATCCTTAGTAATATGGTCTTGTTGACATAATGGAAATAATGTATTTTTGCTGCTAAGTCTAGTTTACTTCTGGGAACTTGATATTTTTTTTCTTTTCTAAGTCCATTCCTGGTTCCAAGAAGTCCTGACAGGATGCTGACCAGTCTGTCGTTTTTTTTTTTTTTTTTTTTTTTTTTTTTTTTTTTTTTTTTTCCCCTTTCTTCCTGTTCTTTTTTTGTACCCGTGGCTTTTATTTATTTTTTTTTTTATTTTATTTTTTTTCCGTTACAAATTATATCCCTTTTCGTTTTAGAACTATTTTTATTTATCAAGGGCAGGTCTACTAAAGGATGCATTACTTTCTCACATTGACGGGCATCGGGGTTCCTGTCTCGGTTATTTCCCTTTTCGCTACTATCATGTGACCTCCTCACTATTAATAGAATAAAATCTTGCCTTACCCCAGGTTTTAGGCAATGACTTTGTAAAAAGATTGCACTCAACAGAAAACTTATTTGATAGATAGCAAAGTGATGCGAGTATAAAAATAAATGAAACCTGATATAGCCATTATGATACCCTGTCTCACGCTCTCAACTCCTGGCCATGATGCTCCTTTACTATTGCTTATAAACTGATGCACATTGTGTTAGCCCTTAGAGAATGTCCAACTGGTTATGGTCAGGCAGCTGACAAGCAAATCTGTTGTACTAAAAAGGATATTTACTGTAACCCATCTTAATTTACAAGGTAAAACTTGTACAGCATTAACACCAATAATATAAGAAAACAATGAAACATTTAGCAAACTTGTATCTACTTGGTCACTGTCCTATTGAGCCACTGGGTGGTGTGCTTTTGAAACTTTCAACCATTTATTTATTTATTTATTTTATTTTATTTTTTTCCTCCTGATAAGTTTTATTCCATGTTGGGTCTGCAAAAGAGTTGGGGGTTATCAGAATCTAGTATATGTGCTGATTCTTTAAGAAATCTTGTCCCCAATGCTACTCTTTTAGTATCTTGACTTTTCTGTTGCGGTTTGACTCCTTTAAGCAGGGGTAATCAGTTTTTCCTTTTATATTCCCTTCTACAACTGCATGGAAAGTTATAAACTTCTCTTATCTGATGAAAGTATGACTTTTTTTCAGCTATTTTGAAACATTGATGTTTTTATAGACAACAAATACCTTTCTATATACCTCTTGATATAAATTGACACAGGTTTTACTGCTGCCATGTGCCTTATACTGGTCGTCTCTTGTTAGTATGTATTAGTGTTACCACTTCTACCATCTATGTAGACAGCAATTGATTTTTCTTTCTCTTTATCATACACTATAGATGATTGAATCACTGGTTTGTAGCTCTGTGAAAGGTATTCCTACATCTAGTAAGAGCAGTTTCTTTTTTCCATTATGAACTGCATGCTCAACAATATTTGTATATATTTCTGGTGGAAACTGGGTAAAGATCAATATAACAGTCAGTTTGTTAACTTGAAAGACTCTTCCCACCAAATATTGAAATATTTCTATGCTAACATGAATGCTGAATAAATACTACAACATAAGCTTAGGGAATAAGAACAAAATCTGCCATATACTTTATCTCCATAGTCAAGAAATAATTTTTCTGGTTAATGTTTTCTATAGTTAATAACTAATTTATTACAAATCTTTTGATAAATGGTTCCATTCTTGAAAACTACCCTAACGCTACTAAATTTGAAGGAAGTCTTAAATGAACCTTAACTTTTAGATTTTTTTTTTTTTTTTTTTTTTCATAGACTATTGCAAACGAAGGGAAGACATTGATCTTGGTCTTTAAGCTAATTTTTCACTAGCATAGTTGTTTGATCACTATTACAATAGAAATTAAAATGCCTTCCAAAAAAGTACATGGAAGAATCTTTCAGAATTTCCTTTTTAAAGTATTGCAGTAAAAAAATTTTTTTTTTCCTCAGATGGTTTCATACCCCCCAACCCCCCTCACTGAAATGTTCCCTAAGCATAAGGCTGTTATTCCTTGGGTTCATGGCTTCTCTCTTCTTCCACACTTACCATGCTTGATTCCTACTAAACAATTTGTCATTTCAGCACTACATAAAACTGAATTCCCAAAAACACTTTTTTTTTTTTTTTTTTTTTTTTTTCCCCAAATAGGCACATGCAAATTTCAGTTGTTTTAAAATAAATTTTTTGAACAAAGTTTTTTTTCTTGGGTAGTAACTACTTAGCTAATGTTTATTGAGCATTCTCCTTTCTGTGTGATGTGACATGTTAACTTTACTGACAATTTGGAAACCATCACTTTCAGCACACTGTATCATTCCTCTTGCATTTACAGACAGTTTGCAATCTTTCAGGAAAAGTTGCAACATTTTTTGTCTCATAATACAGGGTAGGCCAAAAGGTAGGCTTACACTTAGTATATATGCACTTTACATATTTTTAAAAACATTTTATTACATTTAAATGTATTTGTTACAATCATATTTGTTCAAAACTGTTTATCTACATTTAACACTTTAAGATTTTTTTAGCACAGTTTAATCACTTAAGTGCTCAATGTCGTTCAACAATGCAATATCCCTTGAATCTCTTTAGAACACTGACACACATCAATTTCAGTAGATACTTCCAAACTATATTCTTTTAATTCATCCACTGTCTGGATTTTTCTCATCTTATTTAGTACACACTACAAAAAAAAAAAGAAAGAAATCCATTGGTGTTAGGTCAGGTGATGCTACCTCTTCTTCTGAGCCAATGCTATGGAAAGGTTTACTTAAGGTCATCCCTTACTGCCAAAGCATAATAGAGAGTTGTGAGCTGTGGAAATGTGAAATGACTGTAAGCCTACTTTTAGTTCACTCTGTATTTTTCTGTAATATAGTTTAAACTTTACTTGCTGAAAAAAAAAACTGTTTAACTACTACTTCAAAACTCCTTCGTACAAACATTCACAATTCATTCTTAAATCCACAACACTTTCACTTTTGCCGTATTGTTGATAGTTGGCTTGAAGTTAATGTGAGCTCATTGTAAACTGAAGTTCTTAAAAATCTACAATTGACAAATCTTAGACTACTTCATCATTGCATGATATAAATATGAACTTCATAAAGTAATTTCCTTACATACAGACAATTTTGTCCTTGCCAATTAATTTAACTGTATCATTAATTCAATTGTCTGTACAGCAAGATAATCCTGGTTTAGGATTTGTAGCAACTTTTTTTTTTTTTTTTGTTTTGTTTCAATCATTTAAATTCTGAACATCAGTTTGTCCTTGGTATGATGATAAACTACATCCGGCAAGAAGGCCTCTGATTGTGAGGTTTTGAGGAGTGTGGAACCATCTCTTAACTACTGCTATTCTCAGGTCCGCTTTGATCCAGGGTGGTAGCACCTGTTAGGGTTATAGCTATGGGCAAATAGTGTAACTGACAAACTGAGGCCAAAACATGAAAGTTTAAAAATACATTTTTGTAGTAAGAATACCAGCAATATATTTTCATAGTAAAAAAAAAAAAAAAATTAAAACACATTATTGACAAAGGGAGAGAATGTTTTCATGCGTTGATGCATATCTTTATAACATTTTTTTTGTTGTTTATGACTTTGGTAGTTTATAATTCATGATTGTAGGATTTTTTTTTGAGCTCTTTTTATACTTGGTATGAAAACCTAAACTTAGTCTAAATGTGTTTTCTTATTAGGAAGTTCTTTTATTTACAGGATTATCTCCCTTCTATCATTTGTTTCTGATTAAGGGAAGTTTTAAAATTTTAGCTAGGTGGAATTTGATTATGATCTGTGTATAAGTATTAGATGTTTAAGCATGTCAGTAAACGTTTCCTAACACTTTATATTGGTTTCATACTGCTTTATAGTTTCTTTTTGAACTTTGCAGTAAAGAATTCTATTCTAATTCATTCAGTATGTCATTATATATATATATATATATATATATATATATATATATAAAATTAAACCATTGTATTCTTCTGCTAGTTACATTTAGTCTTTTGTGGTGTCATTTCAACTTGTTCATGCCTAAATACAGTTTATTTACTTGGCTGTAAATTGTTAGAAGGTAAATAACTTAAATATTGAAGGAAAACCTTAGTAAAAGGAAATGCATTATTCATAACTAAATTTGGATATATACAGTATATGCTTTAAAATATTAATGTATATAAACTAAATATGACTAAAGAATTTAATTTATGCATAAGTGGTTACTGTTGAAATTGAGAAAAATTGAATTTTATGCATTATTTTTCATAAATACTCATTTAGAATTTGTAACTCAAGATCTTTAACTGAATTCCCACTCATTCCAAAAATGGTAAAAGGCCTTTTAAAGTGGGGTTTTATCTCATGTATACATGAGACTAGTCCAGAATGGATAGTTTTTTTTTTTTTTTTTTTTTTTACTTTGTAGTTTATTCAGAAATTAACTTAAAAAATTTTTTTTTTTTAATTAGCTGTTGATGTTAGGAGTGCACACACACACACACTTTAATCTCATGTTGCGCCAAACATGCTTTCTTGAAACTTGTAATTCAAGAGGGCACAATGACTTGCTTATATTAATATTGTAGCAATATTTTCATGTACAGATATAATTTCTTGCATGTCTAGTTGATAATTTCAAATTATTTTTATTGCTAAATATTGTTACAACGATAAATGTATAAAAGAAATTTCTATTACTGTTATTTTTATCGACCTTTTTCTCATAAAGTGAATTATATTTTCTGTAAACCTTTTTAATATTTTATTGTAAATCAAGGTTTATATTCAAAATAAAATTAAATATTTATTAATCTTTGTTTTATTTTTATTTCTTAATTTTAAGTCTATTTCCTCTCCCTTGTCTTTCACCCTTTAATATATTATGTTTGTGTTTTTGTTTTTTATAAAGATCCACTGGAGAGGTTGTCAATCAAATTACTTTACATCTAGTTATGAAAATGGTTATACAGCAAAATATTTTGCCAAGGGGGAACCTCTCCAACCACAGCTGAAATTACATTTAACATTTTTATATCGTATTTAGGTTCCAGGCAAGTAATCTTTTACAATTATAATATATAAAGTGGGTGGGAAGGGGAATGTCCTGAAATAAGTTAGCAAGCAACTTTGACTAATCATTATGGCTATTATTCACTTGACAACTGTAAAGAAACACTTTAACCAAGTGAACTGATTTAAGACCAATACCAGTAGATATGAAGTTTTTCCAGTTTGAGATTAATTTTCATATTGAAAACTATAGGCTAGTCAAACTGAAATCTGAAATACCATTGTCTCTATAATAATACTATTGAAGACTGTTCAAATTAGTCCCAATTATGTCATAAAATGAGATTTAAATTCTGTGTTCATTTATATATTCTTACATGCTGGACATCATGGAACACCTTTTGCATTTCAGTGGGTTTTTCTCTCTCACACACATATATATATATATATATATATATATATATATATATATATATATATATATAATCCACTTTTTTGTGTATGATGATGAATAAAAAAAAACTTTAAAGATCCCTTTTGGTTATAATTTATTTAGTGAATATTGTTATATTCATCTCTTCAGGCTGAAAGTTCTTAAAAAAAAAAAATATGGGTGACAAGGTCATGGCAATGGTAGCAGCAGTGCCCTGCTGGCCCTTTACTGACGTAGTAGTCCCCAGGAGCATATTTTTGCTATTACAATCTCTTTCAGTCTCATGAAGCATTGTCGACCATATTAATACTGACTACCATTTACTTCAATTATTTATTAGATTTGTTTTTTATTTCAGCCTTACACTGTCAGGGTGTACGGTATTGGAAAATAAAGGATAAGAACACACACCATTTTTCTTCAGGGAAGCCCAGTTTTCTTGCTGATTTAACTAAAAAGCTACAAGAGTACGAGGGCTCTGATCCCACAGTCTTTATCAGTTCACTATTGATTTTACTTTTATATAAGTTGTATTATTAGCAGCAGTTTTTTTTTTTTTTTTTTTTTTGTTAGATTATGCATTGTCAACCCTTGTTATTCATTTTAACTTTTCAACTTAAATTTTAGTTGTTTTATATTGCAACTTTTACTCTGCCCACTGCCATAAATTGATGGCCTGAGTGCAGGATTGGAAAATTAAAGATTTGAACTTGTGTATTTTAGCTTTTAAGTGTTAATTTATAAGAAATTGATAGGTTTGCAGAATATAAATTTAGGTTTTTCACATAATTTTATTCCAGGACTTTTAAACTTCAAAAACTAGTTTGGATTGAATTGGGATCAAATATAGACTAAAATATGACAAAAAGATAAGGAACAAATAGGAAACATTAATAAATCTAAGATGTTTCACTTTTATTACTTCATCAGAGATGTGGAGAGAAAAAAAAACCCAAAAAACTTCTATTTTTAAATTTTTTTTTTTTTTTTTTTTTCATCATTGTTTAAGCATGTTTCACATACATTTGGATTGTCAAACAACATTCAGATGTAAAATTTTTGTGTATATCATGATTCTAGTTTGTGGGATTTGAATAATAATGTATATTTGTGTGTGTGCGAGCATCTAATAGATGCTTTTATTTAGCAGGTGTAACAACAAAATTGTTAAATTAAGCTCTGAACTGTTATATCTTAGAAATGATTAAAAAATATCACACTGGAATTTTCTGAGGTTTTCATAACACTATTGGAATCTTTGAGCAATAAGAATGTATAATTACTCTCTAAGCTTAACAGAAACATAATTATGAAAATGACATGTTCATTAGTTAATCATAGATAAGGATTAGAAGCTCTTGAAGTATTGCGATAAAGTTTTTACACATGTTTTCCAGGATCATTTTTTCAAGATGAACTTTGCCCTCTCTAAACTTCTGACTTTCAGTCCTGGAGTAACAAGGTGCCTTACAGGTTTCATGTAGGATTTTCAAGTCTTTTTTTAACTGTTCTTTGGACTGTTTGATCCTCATATGCCAAATGTCTTATGGGCTGAGTTGGATCTTTTCTAATTGTTATCTATCTCTAAGTTGCAATGATGATCGCTCTTCCTGTTGTGACTTCCTGATCCAGTTTTCCTTTCTACTATTCCTTTTTTATTTTTGACTTTGAAGATGGAAGCTTGAGTATGAATGTTGGTACCATTATTGAATCCCTGAATGATCTTTTTCCCCTCACCATTGCTAAGTTAGGAAGACGGTGGGTCTAACAAAAAAAATTCTTTAGTTGAATAGCTCAGCGTTTTTTCAATAATTCTTACAAAAAATGGTGTCAAGATGGATAAAACGTCTTATCTGGCAACCTGGCAAAAAACTCAATTAGTTTATATATATATATATATATATATATATATATATATATATATATATATATATATATATATATATATATATATATATATATATATAAATGATTAAATGAATAATTATGCTGATACATGACTTGGACAATTTTTTTTCTGCATGTGATTTGGATATATTTTTTACACAGCACCATATTATTGTACATTAAAATCAAATACAAAAATTCTTAACATATACATTGCTTCATCATTGAATAATTGCATTATTTTCCTAAGTTAGTGTGAACCTAGGAAAATAATACAGCTTTGTTTGATGAGGAAGAGATGCACTAATACAACAAAGGTTACTGTTCCTCTAAATCATTAGCATAAACATTCTTTATACTTTGGAAGGACTAATAAGCATAATTTGATGTTTTCTTTTCATCATATCCTTGAAATCAAGGTCTGGAAAAAAATTCTTGCCCATACATAGTGGTTGCACCTAGCATTGAAGGATTTATTAGGTGTTCAAATATTATATGCCTACAATAATTTTAATTTCTTACAGTAATCACTGTACCTTGAGTGGGCCTTGTATAGGGAATACATTAGTTAAAAAAAAAAAAAAAAAAAATTAGCATTAATTCTCTTAGAAAGGACATGACTCCATCTTCCTCCACCTATGGGTTAAATAGCTGAGCAAACGGTTCTCTTGCCTTGGTAGGGCAACCAGTCTAGAAGAAGCAAAATAGTGAGTTCAAAGCCAACTTGAAGGATAGTTTAACCCTAGACACACCCACTGCAGCTATAACTACAGAACAAGTGGTGCCCCTAAAACCTTAATGGTTTGTCACACATGTGAGTGTGGTCAATACACGATATGCTTTAATCCAGCGTTTCTCAACCTGGGTTCCACAAAGGTCCCCAAGGGTTCTGTGAGATAAGCTAAAACAAGTATCAAGAGCAAAAACAGATTCTCCTTTCAATTGAGAACAAAATCCGTGTGTGTTTAAAGTTTGTCCTCAAATTAAATATTTGTGTAGCAAATGACAGGCACAGGCTTCACATTATTTCACTTTATCAAATGACTCTGAAAGTAAGATTCTTTTTAGCTGATTTATTGCTTCACATGACATTTTGTCTTGACTTACCTTGTCTTTTGAACATTGCCAGTAAAGGATAAAAAAACTGATGCAGCAATTATCTGTTTTTGTTCTGTTTACATTTATATACAGGTATATATTGATTAATTATGTTTATTTTTTATGTTTGAGTTTAGAAATTTTTTTGTGTGAATGAAAACACCTTGATGTATTATAAACAGTATGAATTTTATTTAGCATTACCGAAAAATTTGACAAAGAAATAATTTCTCCTTAAAACAGTTATTCAAAAATATATACTATATTTACCACATGAACTATGATGAAAATAAAATGAGAAAGATATGGTATATAATTTTGTTTTTTGCACAGAGGTTCCTTGAGACATGTAATTTATTTTAATGGGTTACACAAGGGTAAAAAAGTTGAGAAATGCTGATTTAATCTATTCATCCTTTATGACTTAAAAAAAAAAAAAACAGATATAAGCAGGATTAAATGACTATTTGGATTGCTTTTACCTCTTCTCTGTGTTTCAAATGTGGGGAAAATGATATAACTTTTCTTTTTTTTTATACAGGCTGCAATGGAAAATAACACTGACCTCTCATTTTAAGAGATATATTTACTAAAATTACACTCAAATATTTTGAAATACTAGAGGGTAAATTTATTCAATACAATTGTAATTGGCTTCAGACATGTCCCCAGACAACTTCGGAATCTCCTGCAACTTTTCTGGGTGATCTCCTTGTTTAAGTTAGTGAATCTGCCATAATCCTTGCCTTGTGTTCATCTTTGATGTTACAAAGAGTTTTGTTGGTCTCTTGCTCAACTGTGCCCCACACACAATAAAAGGGTTGCAGTTTGGAGAGTTAGGTGGCCAGATGTAAAGGGTGATGTTTTTACAGAAATTGTCCGACAGCCATGACTGTGTTCTCCTGCTTATGTGACATAGTGCAGAGTCCTGTTGCCAGCAGCCATTTTCTTGACCCAGGGTAAGCCAAATAAATTTTGGAACCACTGCCTTTAAAAATGAATTAAAAACCAATTCACACTTCTATTGTAAATCATGGATTTATTATTTTTTTTTTATAAATAAATAAATATCTTTCTCAAATGAAATGTTATACAGAATGAAAAACTGATTTTTACAAGCTCAAAAAATGTAGTAAACAGGTTACAAAAGCAGAAGTTGACATTTGTCCTTGTTTTGAATACTACTGCCACATCTGGTCTGATGCTTCTATTATATATTTAGGGATTCTTGAAAAATCCAAAGAATCTGTAATGTTATTGGTCCTGACCTGGCATCTCAGCTTCAGTCCTTTCCCACCACTGTAACATAGCTTAACTATGTCTTTTCAATAAATACTTTCATGGTAATTGTTTGATGAACTTACCTAGACTTGATGGATTTGACCATGATACTAGATTAGTAACAAGGTCTCATCATTTTACAGTGGAGCTGGCTAGACGTAACTGTAAGTTCTATGCTAACAGTTTCTTCTCTCACACTTCTTGCTTATGGAACTCTCTTCTGGCTTCTTGCTTCCCAATCAACTTTGAAATTTGCATTTAAATTTTTGAAGATCAATCTTTATCTTCTGTTTTCTTAATCCTTGTTCTTTTATTGTCCTCTCTTATTAATAATAGTTTTTCTTATATTATCTAACATTCAGTAACCACTTGCATCCTAGAAACGTTATTGCCTTACTTGGGGCGAAATGATTAAAAAAAATCCATGGCTGGAATACAATTGAGCGAATTTGTTTTTCTTCACAGGCAGATCAAGAATAACTTATGAGTAGAATATAAACAAGTAAAAATATTTCAGCTTCTGTATATTTTAGAAACCTCTGCATTTCTCTATATATGGTATGTTTTTATGATCATAGCCCTTTTTAAATTTTTAAGTGTTCATGGTTAAATACTCATTTATTTTGTCTTTTATTGCCTGGGAATTATTTCAAGGGATAAGTTACTACTCTTAAAATACTTTGGACAGTATGATCAGATAGTTTTATATCCTTCCATTCGTGTATTCTGCAAGCAGTTTCAGTAGCTTTGAGGTCTAGTTCAAAATAATGGTTTAAGATTGTCAGAATCATAATTGTATCTACCATTGATAACACCTGAAGCAAAATGTACAAATAAATAGAACTGATATATATGAGAATGATATAATACCTATTGTTTTTAGATGTGTATATAAGCAATCCTAAGAAAACTATTAATTGTGGGAAAATCTTAAGAATATAAAGTATTCTGATAATGACACACAGAAAAGAAATTGCAGGAACTCAGAGGACAAAATGTAATGCCAAATCCAAAGTCACAATGAAAGAGCAAAAGATGCTTTTCAAAAGTTAAGCATAGTATTAAAGGACAGGAAAATTTAATTAAAAACAAAGAAAATAGTGCTATGTAATATCTGTCTTATATGACAGTGAATACTGAAATGTTTCCTCACAGATGAAGAGGAAACTTGAAGCAACAGAGATATGGTTATTTACATTGTTTGGACTGTTTTCCTCATTTTTATTTTCATGTTCTCGATGTTTTGACTCTGGCCTTCTTCAGGTGATTTGAACCTTTTATTTAATGTAAGGAATTACAATACCCAATCTCAGAGATGTGGTTCTTTAGAAGGATGTTTAGAATAACATAGACTGAACATGTGACCAGTGAGGAAATTTTAAGCAAAACAAAAAAGGACAATTATACTTGGAATCAGAAAGAGTTCAAGTTTCTGGTACACATGATGAAGAAAGATGGCTTGGAGAATTTGACAATCACAGGATATATTGAAGGCAAGAGGGACAAGTGGAAACCTACATAACAATCCTGTGTGAATGGATGGCAGAACAAGGAATGTAAGGGACAGCAAAAAGTACTACAAAGCATAGGAATTTGTGGAAAGCTATTATTTCCTTATCTTGATTTCAAATACTTCTGTTTTATAGCCAGAAAATAGGTTCTTTGCAAGGTGATATTTAAAACAGGCCAAGGAAGATCTTTTCTGACTTGCACTGATTTTAAGCTTCATATAATAATGAAAAATCAACATAAACAATTTAATGTTTTAAAAAGAAATATTTTATCCATATCTTAATGTAAATTGCAGTATTATAAACATTTTATCCCCTACTAAATCTAAGTTCTTGTGCCAAACACAAAAACCTAGTCAGTAGAAATAGGCACAAAATAGCAACATAAGACTCAACCACTGCATAAAATTTTAAAGGAAAAACATTTATTGCACAAGTATGTAAAAGGTACAAAGGTTTGCACAAAATTTTTCTTTTGTGTGCCTTTAAGTTAGGATAAAAATTTCTGATAAAAAGGATTACAATTGAAAAATGAAAAAAAATTACAATTTCAGTTTAGAAAAAGAAAAGAAATTCAAAAAGAAAGAGAAAGTAATTCAAGAAGGCAGAAAAACAAAAGTGCAACCATCTTTGAGAAAAAAAACGAAAACACCAACTTTTACTTACCCCATGAGCATCTCTGGGGAATAATAGTAATTTTAGAAAAGTCCCTTTTAAATAGACACTGCTCATGATTGGGAAAATTTCTTAGAATTCTTTTCATTCTTTGTTGTCCAACTGCAAGAGAATTTTCACTTGTGAACTTATAAGCTCTTTGCAGCTGGCTGGTAACTGGCACCTTCATGATGTCTAATGTCTTCTGCTCCTTGATGTCAATTTGCCTTGTCCCCTTGCTGTCAAAATGTCTTTTCTCCTCATGTATTAACCTGAGTTCTATATATTTAGAAAAATAGGCTCACATGATCCTCATTTGGATTCTTACTAGAGCTTGAGATCATGTCTCTTATTTGATTAGTATATATGAAAAAATAATTTTCCACAAACTTGAAATGGATCCTTCACAAATCTTGGCAGGTTTTAATCACTGAGCCATAAAAGATAAACAAGTGTAAAATTTTTTTACATAAAAAGATAAACAAATGTAACTATTTTTTACACTTCTCTCAAAAGAGCCTAAAAGATAACCAAGACAATTAAACACTTATTCAAGACTAAGATTTTTAAGGTAGTAAAAGTAAAATTTTTATAGTATTTTAATTTTGTCTTCATTATAAAAAAACAATTTTATTTTGGTATGAAATTGACAAAAAATGTCATGAAACATTTTACCACAAATTCTCATCCTTGTTATCTCTTTATGCAGCCCAAAACACATACACTTTACACTTAGTGACCTATCTCTTTTTCCCATCTCCTTAATAATATAACATGAACTCCCCCTCTCTTTTTAAATATGTAATAGTAGTTGTTGGCTACAAAAACAATCTGGTCAGATAGGATGAACTCCAACAACAGGTCTTAGCAGAAGCTAAAATTAGATTCTTCCACATGTGACCAAGTATGAACGTTAAGTAGGAAAAGATTGACAGAAGCTAGTTGAGTGATGAAACTCAAAGAAGTCAGACCAGTTAAGAAATTGTCATGCAACTGGACTTACTGAACTGAAGAGAATGAATGCTATCCCCAACTCACATTCAAAGCACAGAATCAAGTGGAAAGAAGTCTTGTGTCAATAATACCTCTTTTTATTGTTAGAGTCAAGAAAGAGAAATCACATGATAAAAATGAATTCCAATTAAACTCAACACACTATGCTGCTTATATCAAATGCATAGATGAATTATAAAATGTGATAATAACCTAAGACAGGCATATGTGACACACTCAATTGGATGAAGGATCCAAATAACGAATTCTGCATTGTTGAACATATGACTTACACAGTGCCAAATCTTTGTATCTGAATAATAAATGTTGCATTGAAGAAAGAATAGATCAAAATATACTGCAGTTCAAGCAAAACAAACTGATCTGAAAGTAAAAAGGACAAAGAGAAACATAAGAAAGAGAAAAGGAAAAAGAGAAAACCCTATTTTATTTCAGATGAATGTCTGAAGCTAAGTTTTTGTTTCAAACTCAGAATATAATGTATAAATCTTTCCACACAGAAATGTATAGCACACATCTTTCCACACATTCTCTTGCCTAAATGTTTTCATGTATTTTCTAGCCTATTACAATCACTTCTATTACAAAGATATTTACCAGGAGGACCAAAGACAGCCACTGGTAGGTGAATAAATATTAGAGGAGGTGATGACAAAATCAACATAGAATCAAATTTAATATCAGAACTGTGGGTGTAGTAAGCAAACTTCCCATGAATAGTGTGGAAATGCTATTAGGAAATGATTTGGCATGTAAAAAAGTGATGACCTCTTCTCCAACCAAACCAAGAAAATTAGTAAGAAAGAAAAGTTTAAATAAAAAGCTTAGAACAACTAATGCAGTATCAGGAGCAGTAACTTATATGCAAGCAAAGCTGATAAATAGTGGGAAGGAAGACAAACAAATAGATTTGTCCTAAACCTTCATGAATTGTAATGCTAGCTTATAAGAGTTGAATAGAATTAGAGAAAGGAGAAGCATTGGGAGTGATGAAACTGCTTGTCAAAGATGGACCTGATCAATGAATAACAGTCTGACTCCAAACTAATACAACTCTTTAATATAGCAAGGGCAGTAGGTAGTACAAATAATATACCAAAGTACTATTAAATCAAAAATGATGTATTAATCTGAATATGAGAACCATCTCAGATTTCAAATTCTGAAGATTGGAAAACTTGTGAACAAATTGTAATTCCTAGGGCATGTTGGTGCAGTATATTAAAGACATCTTACAAAATTCTATTAGCAGGACACTTAGGGATTAATAAGATGACAAAATACCAGCTACACCTTTACATCCTGTTCCAGCTTTTGAAGAACCCTTCAGTTGCATAATAATAAATTGCATAGGTCCATTATTGAGAACCAAATCAGGTAATAAGTACTTGTTGACCATCATGTGTGTGTCATCAAGATTTTCTGAGGCTATTCCATTGCAAAATATTTCAACCAAAATGTAGTGAAAGCTCTCACTAATTTCTTTACTAAGGTTGGTTTACCTAAAGTAATACAGTCAGACCAAGGATCCAATTTCATGTCAAAATTATTTCAGTAAGTGATCAAACAATAGGGTAAAAGTGAGTGCTTATCATCCACAATTACAGAGAGTTCTATTTAGATTCCACCCTACCCTAAAGAATATGATGAGGATTTATTGTTTAGATAACATGAAAGAATGGGATGAGGGCATTCTGTTCTTAATGTTCACAGTCCATGAATCAGTACAGGAATCCCTAGGTTTTAGTCCATTTTAACTTGTATTTGGACATTTAGTACAAGGTCTGTTACAATTGAAAAAGCAAAAGTAGTTACAAGATAATCCAAGCAGTGAACATCTACTAGATTATGTAGAAAGATTTAGAAGACAAATCTTGGAAGCAATTAAGTTAACTTGAGAGCATCTCAGATGTGTTCAAGACAAAATGAAAGAGTGTTATGAAAAGAAAAAAGTGGAGCAAAAATTTGAGAAGGGAGACGAAGTTCTAAATTATTACCTATGAAATAACTGTCCACTTAAAGCTAAATTTCAAGGCTCATACAAAATTAAGAGAAAGATAAGTAAACTCAATCATTTAGTGGATACAATTGATTGTAAAAAGAAGACTCAGATTACAATAGTCAGACAACTATGGCCTCTCAGATGTAGATGTAAGAAATGCTAAACTAAAAAGGCAACATCCATACAGATTGAATCACCAAAAAAGGAAAGCTCATGGAGAATGAAATTCAATATATGTTAAGAAATGGAATTATTGAACCAAGCCAAAGTCAATGGGCATTAGTCAGTAGAAAAACCCAACAAGCTGATAAGATTTTGTACAGATTATAGAATAGAATAGAGGATTGTATTGACAGAATTGGAAAGGATAAATATATTACAAAGTGTGATCTTTTAAAAGGTTATTGGGTGGTACCATTAACTGACAGAACTCAACAAATATCAGATTTTGTAACAGTGGAACTTATCAATATTATGTTAATTGAACAAAGATTTGAACTTTTTGGTGGTGGGAAAGTGACTAAAGCTGAGATGCCAAGTCAGGTCTGATAACATTGCAGATTCTTCTTTGGATTTCATCAAGAATTTTTAAATGCATAACAGAAGCACTAGGCCAGATGTGGCAGCAATATTCATTGCATAGATGAATGATAGACTTATAAATGTGCAAGATGGATTCTGGTGGGAAAAATTGTTTAGCACAACACAGTGAACCAACTAGAAATTGATTCAATATAATCTTTCACTTCATGTCAGTGGAAAAAGTTAAACCAAGAAAACACAATGACTTACTCTCAGGGGGTTAGGATCAGCCATGGTTATAAAAGGAAAAAAATATTTTCTAAGATGATTAAAAGAGAACAGTTTTGTTTTTGTGGCATTAAAATTATCAATCCATTTCTAAACCATAGTTAACAAATGTAGGTTGTTTTTTACATTAGCCCCCAATTTGACCGCATCAAACTGATCAGTCTCACCATTAAGACAGGAGTAAATAATTGTATTGTAGTAAGTCCTGATAAAAATAAAATATATAAACAAAAATAAAAAGAATTAAAATTAAAATAAGACATTTGCACTTTCCTTTAAAACCCTTATCTCTCTCTCTCTCTCTCTCTCTCTCTCTCTCTCTAAGCTTCTTTTTCTATACTTCTCTCAACCTTTAATTAGAAAGAAGAAGGAAAGATTGATCCTGACCCAAAACTCTGAAAGTTTGCAGGAGCCAAGCCTGCTTATTTGTGACTGAAAACTAACAAAAATCAAGGAGGCTCCACACGTAACTTCTGTTATAAAAAAATGAAAAAGAAAGGAATGCTGGAAAATAAAATAATTTGGCCAGTCAAATAAATTGACACAAAGAGACTTTTGATGTTTGTGCCAAATTCTTGAGCTTGGTCAAAACGGATAAAAACCTGACACCCCTAGCTAGTGCTATAGGAGACCAGAATGACCCCAGGAGAAGACAGTACAAAAGAACACACTTATACCATTCTTGTTATTAATACACAACAATGAAAAATTAGATTTTAAAGTATATTGTAAACCCACAAACAAAAATGATCTAATCAACTTCTATTCCCACCACAACCAAAAAATTAAATCTGGACTAGTCATCAGATTCTACCTCAGAGCCCTGAGGATATATAGCCTGAAATACCTAAATACTTAGGAAGAGAAATATATTCTTTATTATTTATTTTGTGAAATTCTGAACATGTGCTGCATTGGATTCATGCTGAGATATTTTAGGATTCAGTTTCCACCATATGTTGAATCCATCGACGGAATTAAAATGAGTTTCTTCCTTCTGGAAAGAATTTGTAACAAAAGCAGTAAAGAGCTTTCTTGGAAGAGGAGGACACATGATCTTAATATTTTTTACCATTTGGCAAAATTTTAAAAACCATTTGCATGTTAGATTTCTAGTTTGTCCTTTGGTTGATACACCTTGATGGATTACTTCACAAAATGAGAATCTAGATTTTGGGTCACAAATGCACCTTGACATACCAGTAAGATCCGTGTCATTTTTAATCTTGCTTGGCCATAGACCAACATCTTTTAAGTCCACTCTGTCCACATCTGGAATATTTTCTTTCTCATCAGGCTCATGTTCTATATTACTTATAGTTGACAAATCACTTGGAGTTGAATCTTTTAAAGCTGATAATGGTTTGGATTCAAAAACTCCTCCAGTTTCAGTAGTAGTTTCTGTAGGTTTGCATTTAATGTATTTCAATAGTGACCCTTCATGTTTTTTATTAATTCTTCTCTTGCCTTTCCCTTTTTTCTTAAATCAGCACAACTTTCCTTCACTTGCTTCATTTGAGGAAAAAGTGATAGAATAATAAAATATTGGTGAATGTTAAAAACTTGAAGTAATATGCAAACTTCAATGATGTTTATGATCCATGCAAACAGTTTCCCTATAATTAGTAAAAGACAAAATAAATGGAAAAATTAGGTATCAAAACTTTACAATATCACCTGTGACTAGGCTGCAGTATAGGCTCAATAATAAATTATATAGTTCTATTTTCTTAGAGAACATTGAAAAGTGTAGAAAACATATGTATACATACTACTGCATAGTCTAATTGTCCTACTAATTTTGTTCTTTGCATTCAGGAATTAACATTAACATGGTAACATAATATTTTTTTGTGCAAAATATTTTTTTTTACTTTCCTATCAACTCCAAGTCCTTGTGCCAGGAACAAAATCCAGTTGGTAGAAACAGTAACTCATGATAATAGACGCGAAATTAAAGAACAAGACAACCACTGTGTAAAATTTAAAAGAGGAGAAAAACACATTTCTCATACAGTTTACAAACAAATAAAAAGGTACAATACAAGGGTCACACAAAAATTTCCTTTTGTGTGCTTATTACAGCAGGATAACAATTTTCCTGAGGTAACAAAAAAAGGGATTATCCACAGAAAGAAGAAAAAACATTGTTACAAGTTGTTTGATAAAATCTCAGATTCTACAAAAATTAAACCCTTTTCAAAATTAGGAAAAAGGGAAAAACTTGGAGAAAGCAACAATAAAATTGTATATGGCAGAATATACAAAAATGCCCCCACCTCTGTTCTTAACAGAGTAGTTGATTTTGAAAGAGTTTACGGTTTTCTTGGTGGTTTCTTGAAGTATTTTGGTGTGAAGTTTTCAGCTTGAATTCTGCTTGGTAAGGCACAGAAAAGGATTAAAAAATCTGTCTTGAACTTGTCAGGTCATTCTTTCCCTGGATTGAGTTATGACCCTCTTCAGCTTGTTAGTTTCTTGGTGCAAGGGTACTAATTGCTATCTGCCAATTTGCCTCTCCTCAGTTGTTCTGATTCCTACTGAAAAAACTGATCTTATCGGCTCATGAAGTCCTTTTTATTTAGAAAAGTAGGATCAAGCTGGGTCCATCCAAATTTTCACAGGCCCCAAAAATTTGTTTTTCATTGGTCAATATATATAAAAAAAAACTTTCTGAAAAAGTTCACACATTGAATCTTAATTTGTCAATCAATTTTGGCAGTAGACTGCCTTGAGCCAATGTGGCCATAAATTTTGAACAATTTTTTGCATACACCATCTGGCATACAGAAAACTACACTTCTCTCAAAAGACATGAAAAAAAACAACTGTGACCAGTGCTTCTCAAACTGTCTGATGTGGTGTATCGACAATTTTTTTATCCAATATGCCAGGTACCGATAATAATTTTTTGTAATATTAATTTATACTGGAAATGATATATATAATAATGAATATAATAAAAGTTGACAATTTTTTTATCTTATATTTTGTAAACAAATATTACAACATTACATAAGCATTTTATAATCTTAATCTATAATATCTATAAAACTATTGTGTGTCTGTTTTTTCATATCTGCTCTAATATTACCTTTCCCTTCCACTAGCAGCAACCATCAATAATGCTGATGACTGTTGACCGCATTTATATTTTCATCAATGAATTTTCACCTCAATGTGCTTAACAAGATGCAAATATTTTATTTGTGGTCCAATCGTTAAAAGAATTACATGGAAAGAAAATAAGAAAAGTCTTCTTTAATTATGTCAATATTTTGTGCCTTCAGACATTGAATATTTTTTTATTATTTTTTTATGACAGCTTCTACTGTATCTTCACAAATACTACATGTGGAATAAATTCATGTTTCTGTTAATGTGGTATTTATAACTCCTCACTGATAAATTATGAAATAAAAGTACACTTGTGTTTATTTATTTTTTTGAAACAAAGACATTACTTCTTTTTTCTAAATTGAGAAAACTTTAAAAACTTTTTAGGATATTAAGAGAAAGATAACTTGTTTTTGTATATATACCCTCTGTTTTATTTAAAAAGAAAAACAAAAAACAAACAAAAAAACATTGTATTTTTACTTCATAATTTATCAGTTTTTTAAATATTTATTTCAATTCTAACAAGTGAGGAGTCATAAATTAAATACCACGTTAACAGAAACACAGTTTGTTTTTCTTTTAACAATGTAAAAAAATACAATGTCTTTTTAAATTATTTTGTTTTACAAAGTTCAAGTTATTATTAGCAGATTAATAGACTAAGAATTAAAAATCCAATAAAATTAATTTCACCTTTAAAAACTGAAATAAATGTTATCATACTTTTAATTCTTAGTCTATTTTGCTTAATAAAACATCAACTATCTAAAAAAAAATAAAACATTGCATTGTTTTACTACTATGAAAACTTATAAATTGAAAAAAATGCACATTTTTGGACTTTAAATAAAGTTTCTGCACTTAAAAAATATATTAATTTTCAATTTTCTTTTAAATCTCTATTTCATATTTCTGGAAAAAATTGGAATACATTAAAGCATTGAAATTATTTCAATTTAATTATCTATTTTATAATTTATGAAAAGTAACAATTTTATATCCGTATTAAAGCTTGTTGCAGGGCCGATAAGGATGTCGACCCCACAAGCTTATTTGTGTTCAAAGAAAGGTGTGAACAGCCAAGACAAAGGCGAAGGTTTATATTTTAACCTAACATCATTTTTATTTCATTAAAATGATTTGCTGGATGAAATGTCAGGTTCGGTTAGACTGGTCTTGTAATCTGAATGAAACCGATGTTAGGTAAGTTAGGTAAGTCAGTCGGTTTGGCTTCAAGGTCAGGTAATAGAAGTGTGGGTGGATTCTATGTATCAACGACAGGAAGTTGAGGTGTGGTTCATCTGGTCCTGTTGACAGTCAGACCAGATGGTCAACAATGGGAAGTTCGTCAAGGCCGGGCAGGAACATATTGGTGATGAGAAGTGGGTTAGTGGCTGCACAGGAATGTAATAGTGCAACGGGAGCTGAAATGGTTGCCTTCTGGCCATCTGCTTTGACAATTTTGGTGAACCGTCAGAGATATTCCAACACAAAGATTGGAAACTTCCTGCCTCCTGGCAATCTGCTTCACCGATTCAGGGGAATCATCAGAGATGTTCCGATCTGCAGATGGAAAATCTCCTCCCTAAACAGAGGTGAGATATTGAGATGATACAACTTCCAAGGCAGATCAACTATGGAACATGGGATCACCCTGAAGAGTACTCCTCACTGGGACACCGGAGAGATCAAAATGCAGGGCACAGTTACTACACCGCAGATTTGGCCTCAGCCTGAGAAACTGTTTTTTATTGAAAAATGGGCCAAATTTATGTCATAATATTTGTTTATCTACTCCCTGCTACTGGGAGTAGAAAAAGTTAAATAATAATAAAAAAAAAAAAGCCCAAATGCTGTCAAATGCTGGTTAGCATTCCCTTATCAGATATATTTAATGGTAAGTTTCTGACTCAGAATATATCAGGATAGTTGTTTAATTGCTAATTAACTGCTGATTCAATTCTGGGAGTAAAAGTCTTGCAAAGATCAAGGTCATCCTATTTGTTTTGCTTAAGAGTGGCCAAACGGCGGCTGCGACAAGTTAGGCTTATGATAAGATAAAAAAAAAACAATTGGTTTACTTCTTTAATTTTTTCTCACTAACAGTTCAAAAACATGAAAAATCAAAATCAAAGAACTGATGCCAAAGTCTGGACCTTCTCACGTAGGTTTGAAAAAACTGTGGATTCACTAAATTCACTTAATCCAACCCTATATCAAGCTCTTTAACAATGTTCAAATTTTTTTCATACGTCTTGTAAGTGGGGTTTATTCCCACCAGCTGACAGCATTTTGGAGACAATATTTTTTTTATTACTGGTTATCTGTCTTTGAGCCAGCCATATCAAAGACAAATTAGCTTTATTTGAACCCTGTTTTCTTCCTTATCACTGCTTTTTTTGCAAAAATTATTGAAATTATGCTATTGTTTTTTTTCTTTTCTGAAAACTCACCATGGACCAAAAGTGCCACCCGGGGTGGACCAACATCTCCAACAATCCTAGCTAAATCACTGCATAATAGGTCAAAATAACAAATAAGATTCAACCACTGCATAAAATTTTAAAGGAAAAATTTTTATTTCACAAATACAAAAAGGTACAAATACAAAGTCTGTACAAAAAATTCTTTTGTGCACTTATTAAGGCAGGATAACAATTTCTGATAAAAAGGACCATCAGTGAAAAATGGGAAAAAATTAGTTTGTGAAATGACAAGAATTCAGTGACAAAAAGAGAAATCAAGTCAAGAAGGAAGAAAAACAAAGTTGCAATAATCTTTCAGAAGAAACAAAAACACTTTCCCCACAAGCATCTCTGAGACATATTTAGAAAAGTTCTTTTAAATTCCTACAGTTTGTGCTTGGGAAAATTTCTTTAAATTCTTCTTTGTTCTTTATTGTCCAACCACAGGATATTTTTCACTTGAATTTCAAAATTATTTAGTCTCTCTGCTGGTAACTGTTGCCTTCTTGATGCTTTCTTCTTGAAGTCAAATGCCTTTGGCTCTTTGATGTTGATTTCCCTTGTCCCTTTGCTGTCAAAAAGTCTTTTCCTCGATCCATTAACCCAAGTTCTATTTATTTGGAAAAATAGGCTCACATAGGTTCCCCATTGGGTTTCTTACTGAGGCTTGAGACCACATCTCTCATTAGTCAGTATATATGAAAAAAATAAATTTCCATAACTTGAAATGGACCCTTTATGATTTTGGTGGATTTTAACAACTGAGCCATAAAAGATATACAATTTTTTTTACACAAACCATCTTGCCTTCATAAAAATACACTTCTCTCAAAAGAACAGGTACTAAAAAAAACAACCTAGATGATTAAACATTTTTTCAAGGCTAACATTTTTAAAATAGAAAAAATAAAATTTTTATAGATCTTCTATTGTTACAATGTGGGATATTTAATGCCAGAAGTAATAGAAACATAAACAAAATGATTATTGTTGCATATAACTACAATTGTGTGTACATTTAAATTTTTGTTTAAATTAACAATACTTATCACTTCTTTGCATAAAATTTCTGGATCCAGTTTAGCAACTGGAATCATCTTAATCAGAAATGTTGGTCTACCATTTATCATGATACTAAGAAGTAGTTTTATTAATTTCTCAGAATTTTCAATGAAGCCAGGTTTGTCTCCTCCTTGGTATTGTAAACTTACTTTGAGGTAAACGTCATCAAACAAAACAAATCTTTCTTTTATTTTCCTTTAGTTTGTCCAAGAAAATTCAAATCATCTAAATTTGATATCAAAACCCTTAGTGTTCTTGTGCTGGATAGCTTGTAATCATCTTGGAGTTTGTTATATAGATGTTTAAAAATATTCAAATGCGCAAACAAGAAATTCTGATTCATAAATTTTTTTACCAATAACTTTGGGTGACATAACTTCAATATGTTCTTTAGAGACATTTTTCTTTTCATCAATTACCCTCATTTTTAAAAAAAATAATTGATGTATGTTGAGGATAAAGTTTTTGTTCAGTCCTAGAATGACCTGCCAAACATACTTGGTAAAAAATAGAAAAAAACTAATAAAAAATCATTATATAGCTTAAAAATTATGCAGTGTATTCAAAAAGTACTTTCCATATATAGAAAAAAAGGTAATTTCTAAACATGAACATATAAAAACTGATTTGGGAAGTTATTCGCAACCCATGATGGGCTTACAAAAATTCAATATTGTTACTCTCTAAAATGTTTATATTTATTTCATAAAAATACAAAATTGTGACACAAGGCCGAAAGGGGAAATGAGGAGAAACTGGTCTTCATTAGCTATCCTAGTCCTAGTTAATCAGAATCATGACCCATTCATTCATTACAATTTGCCCATTCTCCACAAGAACTCATCCATCACTACTGAATCCTGCATATACCATAATACTGCATATTCACAGGGAACCTACAAAACACACCATGATGTAAAAATTTCATTTCAATGTCCATAAAGTTTGTATCTTTGAAAATTTCATGATTTATTAAATGGTGGGGTGGGAGGATGAAATCAGAAAACAAATTTAAAATGAAACACAAAAATAAAACTAAAACAAAACAATTATTAGTAGGACCCATCCATCCCTCAAAATAATTTGAGTGATCACTGTATTCTGTCGATAGATAAAATCAAGAAGCACACTCACTAATGGAGTGCAAAGGGTAAAAATAAATGACTGAAAGGAGAAAATCAAAGGCTGACCCAGTTGGGATGAAAAATGGTGGACAAAAACAAACTAGGGGAGGTTAGGAAACTCAACATGGATCATAACAAAACAGAATACTGGGAACAAGCCAGGAACAACACTTATTCAGATTAACTAGGAAAACATAATATTGTCTAACTTAAAAGGGGTGGGTTCACAAGAAACCACCCTGTTGCATCAAGGGGGCTTAAAAGAGAAAATCAAGGATAGCCCCATCCACATGAACCAGATTCACCTCAGTCACCCACCTTTCACTTAAATCTGTTGAAATCAAATGCTTTCTATCAGATCTGATCCTTACCCTAAGCTGATGCTTTAAAAAACAACCAACTCCTGATGCGAATAGCGTTCGTCCTGCACAATATTGTGAAAAATTCTAGATCTCTTGGGAATTTTACTGGTTCATCCAGAGTTCCGGGAAAGCATCTTTGGCTTCTGCTACGTAATCTCAGATTTTAAGGTTTCCTCCCATGTTCCTAACCATTGTAATAACACCGGAAAGTTCCTTGGATCCTCTGTCAACTTCCTATCAACAGAGGTTTGAAGAGAGGCCTCAATAGGGTCTTCCTCTTAGAGGAAAGATCCTTCTCGAGGAACAACACATATCTTGTCTCCTTTGGGCAGCTGCCTCTTCCGTTTCCCTCAGAATTGGTGAGGGGTGGGAGACAGGGAAGATGGAGCCCTAGTAGGGGAGGAGTGTTGGCTCCCTGTCTTACCTTGTGGATGCTCTTTTTTGATTCTTACTGGTGAAGTAGGTGTGGAATGGGCCTTCTCTGCTCTACTCTGACCCACTCTCCTCTCCTTTTTTGGTAATGATGTCCTCTTGTTCCTCCTCCTCCACACCCCTTCCTCTCTTTAGTGAAGAGGATTGAGGTATAGGCATTTCCTACACCTCCATATGGAGGTCCAATTGGGGTAGTTCCAGTTGATGTTGGGCCTCTTTTTTCGGCCGCTGTTGTTGTTGCATCAACTGCCACTGCTGCTCTCATTGCAACTCCTGCTTTTTCTCTCACTGCTGTTTTAGATGCTTGTCTCCTGACTTTGCAGCATCTTTAATGGGGATATATGGCTTCTGTTGCTGTTTGTCAGTGACTTTTTCTGAGACATCCTGCTGGGGAGGCGGAGTTGTTGCCTTTCCTTCCTTCACCACCTCTGTCAATTCATTATTAGGGACCTTCCTCACTGCTTCCTTCCTGGGCTGCTCCAGTGTTGGTTGAGGTGTCTCCTTTGTTTGTGGTGCCGGCTTCTTGGTTGGACATGACTTGGCCAGATGTCCAGCCATGCCACAAATACAACAGGATGTGTGATGACCCTCCACAACACCAAAAATGCTGCAGTTGCTGCAAGTGATGATATTAGGTATCTCATTAAACTTTGGTCAGGTCAATGTTACCAGGACCTCAAAATCACTGGTGGTAATGCTTGACTCACTTTTGATGGGGGATAACTTATCCACTGAAACATGAAGAAGGCCTCCAAATGGTCCTCTGTGATGTACATGGGCACCCCATGTAAGGTAATCAGAGTTTTTCGGGTACCCTTGTACTCCATTTGCAGCCTCATTGTTTTGGCGGTGAGGATGCTTCCTGCTAGCAGCTTCCTCAGATGCCAGCAGTATGTTCTCTAATACATTGGTCTAAGATTTAGACCCCGATATTTAAAGCCTTTAGGGCTTCTTCCATGGTCTCCCTGCTGACAGCGATGAATTTTCTGATGTTGATGGTCAACAGGGAGATTGTCCTGGATGCAATTGTTTCAATGACTGAAGGCATAGGTAAAATTTTGTATTCATCTCTTATTTTTTGGTAATACTCTGATCCTTTTGGGAGCCTTTATGCCACCCATGCTTGGTGGTGCAGTGGACGTATTGGTCATGGCAGGAGGCTAATATCCTCACACAAAAAAAATCACATTAACAATGCTTTCCCCGACAAAAAAAAAATATAAACGGGTTGTAACTTAATACTTGTCCCAAAGTAATAAACTGATTTTGGTTGGATTTTCAGCCCACGATGGGCTTACAAAAATTCAAAATTGTTACTCTCTAAAATGCTTGGTCAGCATCAAAATAAAATAGAGAGAGGTGAGTATTATATATATAAAAGTACACGGCTACCATATTCAAAAGGTTTACTAGTTTGCATATATAATGTTATTTAATTCCAAAAATTAAATATTCAAAACGTTTTACAAATATTCTTTAAGACTACCAAAATTACTATATTAATCTAAAACTGTTCATATAAAAAATATTTGGAAATCTTTCATTTATTCAATAAATATTCGTTTTTTGTATATCATCTTCGGAAGCAACTATGTCGAATAGACTGAGTTTTTTTCTGCTTTTTATTTTTATTCAAAAAGAATAAAATAAAAACAAGCAAAGGAGAATGCATTTTCTGAATAAAACAAATTTGCTGCATTTAAAATTTTTAAATTGCATAAAATAATTATCTAAAAAAAACCTAATTTATGTTTATCCTACGGTTGTAGATGAACAGTGAACAGTAACACTGTACAAGTTGAGTTGATATGCTACGGGAGATAACTGCATTCGTTTTCATTGTCTACGAACGAAGTATTGAAATAAATATGTTTAACCAGCGGGAAATTATTCATGTTTAAAAACTATTATTCTTACATATTTTACGATTTCAACATTTTTGTAATTAAAAGGGTCCCTTGTTTTAAATGGATTATGCTGTTATTGTTATTATATATTTATTTTTTTTAAGTCTGGGTTGTCGGCGATACGGACGAATTCCGGTATGTATTTTTTTTAGGGCACGATAAATTTATTTTTTTAGTATTTCGTTTAAGGCTCAACAATCAATAGAGTGATAGAGTTTTTGTGATAGCAGTGTGGAAGTCACTACGCAACCATTGTCGCTACTATTTCTTTTTATGTAGTTTGTTTATTTATCTGAAGAAAACGGACAGCTTATCATAAAAAATGTCACTAAAACTCAATCAATAAAACTTTAATAAATTAAATAAATCGGTATACCGTTACACACGTTCCAAACTAATGAAAACAGTTTTATCGACAAAATATTTAAATTTATGTTATTATTAAAAAGAGGAATGATCAGAGTATTTTTGAATATTTAATTAAGCTTTTTACTCCTTTTTTGGAACATTTAAAATTTTGATTAAAAAAATTTGTAGCGGTTTTATTTTTTTAGCTAGAGGTACTTCATGAGATCGCTAAAAAAGAGCATAGTCTGATGAAAAAGGCGCCAAACTTGACAAAACAAAATTTTATCGCCAAAATGTTTATGTTACTATTAAGAGGAAAGAACAAAGTAATTTTTAATTATTTTTAAAAAATTTTCTGTCTTTATTAGAACATTCTAATTTTCGATTGAAAAACCTTGTTTCTTGTCATCAGCGGAACTTTAGTAAATAACATGGCGAATTTTTTGTGCATTTTTTTTCTTATGACACACATTAATTTTGAAAATCTTGCAAAAATAGAAATAATTCTCAGATTTTAATGAAACTTTCAGAAACTATTCAGGAATGATGGAAATTATTATAAATATGTTTTTTTTTAAGTCATTATAAAAATATATTTTATATATATATATATATATATATATATATAGAAAAAGTTTCAAATTAAAAATTATAATGTTTTATTTTATGAAAGTATTTATTTATTTATATATATATTTGATATTTCAAATTGTCCTCAATTTTTTCATCAGAAATAACTGTTTGTTACAAATAAATTAAAATTACTGTTTGTTGGCAAGTAGCGTCCTTCGAGAGACGCGGACGTCACGTGATATGGAACGTCACTGTTCAGATATTCTAACTTAAATCTAACTGTCATAAATATTTTAAAAAATATTTTTTACTATATCTAAAGAAATTGCTTAGCTATTGAAATATTTATAAAGATTTAAAACACCTAAGTCCCTATTCAACCCTAATTTATGTGTATTTAATTTTAAAATCCAATATGTTTTTTTTTCTGCGTGTGAATGTGGAAGTAAAATCGGAATCTATTAATAAACATTTGCAGTTTTCTAATGTGTCCTGATTGATTGTAGTGTTTAGCTATGGGGGAATAAGGGTTGTTTTGACGTATTGTTTGTTTATGGTTATTAAAACGAAATCTAAAATTGTTTCCAGACTCACCAATATATCCACTATTAGGACATAAGTTGCAGAATAAATAATAGATTACGTTATGGGTATCGCAGGTGAGGTTAGGTGGCTGTATCCTGATATTGGTGTTGGGTACGTAAAATGTATTAGCTATTACTAAATGTTTGCAAACTAAGCAACGAGGTTTGTTACATTTGTAATTTCCTGTTTGGTTTCTATTGTTTAGATATTTGGTAGAGGTGAGGATAGCTGATAAGTTAGGTGATTGTTTCATTGCATTTATGGGTGGTTTATCGAAAATGTCTTTGATCTTGTTGTCTAATTGGAGGTTCTTGTAATCATTTTTTTAAATTGTGAATAAGTGTGTGGGAATATTGATTGTGGTTAAAAACCATGGGAATCCGATTGTTGTTTTCATTTTTTCTTGTATGTGAGAAGTGTGTTACGATTTATCAGTATAGTTTTATTTAGTGCTTCTTTTTTATTATTTTTATTGGGTATTTGCATTTTAGGAATTGTTTTGTTAAGTTATTAATATTGTATAGAAAATCTAAATGGTCTGAGCATATGCGTTTGGTTCTAGAAATGAGCTGTATACAATAGATTTTTTTAATTTAAAGGGATGACAGCTGTTAAAGTGCAGGAATTTATGTTGGTTTGTGGGTTTGTTGTATAGACTGGTAGAAAGTGTATGTTTGTTTAATTTTATCATAACGTCTAAGAAAGGGATGGATGTGTATGAGTGCTCCATGGTAAATTTAATTGTATCGTGGAAATTGTTGCAGAAAGTGAGAAAGGTTTTTAATTTTTCTGATCCATGAGTCCATAATAAGAAAATGTCATCAATATATCTAAAGTAATGTGATGGTTTATATTCCGAATTGTCTAGTATCTTCTTTTCTAGAATGTGCATAAAGATATTAGCATAACTAGGTGCCATTTTTGTGCCCATTGCTGTGCCACTAATCTGTAAATATATATATACATATTAAGAAAGTATACGTGGCTTCTCATTATGCTATATATATATATATATATATATATATATATATATATATATATATATACCCCATATAAATAAATTAATGAAAACTCTAAAAATTCATGGTCGAAGCACGCAAGTCATTATAGTAGTTAAAAACACAAGGCTTTAAGGAAAATAAATCATGTTTTTTTTTGTTTTTGTTTTAAATCCGCCCTCGTTAACCGAAAATCAGCTTTGAATTGTAACATATACAAAAGTTAAAAGTAACAAAACCCAATAAAACAAAGTTAGAGCCTCTTTGTTGCCGTGACAGACACATTAATTTGGAAATTCTTGCAAAAATCAAATAATTGCCTGATTTTAATGAAATTTTGAGGACTTATTCACAAACGAATGATATTATTTTTGAAAATTTTTTTAGAAAATCTTGGTAAAAATATTTTTTTACATATGCTACCCTCACCCCCACCACTTATTTAATTTTATGAAAACTTGAGAAATTCAATGCGATAATTTTTAGGGACTATATATTAATTAAAAGAGAATTTGTAGAATGTTGATTAGAACGTTGGGTTGACCAATTGTAGAATGTATTGCTTCTTGAGTGTTGTGGTCACCAATGTTGAATGGGTTAAATAGATAATGTGGCTGCGTGTTGAGAAGGGTAATAAACATTCATACATAAAATTTAAAACATCAAGGAAGAAACAATGAGAACCAATTTTGTTTAACGAAGAAATATATTAAATTCAACAATAATACAAAGTAGTTGTAATATGAGTGAAAAAGGGAGAAAAAAGTAGCTTCCCCTTGACTGTAAGGAAATGTCTTAAAGAAGATTTGTCTGAGTAAAATGTTCAGAGTTCAGTGTTGAAAATAGAATATTTCTTTCAGAAAATTGTTCAGTTGTTGCAACTTACAGAGTTGATTTAACTTGGTGTGTCCCCTGAGAACTGGTAGTGTATCAAATAAAGTTCTGTATTGTGTATGTACGTGCGAAGTGAGTAGGATGAAATACACGAGCGAGTAGATGAGATCTATTGTCTCTGGGTACACTCGACTGTGGTTCTGGAACTACTATTACTGGTTTTTTGGAATGCATCCAATATTTATACTACCTAGGGTGGCTCCCAGCAGAGACGCTGGATATATTTTTGAATATACATGAAAAATATCCGATTGGACGAAAAATGGATCAATCAGCGATTTTGTAGCAAAGCTTGTTTTTGAACAAAGTGTAGGAACAAATTTACTATGGTGGAATGCGATAGATAAATTGTCCTGTTATTTTTTAGTATGTATTTATTGACCAATTAGAATTGGAGAAAATGTAGGCGTGGCACTAAAAATTCTTTGAAGAATTTAAATGACCGATTTTCTTTTCAAAATCGGATCCCATCTTATCGAAAATCTGTCCTGAATCGAAAAATAAAAAACACAGTAAAACTTTTTGTTTTTATAAATAATATATATTAAATACAATATTGTATGAAGAAAAAAAACAAAACTTTTTCGATGAAAAATGAATTTTTACATGATTTGTTTTTATTTTTAACAATTTTAAAATTTTCGATTTTCTTTTTTTGTATGTGTGATAAAGGTTTTATTTTTATAAATACATTTCCACTGAGGTAGCTCTTAGAAAATATTGTTAAGTAAAACTATAAACGTATATTGTAAAGCTTATTTCAATCTGACTATCCGAATATTTTTTTTTTAAATTTCGATTTGTTTTTGCATGTGTGATATATACGTGCAGAATTTAAAACAATGGATGTCAAAACCTATAAAAAGGTCACGTGTTTTAAGGGTTGTCCCCCCTTACGGGGAAAACCCCTCAAACTTTATCGTCCGCTCCGCCATACTTAATTATAAACACGTTCGGCGGTCAATCAGGTGTCAATAAATCGATTAATACGTCAGAAAAACAAGACCTCGTGATTAAGAAATGCTTGTATACAACATTTTATGCTATAACTAATATTTGTTTCAAACCAGATTAATTTAACTTTAAATTTGTTAATTTTCTTCAAATAACGTTTCAGAAATATATATTTTATTTTAGCAAGATTTTTAATACCGAGAATTAACTTTTGTTTAAAAATGTATCAAAATGGCCTATTTTTTTATCGATATTTCTGAAAAAAAAATCGATTCAGATCAGTACAATTTCTGTGTGAAATACACCACAGAGTATTTTGATTATTCGAAATAGTAATTTCTAAATCGTTTAGCTTTCAGTTAAAGCTTCTGTGATAGAGATTCTATGAAATTGTGGTGAATACGAAATAAAAATAACTCTCCTTTCTCTACTGTTTTCAAGTTCACGAGTCTATACGAAAATTTATTTTAGCCAATAGAAAAAGAGATTGGCTCCGGGCTGAAGAAAAACGAAGGCAAAGTTTAACGAGCCTATGTGAAAATTTATTTTGACCAATAGAAAAGGAAGCGGCTTACAAACTGATAAAAAAAAAAGTAACGAGCCGATGTGGAATCGCTTTTTAATATAAATAGGCAGAGAAAGTTAGAGAGAGAGAGAGAGAGAGAGAGAGAGAGAGAGAGAGAGAGAGAGAAGCATGAGGCAGAGTTCAATGCATCTGAATAATGCCAATGTCAAATTACACACTGATACATTATCATCCTTTATTAAACTCCAAAGTTAATTACTTTATAAATTTTCATTCATGTTGAATACAACCATATAACTTTTTTTTATGTGAAAAACAAACTCTCTTAATTTGTTTTAAACATTTTGGAATATTACTTCGACGACTTATGAACATTTTCTCTTCTTGACAATTCATCGAAACTACGAACATTAAACGCTTGATTTCTTTTCCTGAAACCAGCAACTGATAACTTCAAATGTGTAAATGAATTCCTTATCTTGTTTTGTTAAATATAACTGAACATGTGTGTTTCCTCGTCATTTCCCCCCAATACTTCAAAGTATTTCTCGTTTTGCTAACATAGGTTTTTTACTTAGAATAATGTCAGGCTGGAGCAAGTTCACTACACTACTGTAATAAATAGGATCCCCCACTATAAAACTAAAGCTAAACTAAAAAGCCATTTCAATTGCTTCCAAATAAAATAAAATAAAAATACATTCCCTTGAAGAAAGTGAACAAATTTCTCAAGAAGTACTGTTCATTTTCATAATGAAAGACCAGAACAAAAATACAACGGCATTATTTTTCCACGAGCTCAATGTACTGCACTTTTAGACTCACTGTGATCTTTCCTGGGAATTGTTAACATCGAGAAAATGATTAGCTTCGGTTCCTTCTGAGATCAGCTGCATGTCTATCGTTGGTGTTGTTATGGCAACAACCATTTTTGGGAATTTTGTATATTTCCCCAAATCATTATTCTGCTTCCAGTCTAGTTTGACATATTTTAGGCAATTGTTGTCAATTTTTCTTTTTGACGAAAGCTTTTAATTTTTTTCGCTAGGCGAATGTGCATCCAGTGGCTAACCTCTCTACAGATGGCAACCGCTCTAAGGCCTCCATGGCTTGGTCATAGCGTCAGCGCTATCCCCCATTCCCACCTCCCACCCCAGGGCTTCAAAGAGCAGCGTAGGTAAAAGAATTTATTAAATAGAAAAACGTATTTGAAAATTTAAAATTTCATATAGTAAGTTTTTACTTTTTATTCTTATCAATAAAATATGAGAATTTATATAAATATATGTTTGAAAAATTAAAATATTTTATTTGAAAGGTATTTATTAAAATAGGACATTCAAATAGCTATTGTGGAATCTTCCACAACAGCCCTGCTAGGAAATGCACTATTCCTGTTGTGACTTTCACCACCACCATCTTACAAAATATATAACAAGCATTCATTGGTTAATCACCTTCAATCTAGCTTGCTGATTGGTCAATTTCGACCAATCAAATCACCCCCACGCGACAGATCTATTTTGGCGCCAACTCTGTCGGAGCCTGTCACGTGATACAACAAAATTATAAAAACCAAACACGAGTGTTTCTCTCTTTCTCTCGCGTCTCATTCCTTGCTGCCAAGATGTAATCTTCAAGAACTCCCGTCTTGACCATGCACTCAGACGTTAAAGACCATTACCATTTCACGCAAGTACGTACTCTAAAACCTCTTCTGAACTCTTACCAAGGTTTACAACTCACAATTCCAAACATGCTAAAGGAACTTTATTCTTCTAAACTACAGTTTAATAATTACTTCTTCTTTATGAGCTCAGGTACAAATATTTCCAAATCTAAGAGACATAACTCTATCACACCTTCAGCTTATATGCTTGTACACCAAACACTAATAAATTCAATTGTTATGTTTTGAAATCATTATTTACTATTTACGTCAAATATAAATAGCATTGCGTCCACGCATTGTCCTTAATCCTACCTTTTCTAGTCAAAGTTAAATGTATGTAGTACACACCCTTACATAATGGTGACAACAATATTGGTGACCCCGTCGGAAATAAATAATTGTGGCGATATTTACCACTACAATAATGGTCACCCCGACGTTCAAGTTAACAGCAACTACACTATCCTAGTTCTATATTCTAATAAAAGCAATTTGGAAGTAAATGGGCGCCAAATATTCGCTGCAAAAACTAACGTGCTAACTGTTTATATTCACAATTTGGTTTTCGGTGCTTTATGCCCGAAATAATTATAAAAACAAAATTGAAATCAGACAATTTTAAAGGCTCAATTTATTTTTTATTTTCATTTATTTATTTTTTTTTATAGAAAACAAAAATGATTGGTTGATAAATATTTTGTGCGCCTGAAAATAACTTCCGGAGAAATTTGCGTGCAAGCCCCTGGAGATCTTTTTTCTTTTAATGTGCCATGCGTGATACACGCTTAGGTGATCATGTATCTTTCGATACAGGACTGATGAGGCAGATTTCTCCCCGTAGTATGTTGTCATTTCTTTTTGCGGTAGACCAGTTGTCATCTAAGGCAACCCAGTCTGCCCTGCTATTTACCCATAACTGGGGGGTGAAGACGAGAATTCATACCTTTACCAAGGGTATTCGCACGTAAGTGAATGTAATGGATTCGACTGGAATTCGAACTCGGCTCTCCGATTCCTCAATCCGAGCCGCTATCCATTACTTCACCGTGCCTGCTGGAGGTTCATTACTTAAATTACTATAAATGTTGGCTGTTGCCATTTCAGCAGCAGTGTGAAAACATCGGCTAGAGGTGATGCATTCTGAGTGACCAGAGGTTAAAAATCTTAAAGTGTTTTTTGTTTAAGCACTACATCGTCAAAATTACGACTGATGTTTACTTCCTACCCAGAAAAAGTCACGAAGACAACTATAGTTTTTCGTTTACCTATCTCCATGGTTCCACATTATCTATAATAACTTTATTCAGAAATACAATTTTAATAAAAACAACAGAAGTTTTCCAAAAGATATTTCTGAAAAACAAATTCTATTTGCTAATCAACCCACGTTACATCGAACGTTTTGTACAAATTTTATATACAATTTAAAAGATATAGGTTATCCTCCCTTGGTTGATAAGGCACCCTGATAAGGAAGATGAGCCCATTTATATGAAAATAATGGGTAAAACCCAGATTTATGCGCCAAATGGATTTTACGCATTAAAGGTGAGAGGCTTGAAGACCACTGTGGTGCATAGACGCGTTTTACCCTACTCAAAAGTACAGGCGATGCAGGCCACAAGTAAACCTGAATTATGCAAGCACAAGCAGACATTGGAAGAAGATAAACTTCAGATAAGTGTTTCAATCAATTCCAAACAGATATATGTATTTGGACTTTTTTTAAAAAAAAACTGTTCATTTCTCTCGTCATTTGTTCCTCTGTATCAACTCATGGGAAGTTGCTAATTTTCCCATAACAATTAATAAATATATCTTCAACTCCTGTAACGTGGTGAGTCTCTTTCGAACTTTGATAGATATTCTATTTTTACAACTTTTTGTCATTAATACATAATTTGTGTGGATAATAAATCATTTTTAAACTTTTTTTTAATATTGAGAACGTGTTCTTTTATTTTGCAGTTTTTTTTATCCCTTCTTGAATTTTCTTTATACACTGCAAAAATCTTCATATTTTATATCATGTAAAATCTTTTATACCGTGTGTAGAGTAGAAATGGAAGGTCTCATTAGATAATAGGGGACTTCCACAGACAGTCACTGGAGGACATAAGTTCCCTCCTCCGGTGTTATATAAACACCTGAGTGCCCAAGGGACGAGTGTATACTTGTATTTGTATCTCGTTGGTACGAGAATAAAGTAATTCAGAATTACTACTACCATTGTCGTTGTTATTTTACATGGCTCTGTGAACAGGATCTGGTGAATACGTGGAACTATCTTAAGAAAACAAGACATGACATCTGCACGAGGCGGAACGCTCGATTTGATTGCACATCTCCTGCAACAAATGATAAAGCTACAAAGGCAAACTATTGCCCTTCAGATGGACGGAACCCCTAGCACGACGCAGACGTCCAACACAATAAAACCCAGACAGTGTTTTGTCGTTGAACGCAACACAACGGACAACGACTGAGTATTATTTAATGACGCTTGAACTCGGTATAAGGAGATGTGTAAACTTACCAACCCAGTCGAAATACGCAACAAATTGAGAACGACATACTCACCTGACATCAAAAGGATCTTTTCGACCTTATAGGGATTGAAACCTTAAACTCAGCTACGGAGGAAAGGCACGCATCCGATTCGTTACAATAAAAGGCAAGGAAGTTCACACGTCAAGCAGAAGGTGAATAAATCACTAATGTTTTAGCAAGGCTACGAGCTCAAGCCAAATTTTACTCGTTCACAGTTGATTGTCCCAACACGAAAGGCAGTGGTCAGCAAGTCAACTACTCGTGCTACATGATAGCTGGGCAGATGATGACAAGGAACACCAGAGTCGAGTTTTGGCCGAGGCTGCCAACTTCACCACGCAAAAGTCCGGCCGACTCATCAGCTTGATTGAAAACGATGGACACGTCAGCTGCTCAGTTACTAAATGATGTTAGCCCGTCAATCTCGTCCTACATACAGATATCTTACCACAAGCACCGAGCGGTTCAACATCCCAAAGGACTAATGTGCCCTCTTCTTCGCCGAATAAGAATCCTTGTGTGGGTTGTCGGAAGACGCTTCATCCCAGTGGATCAATTAGTAGGAAAAATTGCCCAGCAGCTAAACTGGTATGCCATAATGGCGGGATTAAGGGTCATGTAAAAAGTGTATGCCAGAATTTTACTAAAATTAAAATTGGAACTACGAAGAGATCAACAAAGTGTGAGACATAGCGTGATTTATTTACTTTCTCAAACACTAGTCTGAAAGTATCCCCACCACCCACACCATCTACTATGCCAGCAGGTCAAGACGGAGCCATAAAACCTGTTTAATACCACCCGGTGCATCTTGTGTGAAATGGAAAGCAATTTGAATGAAGTGACCCATATTCATTGCCATCACTGACGATAGAAGGGGCCATAATGCATCAAACCCACGCTTCATTTGAACGCACCCAAACTGCTTCCAATTAGTCACGGTATTCATCGCATCCTTGTAATCGCAGATACACAAGCTCAAACTTGTTCAAGTGGACCAGAGATATTAAAATTACTCAGGTGCCCAGATGAATACTTCGTGCCAACTAGTCATCGAATACGTGGCATCACGGACAACCAACTTCATATAAAGGGCGTGTTGTTCATGCATATAAGAATTGTCACGAGGGAGACACGACAGATGGTGTATATGTCAAACAAAACGTTTAGTTTTTACTTATCAAAATCTGATCTGAAGGATCAACATTTGCTGCACCTGATTTCCCAACACAGACATTACAACTCGACCCGTTGAAGAGTGCAAAGGAAAATGTCTTGTGCACATGCCTACTCAGAAAACCCATTCTAGAGATGCCTAATGCCATTCCGCTCCTTCCGACGGAAACCAACAAGCACCTAATAGAACGATGGATACGTGACCATTTTAAGTCCAGCGCATTTAATACATGCCCACACCAACCCTTACAGACCATGACAGAAATGTTATTGGACATTACCTTCGTCGCTGATGCGACAGCGGTTCATACACCGATCTCTGTCCACCTCTCTGGAAAAAGAGAGCGAAACGTCGCGCTACGTATAATTGAACCGGTACCAATGGGCATTCTTATAACTTGGCGCTCAAAGATGGTAGTCGCAGTCCCAAAAGACGTTCCCCACAGACTTACAAAAACTGAACGCTACATTCACAAGGGAAATCCATCACCCCGTGTTCCAATTTAATCAGGTCCCTATCGTACCGGCTCTGACAAAGGAAAACAGTTATGGGCGAATGGAACGGGTACAACAGCTTATCGCTTTTCTCAGTCGCACAAGATGTCACTACATTTATCACTGAATGGGGTCGGTCGGTGGCCACGGGCCGGTACAGATATCTCCGTGCTACCCTAGGGATTTCACGTTTTTGGAGACGAATATATACCCGTCAGTTCGACGATATAACAGAAGATATGATTTAAAAAAAAGCCTGTTGCATAGAGGATAACCTCCTTTGAAACAATTCTATAGAGTCCTCATTCTGAATATATAACACACTGCGGGAAAAATGGGATTGTGTTTAACCATGACAAATTTCATTTTGCCGACACTGTGGTAGAGTTTGCCTGGTTCTTAATAACAGCCGATAGTGTGAAACCCATGAAGAAAATAACAGGTTATCCTTCACTTTCCTACGCACACAAGTATCACGGTCGTCAGGTCCTGGTTTGGACTAGTGAATCAAGTATCTTATGCATTCTCGCAAACTGGGGTGATAGCCCCTTTTCGGGAATTACTGCGCTCGAAGATCTGTCTATATTTCTGAGATGAGTAATTATGTACACTATTTACATTATTCGCATTGTTGTCCTCATCTTTGTCGCCATATTTATTACAACGTTTCGGCCGTTGTACGCTCCGGCCTTCTTCAGGTGGTTGGAATGTCGAACAACCCTTTATTTCGCTCACTGGGGTAGACTGTTCTAGTTCCACGTGTCATGTCTAATGGATGTCAGTTATCTCCTGTTAATTCTCCTCTCCAAGTTCTCCACTGCCTTAACCGGGTATTGAACTCACACTCTTTGTCACTGGATCTAACTAACGCCTTTATCCACTGTGCCATGTGTCTTGAGGGTCCAGTTCGACATTCTAACAACCTGAAGAAGGCCGGAGCGTACAACGGCCGAAACGTTGTAATAAATATTGTGACAAAGATGAGGACAATAGTCTGAATAATGTAAATAGTGCGCTCGAAGAATCGAAAATTTTATTGGGACAAAACGCTTGACCAACTTTTTGAGGAATAAAGCGAGTAATAGTGCGGAAAATTGAGAACGGAGTCAAGACGTTCGAGATGAATAAACCGACGTGCCATTCAACAGAATACAGAAAAACGGGAATCAGTTACTTTATTAAAAAAAAAACAAAAAACAATTGCCCTAGCGAAGCAAACCCAAATTACAGTGATGGCTGGATCTCGCTTTACCAACGACGCAGAATCCCGCTAAGTACTGGTCGAAGGTGAAGCTCTGGTTCTTGTCTACGGAGTAGAATCATGACGAATATTTGTATTGAAATGTCCAGATTTTCTAGTGACTGTTAACCATCAACCACTTATAAAAATTTTTTAGATAAGACCTTCAAGAACATAAAGAACCTACGTCTCTTTAAGTTCAATGAACGCACAATAATGTACAAATTCAGCATTACACATCTCCTTGGAAAACTTGATGCTGCACCCGACTACGCCTCCCGGTACCCAGCAAGGATCCCATCAAAGGACTCAAAAGAACGTCCCCAAATATCTATCACCTGCACATATATAACAGAAGTGTAGACGGTCATTCTACGAGGTGACCACAACTGATGCAGTCGAACCAACCGACAGTGCAATCAAGGCTGTATTCATGTCCACATACTAGCATGACCCCAGATTGAGGGCTATCACGTGGGATATGATTATTGCCGCCGCAGCCATTAATGTCGAACTCTGGTGAAATATGTACGAATTTCCCCAAATCACGCCATGAACTCCTATCAGTGATCTCTGGGTTTTGGCCCATGCACATGGAATTGTACTGCGTGATAAAATCCATATAACTCGACAATTCGGTATGGAGCACTTGAATCCCTACATTCTGCACACGTTGTTGTAAATGGTATGCGAGCAAATGTGATCCCACCAACAAATTAGGAGAAACCGTCGTTGTATCCGACATGATTTTGTATCCGTTGATGATCAAGTATTAAGATTTATCAAAAGTATCAAAATTTACCCAGACTGTTTCGGCTAGTAAACGATGATTACAAGCTAAAATATATTTACATTTTTACCCATTCAAAAATGAATAGACTTAAATAAAATCAAGTACGGAATAAACAAAACAATATGAAAAGACTTCTCTGTTTTATCTGCGCTGGATTTCGTCCACTTTAACCAACCATTCGTCCAAAAGGAATCAGATATGGTATCCTAGGCACTTTGTCCAAATTTCACTCCCCTATCTCTTATATTTTTACCTTCTCCTATTACCCCCTTAAACGACCACTGAGTAGGCGATTCCTTTTTTGTGTGAATCTAAAAGAAGTATGGTGACATGTACGTACATAAAATAAATCAAGAAATCACAATGTCTTGTAGTGAGATCCGATAAAAGAACAAATAAAATAAAATATAAAAATATAATATATAAACAAAAATAAAAAAGATTGTTACGGTCCAGAATGATGATATTTCATCATTCTAAAAATAACCATGTCATCAGTGATGATAGAAAATAATATTTCATCATCCTAACCTTCGTGATTATAAAAACGACCCTTCCACTACAAGAGAGTCAGTAGAGTAGCGTATACTAGGGTACCCATAGTAGTAGAGTAGACAAGTAGTAGTAGTAGTAATAGTAGTACAGAACTCACGTCTTTGCCAGCACTTCATGAAGATCGAAAACAGACGATTTCAAACGCCATCCTCACAAACGAAATTCTCGGAACCAAACTAAGTAAGCACTGACTTTGAAACAAAAGACACACTGAGAAGATTTTTACACACATCATACAAATATTTTTGTAATTTACATCACAACAAGAAAATACAAATTCTTGCTATGTCTCAAGTTTTTATTTTTATATTATTGTTGTACGTTTTAATTCATTTCGTTTTCAATATATAAAAAGAGAAAATCTACACTATAGATTCATATAACAACGCTCAAATAATATCAAGTTTGCATCAACCTTAACTTACCCATTCTGTTACAGGATTCAAATTAAAATAAGGTATTTGCGCTAAAACCGTTATCTCTTTCTTTCTCTCTCCCCCTCTCTTTCTCTCTCTAAGCTTCTCTTTCTATACTTCTTTCTTGACTAACGAAAAGGCAGCCCCCAAATAAAAAGTGGAAGAAGAAGAAGAAAAGACTGAACCCGTCAGAAAAACGCTGGAAATTTGCAAGGACAGAGCCCGCTAATTTATGACTGAAAACAAACAAAAGTCATGGAGGCTCCACGCATAACTTCCGTTATAAAAAATGAAAAAAAAAGGAACGCCGGAAAATAAAATAATTTGGGCTAATACAAAAGTGACACAGACTTTTGATATTAGCTGAAACCAAAGTTCCTCTCAGAAACTCGGAGTCAGGTCAAGAGGATATAAGCTGACACCGCTTAGATAGAAGAAGAGAGTGACGAACAGAGACGCTACCCCGGAGAAGCCAGTCATTTGTGATGCGTGAAGAAGTAGTTAAGAGGTCATCTGCTAATGTTATTTCTACCCTGTGTATGGTCGGGAAAAATAGTAGATTGTCACTGACCTATTTACTACCCCTATCATGGTCTGACTTCAAAATACACTACTGTAGATTTTTCTGACTGCTATCAATAGCCACCTTATTAACGAACTTTTTTGCTATTCCGAATATAAAAGGACTCATGCATCACTTTAAAGAAAATAAATAAAAATATATTATTTATTTTAAACCTTTTAGTTTTATTCCAAAGTTTCCAGTAAAGAAAATCTCATCGCTATATCCATAATCCTATATGATTACATTGCAAGAGACCACAAACAGATTTTTTTCAAGTAAGCTACTACAGCACTTGAGTATAAACAGTTTTTCCATAACCGGTATCGCCTTTCAGTTACGTTTCTTTATTCTGTAGTTTCCACCTGGAAAGCTGGTACTTTGTAAGGATAATTCAGCAATAATAATAATAATAATAATAATAATAATAATAATAAGTTATTTGATTAAAGAATATTAGATAGTAGTTATAGGTTGCGGTAGTGAATAATTGGGATAAAATAGAATATGGGATGATTCAATGTTGCATATAAGACGCTTGGCGATTTTTAAAGTTATCTATATGTTTTTAAAAAATCCGTCATATACGGTAAAAATGATAAAATTAAAAAATAAAAAGCTATAGAATAAACATATTTTCCTTCCTTAATCCTTACTCTTAAATTTAATATAATAATAATAATAATAATAATAATAATAATAATAATAACAACAACGACTAATAATAACAGTTTTTAGTACATAAAGAAAGCCATAGTAAAAAAAAATCTCTCATACAGGGTGAGTAAAAAGTAACTCCCTATTTTATCTATTAATGGGCAGCCAGGAGTCCTTACTTAACACCCTGTCACTTTTTTCTTTGGGATTGATTTAAAGGAGCAAGTCTACTATACCAAACCAAGACTTTGGAAGAACTTGAAGGACGAATACAAGAAGTTATGTCTCCATACCACAATAGTTTCTGGTGAAATCAATTGACGCGATTCCGAGGAGGTGGTGGCGGCTCGAGAAACTGGTAGCGAAATCTAGTGGCCATATTGAATTTTAAATAAAACCTCATGCTAAACGCTTTCCTCTGATATCCATTTCTTGTAAAAATTATAGTTAATAAATAAATTATAAGTATTTTAAAATGGGGAGTTACTTGTCAATCATCCTGTATATTTATCAATCCTTTTTGAACCAACTTTATTCACTATAATTTTTATATTACTGATATTTTCGATATATATTATAAAATATTATGTAAAAAATACGATCCTTTGTCCCTTTCTACTATTTAAAGCGAAAATATTTCCAATTGATGAGATGCTTGGAAAATGTTTTTGATAAGTCCTTGCTTATGAGTGATTCTATCGACATGATGTTGGGTTCAAGCAAGGCAATAAAAAAAGAATGTACTGGAAAAGAAAGGGCTCTTTCTCGATGTTATTTTCAATTAATCAGAAGGTCGGTGATTGAACCTTAGAAAAATCTGAAAAGTAACTCAGTGAACCAGCCGGGACTAAAATAAAGAAAGCGGTCGGTTACTTTCCTTCGAAACACTGTTTGTGTGTAAGTAGTCAAGTCAGAAGAGGATGAGGTCAACAGAACGATTAACCTTAGCAGAGAGTTGAGAAAAGTTGTTGCTGAATTCTAAAAGACTCCGTAATCCATAAAGAATTCTAACATACGAAATCTTAAAACAAACAATTTTGAACATACTTGTCTGAAACCAACTCGCAATAGACCAGCCTTCCTCCAGTAATCCAATGTGAATTCACTCTTTTCATTTCTACAAGGCTGTACCAATTTCTGAAGCTTACCACAGACGACATTCATTCTGTAAATTCTTCCATTAAAAAAACGACACTCATACTGTGTTGAATTATCAACCTGCTGAACAGCTCAACAAAATTTGACACTTCTTGAACATCTCATTACACTTTCTTCTAAGGACTTTTAAAACTACAACTTCCCACTTTCCTATGGATATTTTTCTATCTAGCTTAGTTTCTTTAGGTGTTAAAAAATATTTTGAACAAGCTACTACATCCATCTATATTTACATATTAATTATTGTAAATGAAGAATTTCTTTCTATTTCAGTTTCACATTAAGTAAGAATCGTTTTTTACTGTGAGCCTAAAAAGGTTTTAAGTGATCGATTTTTTTACATATGGAAAAATCAGTTAGTTTATGCTTTGCTTTTCCTTTTCTGGAATTCACTTTATCTTTATTAGAAGGATGCCAAAATTGATAAATTCTGAAAACAATTCAAAAACATGTGTTCTCTTTTAGCAAGTATCTTTTTTCATCGTAGCTAAAGGTCGATGTTGTCAGAAGAATTCTACTGTAATTCCTTGTATCAGAATTTTTATTAACTTCACTATAGCGTATCGATATCCAGTTGTACTCTCTTCAAATTAAAATCATTGTTTATCTTAGCAAGTACAATGGATTTATCAAAGTGTTTGTCGTGGGTAAGTATATAAGGGTATCGTGAGATATTCGAAAATTTAATATAGTCATACAACGATTTACGCCATACTATTATATGAAATTAATCCTATATATATTTTTCAACCAATAAAATCTCATCAGACGGTTTTTTTTTATAAACAATTATTACAAGGGAAAATACCGCCCAAATACTTGCGGACGTAGTTGTAGACATACCACGTGTTATTTTTAGACCATTTAGAAAATAACAATAATAACTTCCTTCACTACTCTCGCAAATTTAAGAAAAAAGATTTTCGCGAGCCAGTATAAAATCATTTCCTAACTCATGAAAAACTTGTATTCAAAAAATTAGATTTTGGATTCCCTTACGGATATAAAAATAGAAGCATTCTTCTTCTTGGGGCCATTTTGATCTACACGTGCGTACACATACATGCACACAATGGAAGAGAGACAGTCAGCAGCCGTCGATTAAGGCCTTGTCCACGCACACAATAGGAGGGAGTAACAGGCAGCCGCCTACTAATCTTTTGTCTACGAACTCACAAACACATTAGTCTGACCATCATAAAGTAAGCCTGTTTACGCATTTCACAACACATTAAGAGTATTTAATTACTTGATAAAACAAACTTTACTGCAAGGAAAACTGAAAAATTTTATTGTTATTGTATATTTCTGAAAAAATTTATAAACGTTATTTCAATTGACGTTCTGCTTCTACTTTTCCTCCAGAAAATAACATTTTTATGTTTCACTTAAAAGATGTGTTATTGTTGTTGCTAAATGTTTGGAATCCTGACACACAGGAAGCCACAAAAACCTGGGTAGATGGATCCCAATATTATCTGTCTTAATTAAATACAACCCTATGAGTCAAGTGCATCATTTTACATTGTAATCTTTAAATAAATAAATGATAACAAAAACAATGTACGTGGTATTTTTAATAGCGAAGAAGTCGTAAGAAAATTTCACTTAATGGGTAGATTAAACTGGCAACTTTTGCAACTGTCAAAATAAAATGGTTATGCAAATAAGTAAGAGTTGGCTCGTTGCCAGAGTGCCTTGAGTCAGTGGGGATACGAATAAGAATTTGCACAATAAAATTAGTTCACATCATTTCACAGTAGGTGGAGAATAAATGATTTTCTGGGAGGACCAGCACGTTCCTGGAGACGGGCCTATTTAGGGTTATATAATTAACACAACTTTAATTATCTCCTTCCTCCCTAAGCAATCTTTACCGCTTCTCTTTCTTTTTCTTCCAGTCTTCTTTCTCTGTTTCATCAAAATTAATTTCAACTCACGTTGTGAAACAACATGTCATCAATGTAATGAATCTTTCATGTTTCTTGTTCCAATTAACCTCTTCCAGCTGGTACCTCTAGTTACAATTTCAACACTAATTTACGATCTTTTTATAAATAATGTTTATAATATTCTGAATGTAAACTGTGAGTGGAATTAACAAAACCCAGGGCTTGGACAAAACTGTTCAACAGCTTTTATTTATGGTTGAAACAGAGTGCAAAATAGTGGTATTTGTTGGGGGAAAGTACAGTTTCCCAGTTAACAAAGTTCTTGAGTAGTTGTTTTTGTTAAAAGAGATTTCTTCGCTAGTTCCCACGTAAAAACGAGAAATCAGCAGCAAGAGTTGTGTGTAGTTTTCCTTTGGTAAGTGCCTCGAAGGAAAATTTCTCCGCTGGTGAAACTTTCAGCCGACCCTCGTATGGTTAAAAAGGGCCAAAAAGGTTGAGAACCACTGTTAGTGGGTGTATTTATTAAATAATACGATTTGTCTCATAATTCTACACGTGGCAGGCGATCTGAAGGAACAAATGATTTGAAAAATGAAAAGTAAGAAATTTGCAGATAGATAAAATCATCAACAATAATAAGGATACTAGACTCACCTGTCATGTACGATTTATTGATGGGGATGATTGCAGATCTTCTGTTTGTAAAGCCATAACTGCAAGTACAAAGGCTTGATGTAGCGAATTTATACCACAATAGCAGCAGACATAGACATCTATGTGTTCGTCTTGGAGAAAGCCACTTCTCTTTGAAAGTTGAAATTTGTGGGGTTTTATAAGAAATTTTCCCGAAAGTAGGCTCGATAAAATTAGGATTTTAGTTTATTCTGATTGGTCAAATATTTCATATCGTGATGTTAATTTCTAACCAGTAGACACTTTGATTTAAACGGCGTGTGTTGTATTGTGGAATCTTTTTGGTATGTTTTTAATATTGTCTCTTATTGGGTAGAAAATAATGTTTGGGCCTATTTTAATATGATGGTGTTTATCAATCCACCCACGGGGATCGAATGTGGCACAAGGCTTTTTTAATGTTTTAAATTAATTGAAACACTTATTTGAAATTGATTGTATTCTTCTTCCGATGGCTGCTTGTCGATGTATTATTCAGGTTTGCGTAACCTGTACTTTAGAGTAGGCTAAAACACATCCGTTCACCGCGCAGGTTTTGAAGTTTCCTTTGGCGCCTAAAGTCCATTTGGTGCTTAAATTCCGGTCTTACCTATTATTCACCAGATAAATGGACTCATTTTCCCTATCAGGGAGACTTATCAACCGAAGGGAGAGCAAGTTTATTTTTGTAACGTCCAAACTAAAAAAGATTAATACCCCCAATCAAAACAAAAAAAAAAAAAAAAAAAAAAAGCCCGATGCGGCCTCTTTTCGGTAAGTATTATTTTCATCGAGTGGCTAAGTGGAGTTTGTGTTGTCAAGTTTCCCAGTTGTATCTTTTTGAGATCAAAGAACAAGGCAGACAGTTGGCGGGGTGCAGACGAAGACTAATGTCACGGCTAACAAAAAAAAAAAAAAAAATCAAGGACTTGGACGAATAAAACAAAAAAAAAAACCCCTCAAAATCCGTGATATTTTTTAATCCTTTACATTTGTAATGTATATAAAATTTATATATTTCAATAAAAAATTAGATTACGGAGAATATTTTCTTAAATTCTTAAGATTACTGAGTACTCAAAAGGCGTTCGCGTTATATTCATCAATTATTTTGTTTAATGTTAAAAATCAATTAAAATTGATTTTGAAATACAGCGTCGGGGCCAGCATTAGAATTTCCCCCAACTCCCAAACTTTACATCCCCCAGGCTCTCTGCTAAATGTCGATTTAAAATTTCTCAACCTGGGAGCCACAAAACCTCGAAGGAAAATTGGAGGGCAGGGCAGTGTTTTTTAAATAACCAAAAACCAGAGAATCATCCAATTAAAATGAAAATTTCAGTACATATTCAGTAATTATTTACTTTTATAATGAATAAGGTTTGTTGTATACCGGTTTATACCGTTCCCAACTTGTTTCGGTTGTTAGTAAACTCGCTGGTTGAAAATGGGAATAACACGCTGTCTCCTGAAATATCTACAACAACATGGTGGACTCGGGATGTGAGTCCACGTAAAAATGTAAAGAAACGATAAGCATCAATATATATGTACAAACAAATGATAATATATTAACAAGAAAGGTATACAAGCAACGAAGACAATAATGTGCGTAACAAATGAATGTGAAAAACTTTTTGGCCCAAAGTATGTGTAGTGAGTGAATCTGCGTACCTATGTGTGTGTGTGTATGTATTGTTCATCCGTTTCTCAAAGAGAACGCGTTCTCTGCGAGAGGTTACATGTTGACGAATAAGCGGATAACGTAAAAAGAGAATGAGAAAAATATTGTCGAGTATTTATTGTCCGGAGAGCGTCCCATAGTAGCGGTTTTAAAAAAGTTTAACTCGACAGTTTTTTTCTATTTTAAAAAATCTGAGAAAATGTTATTCTTTTTGTAATAATCACCAATATTTTCATGAATATACTCGAAAACAAATGTTTAAGTCGCAAATTTTTACATCTCCATAAAGATTAATCGCCGACGCATCTCCGCTGAAAATAAAAGTTTTTCAAAGATTCCAACACAACACATGAAAAAACGTCCCCGACAAACTGAATTTTCTTAAAAAGCAAAAAAAACAAAAAACAAAAAAGTAAAACGTGCTACTGCATGAGAGGACTTAATATTTTGTCGATGGCTTGACGGAAAAATGTGGGTCAATCAGGGTTTTTTAGGGTTAGTGGTAAGCTAGGAGTAGAACTTTTCCGTAAACGTTTGATGAATGAGATAATGCGCAATTTACATTGATACATGGTTTAGCGTCTCGTACTAGCGTCTTTTTCACCAGCTCCTGTCATGCATTCACGAAAAAAAAAAAAATTAATACGATTTATAGCTAAATAAATGCATTTGGACGTTTTCACTGAGATATTTTAACTGTTCAACTCGTGTTGCAAAAAAGAAAAAAAATCAGTACTGAAATGGTGAGAGAGAAATAGAAGAGAGAGAGAGAGAGAGAGAGAGAGAAAAAATAACGGAGACACGAGAAGAGAAAGAGAGAGATAATGGAGACACAAGGAGAGAGAGAGAGACAGGCAGAGAGAGGAGAGAAAGAAAATGACAGAGACAGTGAAGAGAGAGAGAGAGAGAGAGAGAGAGAGAGAGAGAGAGAGAGAGAGAATGGTGGCGACAAGGAAAATGTTGAATTTCGCTTCTTCCTGTTTAAAAAATTCAAAAATTGGAGTTACTAAAACCACTGCATTTTCATAGTAGCTGTATTCATATAAAATGGACATTTTATTGTAATTTCACGGTGGAGTAATGGATAACGCTTTGGATTGAGGAATCGAATTCCAGTCGAATCCATTGCATTCACTTACGTCCTAGTACCATTGGGAAAGGTATGAATCCTCTTCTCCCACTCCCAGCTATGGGTAAATAGACTGGTAGAAAGAAATGGTAACCTACCGTGGAAAAAGTATGTCTCGTCAGAAATATACATGATCGCCTAAGCGTGTATCATGCATGGTACCTAACTGACTGACAATAATGGATCCTACCATCTTATGTAAACAATTCAACTAGAAAAATTGAAAGTAAATACAATATATAAGTGAAAATTTGCTACGATACTGATTGGACCTGTGCTACTCTCTGTTAGTTTCTTCAGCGACATGGACCAATTTTATTATTCCTAAGAAATACTCACGGGAACCAATGACACTAACATCATTTCTAAAAATCTATTATTTCATTCGAAAACTTTTTATATGACGATAATTGAACTTGTGGATACCTTCAATATCGTTGGATTGATAACTTCCATATAAAAACCTGTAAACGTGTAACAGACAAAATGTTGAAGGCGCACAACAAATATAGTAGACTTGGGATGTGAGTCCACATATTAATGAAAAGAAACGATAAGAACCAATATATATATATCTTACTTATTATAAAACGCAGATTGTGTGTGTGTGTGTGTGTGTGTGTGTCTGTACGTTTATATATTGGATCGGATTTCCTACATTTTTCAACCGATTTCACCAAAACTTCACAGGACTACGTAAAATTACCTTGCGGTGGTTCCGACAGTGCCAAAAATGGGAAAAACACAATTGTTTTTGCACGAAATCAATTTGAAAATACGATTAAGAGGCATTAATGAAAGGGGGACAACTCATATTGAGTTATACTTATTATAAAACCCATGTTGTTTGTTTGTGTGTGTGTGTGTGTGTGTTCGTTTATATATGGGATCGGATTTCCTACATTTTTCAACCGATTTCAACAAAACTTCACTTTTTTTTGGCAGGTAGTGTTTCTTATTGTCTTGCAAACTTTTTTCTTTAGTTTTACATTCAGAATGCTTTAAAAATTAAATTTACAAGACAATTGTTTATAATAAAATTCTATTCAATCGGTAGACTCATAACGATTGAAAACAATGTTTTTGTTTGAGTTTGGGTTTGACCAATTCAAAAAAAAAAAAAAAAAAACTAATTAAGACATGCGTGTCCGTCAACCTTAAACAATAATCTTTGTCAATTTTATTTTTCAGTCTTTATGATGGTCGATACTTGATCTATCTCTTACTGTTACATCTCCGGGCAACGCCGGGCTCTACTATATATATATATATATATATATATATATATATATATATATATATATATATATATATGTGTGTGTGTGTGTGTGTGTGTGTACAAACAAATGATAATGTATTAACAACAAAGGTATACAAGCGACAAAGACAATAATGTGTAACAAATAAATGTGAAAACCCTTTGGATTCAAAGTATGTGTAGTGAGTGAATGTGTCTACGCACGTGTGTGTGTATGTATTGTTCATGCATTTCCCAAAGGGAAGGCGTTCTTCGCGAGAAGTTATATGTTAACGAATAAGCGGATAAGGTAAAAAGAGAATAAGAAAAAATATCGCCGATTATTTATAGTCCGGAGAGCGTCTCCTAGGTGCAGTTTCGAAAATTAGGAGGTGGTAACCGACAAAAGATTGCATGAATGCTGAACTTATAAAGTAGAGCTCGGTTTCTTTATCTGCAGATTATTGATGCATGGATGAAAAATAGAACTTTATATTGTATTTTTTCGATGCTTAGCAAGAGAAAATGCATTCACGACTTCATTCACAGCCGAGGGATCGAGCACATTCATTTTCAATAGAAATCATTGCTAACCTGGATAACCTTTCATCATTCATTGTAGATCTTAGATAATTTTTATTAGTTTTAGTTTGCTGAAACTTCTTTCAGGAACAGTGATGGTGTAATAAGCAACACTCGCAATGCAGTGCCCAAGTTCAGTTAAGTGTCAACTAAGTTATTCCGAAAAATGTAATCTAAAAAATCATGGGCAATTCTTAACTTCCGTTTTTTATTTATGATGTCCAATTCCCATTTAAGAATTAAGACAAATCTCTTAATCTTATGAGCAATGGCGTAGCTAGTGTTTTTGTTGACCGGGGCGGCCCTCAAGTTTGCTGTCCCTCCCCAGAAAGATTACAATATTACAATGCACATTAACCATTTTATCCATTCCTCAGAATCTAATACCCGTATGCTGCCAGTTTTTTTTATATCTTAATAAGTAGACAAAAAGGAATATATATATTTATTATGCATTTGATACATAATTGTGGCACAAGGCCAGGGGGAGGGTTAAAGGCTGGTCATCAGTAATTATCTTAGTCCTAATTATTTATAAATCCTCACTAATAGATTACGAAATAAAAGTACAATTGTGTTTATTTATTTATTTAAAAAAAATTAAAACTGGGGATATGTAAAAAAAAAAAAAAAAAAAAAAACGAAGACGTTCTTCTTTTTTTCTAAATCGGGAAAACTTTAAAAACTTTTTTACGATATTAAAAGAAAGATGTTTTTGTTTATATACCCTTTGTTTTATTTCAAAAGAAAAAGAAAAAAACAAAAACACATTGTACTTTTTTAATTCATAATTTATCATTTTAAATATTTATTTCAATTCTAACAAGTGAGGAGTCATAAATTAAAAATGCCACGTTAACAGAAACACAGTTCGTTTTTCTTTTAACAATGTAAAAAAAATGCAATGGCTTTTTAAATTATTTTGTTTTACAAAGTTGAAGTTATTATTAGCAAAGTAGTAGACTAAGAATTAAAAGTCTGATAAAATTAATTTCACTTTTAAAAACTGAAAGAAATATTATTATACTTTTAATTTTCCGTCTATTTTGTTTAATAAAACTTCAGCTATCTAAACAGAAAATAAAACATTGCATTAACTACCATGAAAATTTGTAAATTAAAAAATAGAAAAAATGCCCATTTTTGAAATTTTAAGTAAAGTTTCTGCACTTAAAAATATATATATTAATTTTCAATTTTATTTTAAATTTCCGTTCGATATTTCCGGAAAAATTGGAATGCATGTGATATCCTTAAAGCATTGGAATTATTTCAATTTATTTATCTATCTATTTTATAATTTATGAAAAGTAACGATTTTATATCCGTATTAAAGCTAGGACTATGATAAGATAAAAAGAAAAACAAAAAAAAAAAAAAAAAAACAATTGGTTCATTGATTTATTTAATTTTTTTCACTAACAGTTCACAGACATGAAAAATCAAAATCAAAGAACTGACGCCAAAGTCTGGATTTCTCACATAGATGTGGAAAAACTGTGGATTCACTAAATTCACTTAATCCAAACCCATATCAAGCTCTTTAAAAATGTTCAAATTTTTTTCACACCTTTTGCTCACGTCTTGTAAGTGGGGTTTATCCTCCGCTAGCCGACAGCGCGTTTTGGAGACAATTTTTTTTTTTATTATAGCTGGCAGGCTTTGAGCTATCCATATCAAAGGTAAATCGACTTCATTTGGACTCTATCTTCTTCCTTATCGCTGCTTTTTTTTCTTCAATAATTATTGAAATTATATTATTGTTTTCTTTTTTGAAAACTCACCACGGACCAAAAGTGCCGCCCGGGGTAGACCGCCTCACTAACTACGCCATTGCTTATGGGGTAATTCTTCTACTTCGCCCATTTTTGTGTGAAATCGTTTTGCAGTGCACCTCCAGATTTCCATTCTTCACTGCATTTAAAAGTAAGTCTGAATTTTGAATAAATTTATAAATTTCATTCCACTGGGATAGCTGTGAAAACCGATTATGAATTGAAGACAAACCTTGGTCAACAAGAGAGATAAAAAAAAAAGTCCTGATGAAAACGTTTTTCGTGTGTTTGAATTTTGTCGCAGGACATATTCAAATAAACGTTTTTTTCGACGTCGGATTTGTGATGCAAACCTTTCATCAATATCATTTTCTTTTGCTATTTTACGCGCTATCAATATAGCAGAGGCATAACCATTTTCCTAACAGTCCTGAAGAAAACTGCAAGTTGCATTGATCTCTGTGATCATAGTATTGATACTAACATCAGAAGATTGCAACAATTGACTCACTTTGTTCACCTAAAACAGAACATCGCGCCAAAATGCAAAGTAGAAAATCAGTCCATCTGTGATGTTGCTTCAGTCGCTGTAGCGCCATCTCTCTTTTCCAAAGACTTTTTTTGCAGGCTGTTTTTTCTAGTGAAAGCGCAATGCTTTTGTAGCGAATTAAAATTGTGATTTTGCACTTTCATATGGTCTAATCACAAATTTTGTTGCTGTATAAAAGTTTTTTTTTTTTGTTAATAGTGTCTGGCGTGCGTATTAGGAGTTTTTCAATGTTTTTCCTGACTGACTCTCGTTTGGAAAGTGTGCATAAATGTAAGTTTGTACATATATACAGTCTTGTTTCTGTTAGCAGGATTTGAAAAAAATCACGTTGGGGTCACCAATCTGTAGAGAACCTTGTGTGTTTGTGAGTTATTGTTTTAGGGACACGTGCTGTTTATTTCCTGCTAGAAGGAGGTCCAACTACAAGAAAATTGGCGGACTCAAATTGAGTCCAACCGAAGATGAAAAGAAAACAAACAAGACCGATATATGTCAACAAATATATGTATTAAACAACAAATTTACAAGCGACAAAGACATTAACATTTGTGTGTGAACGTAAAAAAATTGTATTTTGTTGCATGTTCGCACGTACGTATTTTGTGTGTTTCATGGCGAAAAAAAAACGCTGATTTCTACGAGAGATTACATTTTTAAATGTATAGAGAATTAAGGAGGAGCTAACTCTGACAGTTTGACTGCATTGATTCGTGATTCCCATCACAAGAAAGAGGCACATAAGTATCATCCAACGAAAGGTCGAGGTAGAAAATAAAGTATAACTTCCCCCAAAGAATGTAACCGAAGCCACTGTGAACTATCAGACACAACCTAATTCAAAGTGTGTGCATTCTGTGGCATAAATAAAGCTTTATTATTTTTTATGAATACAGAATTTTCACTTAAATTATTTTTTACAGAATAAAAGGCAAAACTTACGCATAGATTTTCCAGTTTTAGGTTTCAAACTTAACACTCGGTTAACCAACACATTTAGTTTCAGTCACAATACCGAATGAATGTTTATTGAAGAAACCACCACAGAAATTTTTACCCTTGAAACGATCTGATAACTTCAAAACAGAATTTTGTTTTAGTCAATATAGTGAATTTACATTTGAAATAAAAGGAAATAAATAACCGAATTTACGCATATAAACCCCCCAGGTTAACGTTTAACACTCAGTTAACACATTACTGTAGTCGGGAATACTGGAGTGGATACATATTATTTTTTTTTATGACAACAGAATTTTCATTTAAAATAATTTTTCAAAAAAATAAAATACAGATTTTACGGATATAATTGTATAGTTTTGAAAAGTTAACTCACGGTTATAATCCAATTCATTCACAATACTGAATTAATATTTTCCGGAGAAACCACAGCAAAAACTTATCCTTGAAATTCTCCGATAACTTCAAAACAAAATTTTTGTTTCAGTCAACATACTGAATTTACAATATTCAATTACATTGAAATAATTTTTAAGACGGAATTTTACATAAATTCTCCTTCACTTTTTAAGTTAAGATCACGCTTAAATTTTACATTAAGAAATTCTTTAGAAATTTTTAAGGAAAGGCAGAAATTCTCTTTTCTTTTGAACCCGAGTTAACTTAAATTTTTCCTTAGTTTAGTTTGATAATCTTTTTCTATTTCTATCACGCACGAGAAAAGCTAGCCAGACGGTAATAAAAAATAAAAAAAATCCTTAAAAATTCACGCAGCAAAGTCTTGTAAAAACGAACATAAATTTTCTTCTTTGCATTCAGGAGTTAATTTTTATTTTCCTATCAACTCCAAGTTCTTGCGCAATCTTATGGAACAAGACGGCCACTGCCTCAAATTTTAAAAGGGAAAAACCCATTTATTTCACAATTTACAAATACAAAAAGGTACAATAATAGTTACACACAAATATTCTTTTGTGTGTCTATTTCGGCAGGATAACAATTTTCTGAGTTAACAAAAAAGAAACAAGAAAAATATGTTACATATATTGTTTGATAAAGAAACGAATTCAAATCCAAAAATTAAACCCTTTATAAATAGGAAAATGGGAAAAAACTTGGAGTAAGCAATAACAAAATTGCACAAGGCAGAATTTTTTCAAAGCGTACCCACTTTCGTTCTTAACAGAACACACAAACAGGACGTCTCAGCTCGATGGGGTTTCGTGTTTTAAAGTTATTTTCTCAAGGGCTTTTTGAATTTTGCCGCAAAGTTCACTTGAATGTTCTTCGGTGGGAAATCTTTTCTGGGAGGCCCAGAAAGGAATTTAAATTTGGGAGTAGACATTTACTATGAATGCGTCAGCTCTTGATTTATGACCTTGTGGACTCTTCCAATATCCTCACCTTTTCTAACCTAAAAAAGGCACAGTCCACATCGTACGCCTACGTACAAAAAAACCTCAGCCAATAGAAATGGCGAGAATCGAATCAAGCAATTCCATTGGTCAATCGTTTTCTGAAACAGGAATTGCGCCAAAAACGAGTTGAGCCACTCTTGGAAACCCAAATATTATATAAAGGAAAAGCAGACAGCCCTATGGAATTAACACATTAATTCCATTTATATTTTTACGCGCGCGCGAGTTTCCTCCCTTCCTTTCACACTCGTGCGTGTGTGCGCGCGTGTTTTCACCCCTACCTTTCACTCACAGCTAAAACATAGCAGTAACCTACTTTGAGCTCCTACTGATTTGGACTCATAACAGATTTTGAATTTTAACGGCCAGCGTTTGCAAGCCAGTTTGCCTCTTAGCTTTCGACCGGACTGGATGGGCAACTCATTTATTCCGTGCACTTAACCCATACGCGGGCCGGAATATCTTATTTTTTCAACAATGTCGACTGCACCCTCTACCAAGACTTTTTCTCCTTTTGAAGCTGCCAACAGGTCGGACCTTTTTCTCCGTTTTCTACCAGAAGATGTTTTAGAGATACGCGACACTGTCGCGAGCAAAAAGTTCGTATTCAACTAATGGCGTATTTTTATCCCTCGTCAGGGGCCCTAATAAGTATAGGCAGGGATATCCTACTGAACGAACAAATTGCTAATCACAGGTCAGGACCTTTTCTCCGTTTTCTACCAGAAGACGTTTTAGAGACACACGACACTGTCGTCGGCAGAAACTTCGTGTTCAACAGGTGACTTAAACTTACCCCTGGCTTCGAAACCAAATAATACAGGCAGGGATAGTATTACCTACCTGAACAAAAACATTTTTCGTCTTTCTCTTTGGGGTCGCCGTAAACCATTCTACAAGACCATGCTTCATTTCTCCCGGCTAGATGCCCACAGCAGTCCAGAACATTTACCAGCGGCCAATTCAATATTACCTTTGAACAGAAACATTTTTCGTCTTTCTCTTTGGGCTCGCCGTAAACCATTCTACAAGACCATGCTTCGTTTCTCCCGGCTAGATGCCCACAGCAGTCCAGAACATTTACCAGCTGTCAATTCAATGTTTCACCAAAAAAAACTCTGAGACGACCGGTCATTCTTTATAACTTTGAACCTGTACATTAAAAATATGCATAATCACTTACAACTTAAAATATCCACAGTGAGTACTCCTTTCTATCTGTGCGCACATTCTTTTTCCGGAACTGTATAAAACTTTCTTTTCCCGCCTTTGGCCATTTTGTATTTCTATTTTGGCGCGGAACATATTCATTGATCCCGACCTTGGGATGAGTTACGTGTTACTGTTTGATTAAAAATGTTTTGGCATTTCATGTTTTATATTTTAAACAGATGTCAGGAATTTCAAGGTCTTTTTTTATTCCGGCTATCTTAATATATTTTATTTTATGAAACCCCACCCTTGTTGATTGACCCTTTCCTCTCACTGTTCATTCACGCACATATTTATTTTTTTTTTTTTACTTTGCTTGTAGACTCGGTAGTTTAGTGTGGTGTCTGGCACAAGGCCACTTAGTAATAAACCAGCACTGCACGCTGCCGGGTCTGCAACAGCCCCATTGAGCAGAAGCGGAGAAGCCGAGTAGCTGTCAAGATGTAACATTTCACCGACTCCCGTCTTAGTCATCGCTGACCAGACGATAAAGAAAATTACCAACCCCATACAGTCAGTCTAGCTAACTCACCGAGCAATTGCCTAAATACTCCACGACGTTTCGAACCATAATTTTGCCGCGCTTTTCAAAGAACATTCACTGACTCACTTCGAACATTCGACGAACGACTCTTGAAGCTTTTCACTTAATTTCTTATGCATATTGATTTATAATCATTACAAAATAAGAAATACGAAAGCGAATACAAATACAAATACGATTAAGGGTAGACTACTTTGACAAACTCTTTTTGCAAAAACTCTTAATTTTATTATTACAATCTTTGATACAAACAAGAAAATAGCAAACATTACGATACAAGAGACATAACCATTTCAGCATACACATACAATTTACGCACGCAACTCACACAAATATTATTCCAGTTTGTAAATGTTTAATTGTATATAAATGTTGTATTGTTTTGATCTATATATGTCTCGTTTTTTCCTTGTTTGAAATATCCGATTGTTTGTATATTTGTTTGGGACGCGGTCAAACACGCAACCATTAATAACAAATCCTTCTGATACGTTAAACAACCACGACGTCCCCAACAACCTCCTTCGCTGGACCAATCCTTTGAAGGTGCATGCTAATTGAGTCCTACGTTAACTGTTTTCTTTTCAACAGCACATTCTTTTCTTCTCATAGCTGTCCTTTTTATTGAAAAAGCAACCGTCATATCGGCTCACTTTAAGTTTTCACAAGGGCTTCAAGAAATCGGCTCTCATTGGTCAGTATCTATAAAACCCTTCTCCAAGTTGTTGGGGACGTGCAGAGTTTGTTAATTATGTTAGAAAGAATCAGAAGGAATTTTGAGTTGGTTGCGTGTCTTTTGTGTTGGTTGCATCCCAAACAAATAAATAAACGAAATTCAAAATGCAATTGAAAAACGAGACATATTCAATTAGAAATCAATACAACATTTATATACAATTCAAACAATATACAGATAGGATAATTGATGTATGTTATGTAGGCGAAATGCGTATGAGTTTTTTTAGATTTCTGAATGTAATTGTTCATTGATTTGCATTCTTTTTGTTTGTGTCGATATTTGCAATTGTTAATAATAAGTGTCTTTTAGAAAGAGTTTTTTTAAGAGTGATCTACCTTTAAGTGTAGTGTGGTGTTTTTGTAATGTCGTTCGTTCGTTAGTGTTTACTTAATAAGTAGTGAATTTAATTCACTTTAAATAAGCAAAGTTGAGAAATGGTGTACACAGAGTTGATTAATGCTTGATCGAGTATGAGTCAGCGATGTATCTTTTTGCGCGGCAAAATTGTGATTTGTAGTGACGTGGAGTATTTTGGAAAGTTCTTTGTGAATGCGTGTTACTGACTGCATGAAGTTGGTAATTGTCTTTAACGTCTGGTCAGCAATGACTAAGACGGGAGTCGGTGAATGTTACATCTTGAAACTTGGTAATTACTGCTCTTCGGAAGGTTCACACGTTTTCTGTTTATATAATCACTGGGTGGCTCGCAGCATATGAGCGGGAAAACAGCTTGGTTGCGTGCAGGCGGTTTGATTGGTCGGAACTGAACAATCAGCAAGCCAGATTGGGGGTGATTGACCAATGAATACTTGTTATATTGTCTGAAGGTAGAATTTGGCTTACTAGATAGGAAGAGTGTATTTCCTACAAACAGGCCATAAAAATTGCAAGAATGTTCACATAAACCGTCTGCAAATTTTTCCCTTGTTGCTATTTCACAGGTGTATGTTTTCTTCCAATTGTCACGTGACTTTTGGAACACCCTAGTTGATGACTGACAATGTAACAGCTGTTTAAAAATAATAATAAAAAAAACGGTGGATGGCTATGAAACGGTGCTGAAAAAATGGCAGAGGCCACAACGGGGCCCCCAAAACTGTCCCCACCACGGTCGGGGGCTCCGGAGGTAAGACGCACCGGCCCTGTACAGCGTAGTATTTTGTTTATTGGAAACATTACATTAATCTCTTTGATTGAAATTAAAAGTAAAATGAAAACTTCAAGAAAAATTTTTGATTAATAAAAATTCATTTTAAACGTTAAGTATCGCGTTTTTTTTTTTAGAGGTAACTATATAATATAAATGCAGGTTGAATTTGTAATATCTTCTGTATTTGTAACATATAAATAAATATAAATAATATATAAATTTATTTTATATAAACAAGAAATCGTTTGTTCCTGTTATTCAAATGTGTATAGTGGCTTGGCTGTTGTGGCAGAATAAGTTACTTGTTGGGCAGCGGATGGTACTCAGAGGACAAAAAAAAAAATGAGAAAAAAAGAAAGATTTTTATCTTCTATAATGATGCCACATGATCACAGTCACATGCCCAAGGAAAGTAATCTCATTTCCACCACAATTATTTATCGCTGTTCTTGATTATTTTATTCTATTATTCTATTTTTAAAAATTTTTTTTATTGTTGTTTGGTTTCTACAACAGTTTTCATTTTATATATGAAGATGTCGGAGATGCGGGAGACCTGGTTGATGGAATGGCGTTATTCATTTTATAACTCCTGGTACATTTGTTTCGCAAACATTATTTGGCGAACTCATGTGAGCACAAATAAAAATAAGTAACAAAACATGGACTTCAAACAAGCAACACTTGATAACTGTATTAACAAAACTTGTTACAGGAGGATAATATAAGAAATAAAGTTGAAATAATGAAGCGTTCAAAGCAATCTTCAGTGTGTCTCTGAAGTACTTGCATGCCTCGTGTCTATCGGAGCAAGAAAGAACGTGTCTTGCCGCTTCGCAAGTCAAAGGGGAAAGAGAAAGAGGTTTTCAAATATTGTGCCACCTGTAATTAACTTCACGGAGCAGTAATTCAACAAACTAACAATTAACCACGGGGGGAACAGAATAATCGATTCTAATTCAAATCCTGGCTGAGACACCTGCATTCAATTCGCACTGATGCTTCTGTCTTTCTCCAGTTACAGGTAAAAGCAGGGAAGACGAGGCTTTTTAATTTAGTATGTTATTCAGGTTAAGAGAAGAGCAGCTCTGAATTTAAAAATGGTTGTTGTCAGATGGTCAGCGACTAAACCATTTCACTTTGGTATGGGCGATGAGGAAGATTATCAACCTAGTATGAAAAATAAAAAAAAGACCTATAAAAGTGCAGACAAATAGATATGGTGTCTTGATAAAAACACCGCGCAGTAAGCAATAGGAAACTACTCCTTTACCCCTCACTTTCCTTTATTCACGTTGAGTTCTTGGTTAAGTTGTTGTAAGTAACAATCGTAAATTGAGTGTAGGATATCAAAGAAGTAAAGAGTAATCAATCTTACAAACATGTTAAAACAAATTAGTATGTTTTATCGGTATTAAAAGACACCAGAGAAAACATGTTCAAATGTTTGTTATAGCAGTTTGCGATATCAGTGGAAACAGTTAATAAAACCTCTACTAGTAAATATATTTTTAGCTTAGATTTCTTTTCATAAGAGTAATAATTATGAATTAATTGAATGATCTTCGGTCTGGAATAGTTTTGTGAACAATAAAAATTAAAAAGATCGTACACAATATTGGAAATATTTCTGAAGAGGGTTACAGAAAATTTCTTTTGAATAAATTGTTCTAAAACTTTTAGTTTTATGTTAATATAACTTTTTCTTATGTTTTTTATTTATTTATCGAAGGCATGTGAGTTGAAGATAAGTTTTTTTAAAGAGAAAGAACATCTCAGAGATCTGTTACGGATTTGAATCGATCCACAACAAAGAAAAACGTGAGAAAGGTTTTTATTTTCGTGTTTTTACAACTAATGTTTTCTGAACGTGTATGAGTGCTAAGATTCTTGTGTTAAAGTTTCTTGTTCGTAGTTGTTTGTTAAGATGAAAAGAAATGTGATTTCTTCACGGGTATGTGTGAAAAAGAGAGGCAAAGGAGAAAGTGAGGAGGAAAGTTTGGAAAGACTGAGGAAGAACGTAAGTGTCATGTAACTTGGTGGGAAAAACGGGTGAATGATTAAGGAAAATTCTTTTAAGCCGTATCGTGAACAGTTGCCGTTCCTTACTGCTTTTATTCGTCTAGGGGCTTTGCTCAAATACTCTTCAAAGAGATCACGAAGCATGTTTTTTTATTGTCTGGAAAGTCCTGGTTGGCATTGTCACTTCAGCATACTGGGGGTGGGGAGGGGGTTGTGTGAAAAAATAGAACACAGCAAGAAAGACAGGAAGTACCATGTTTTCATATTTCCTTGACAGAGCGCCATCTAACGACTTCTTAGCAAAACTAGCGAATCTATGTGGGAATAATACGCAAGTTTAAACTTACGTAAGCGCACAATGTCTAAAGAAATTTTAGGGTGAAGCTGAAATAAAAGAAATTGTCAAATTATAATAATTTATGTGAATTGGGATCAAATACATATCAAATATAGATCGGAATCCGACAGAATGATATGATAAAGAACAATCAAGAAACGTATTTCAATCAAACATGTTTCACTTTTATTAAAGTTTAATCAGAGAATAAGATATGTTCTTTATCCTATCAATAATTTATGTGAAAAACAGGTATAAAGATTTGTTCAAATGTTCTCTTAGTGCCTAAAAAGTTAAACTAGGCAGAGAAAATGTTCATAAAATGTAAGGATTTACATTAGTTGCTAAAGTAAAAAAGGTCCTTAGTAGAGAGTGGCAGTAAAGTTTACGAGGTGTGATTAATTTTCTGACCCGTTCGTTAGGTTAACGCAGTAGTAGGAGAGTCTGTTGTTCAATGAGTTACCGGGTGAATATCGTTTGCGCTAACTTGTAGAAGCTGGCACAGCCTTGTAGAATTATGGTTGCAGCAAGCGAGTTGTATTATATTATCAAAGAAATCATAGGTTAATTTCACATGTTCAAAATTATGTTTTGTTTTGTTTTCATATGTTACTACTGGGTTACGTGTTTTTGTGAAGTTTCGCGTCCTCTTCTGTTCACTACTGAAATGTTAATTGATTTGCCGATAACATCTGCCCTATCTATCAACCCAGGGTTGTGTCGTGAATGCGAAATTAAACCAAATGGCTACTTTCTTCATATTTGTACCAGTAGGATTCCAAGCCACCTTTCAAAATTGTCGCAGGTTTCAAATTCCATTTTCCTGACTTGTTGAAAATAAATCAGAGAAGAGAGCTTTCTTTTCAGTCCCCTTTTCCAGAATATTTTTATTACTTTGAGCCAGACTCAGAAAAAAGCTTATCAAAAAAAGTTCCATCAAGAGATCTTATTGGTTGAAAATATTTTAGTTCTAGGTTTTGGTAAATGGCAGAAGGTTTTATTTTTATTTTTTATTTTTTTTACATAATCTTTATTAGGTCTTCTAGGAATAGAAGAACCACAACATGTTTTCTGTTGGTGATTAACATTGGTTATCGAGTTGTCACGTGATCCGGTAAAGTTAGGAATATGCAAATGTCTGCAGCAACGTTTAAATAATATGACATGGATTTTGTTGCTGACTTCTAAAGAACTGAGAGAACTGAAATGGAGCGCATGTCACACAGCAATGGTTTGGGAAGGCTGTTGGATTCTTATTGTGCCTAGTAACTTCAAATCCTCACGCTTTCGTGTTGCTGACTGACGTAATCGTATGATATCGAGATGAATTGAAAAGCGATATTTATTCTCTTAAATACACAGAAATGTGGCACAAAGCCGAAGTGGGGATTGAGACTTCTGTCTTAATTATAACTTCGCTAGCCGAAAACACTGACCCAATCGTACGAACAATATTCCTTACACCAAAACAACACATTCATACGTACCTTTCTTACTACAACCACTATAATTCCTCTTTGTCTTTATGAAAATACTAACTAGTCCCCATATTTACAATTCATTGTCTGTGGGGGGGGGGAATAAAACAACAATTCTAAAAACTAGCCCCAATGAGTATTTACAGTATGAATACAAAAAATATTTACAAGAAACTAAAGAAAATAAGATTAGTTATAATCACTAAATGTGGCAGAAATATCAGTTCGCCGGTCGAAATCAATGCGGGACTATAATAGTATAAAACATTCATTCATCCCAAGCAACTCATTCTGGCATGCACTCATTCAGACACAACCACAAATACGAAAAAACACTCACGCGAAACGAAAGGCGCCCTGCATTCACTAGCGAACTGAAGATGAATTGAAAAGCTGTGTCGCTCAGTTGAGGTTGGCGCTTTTATTAGACGAAGTGATTTGTATATGCGGTAGGCTAACGCATGCAAATCAGCTATGCCACTTACGCCTGAGTTCTCATTTCGTCCAATATGGCGCCCGACAAAAAAAGTACAAGCAATGCACAGCCGCTTCCTTCCTATTTTTATTTTGTTGACAATGTAAGCCGTTACTCGATTCCTCGATACACAATATGGCATAGTTTCTTCGGTTGGTTATTAAATAATTTTGTTAACATACAACGGTGCCCCTCTCTGAGACTTTCACCGACCGAACAAATCAATCCTTACGTTGTGTTTCACTTCATGTCATTGTGCACAAAGACTGGGAAAGGCTCGTTGCACGTTCACAATGGATGGAAGATAAAATCAATGCCACAGCAAGAAATGAAAACACGAATTCAATAATTTGGTATTTTATTCCCTAGAATTCCAAGTCGGACCTAGTATTATCTCTGGTAGTAGGTAGCTAGTACATAAGTCCTTTCGTCACTTCTTACTTTTGTCGAGTGACTGTAACTGACTTGACTGATTGGACGGGAATCTGCTTATATAAGGCAGCAGATGGAAACTCCTGATTTGTAACCAAGTGTCACTTGACTTCACAAGTTTTCATTTATTTATTTGTTATTGCCTTCCTATTCGATCAAGTGGGTTGACACCTTGGACACAAAACAAGACTTTATCTTCTTGCCATAAAAATCACTCGACACTTTAATGCCGATAACATAATTTAGAACCCACTAGACTTCGTGTGTGTTCAGATGGTTGTATGGGGTTACAGTTAGTTAGAATGGGCGTATGTTGCTTACCAAAAATTCGAACAGCGTGGCATGATTTCTGATGATAACTGCCGAAATGTTATAGCATAGTGAAAAAAAAAATCGGAGTGTAATCCAGCTCTTTTTATTTACATATTTGCATATTATTAGATTAAAAATAATTTCTGTTCAATTATGCTTGATTTAATAATGGGTTTAGGTGTTGGGGTCGTGATGTTGTAAATGCGCGTGGGCGATTTACGCCATGTCATAGCGATTTCGACTTGGGAATACTTGATTTGCAGTAAAAGCAGCCGATTTGTATTTCATTATGATAACTTCCGGTTATCTTTCTGACAGGTTATTCTATACGTAGTTTCTAGTTTCAACACGTTACTGAATACCATCTTACGCAGTCAATCATGAACTGACTTTTTTTTACCTACAAAATCCTGCAGGTATTTTTTATTCTATTAGAATTAGTCATAGGATATTTTATTTTTTTAAAAATTTAAACAAAAATTGTCAGGGTAAAATTAAAGTATTTGTAGTAATAGTAAATATTGTTCGTATTAAATTAAAAAAAATAGAATAGAATTCTGTTTTTGATTAAAGTATATATAACTTCACAAAAATAGAGAAGCTATTATTTAAAATTCCTTATGTGTGTGTGTGTGTGTGTGTGTAATATATATATGTATATATATATATATATATATATATATATATATATATATATATAATTATTTATTTAAAATTATAACATAAATATGTTATAAAATCACTACAAAAATAGCCATTTTGTTTCAACATCTCTGGTGTCTTATCAAGTGATGATGTTGAATGTAGATTGTAGAATAAAGGTTTTAGAGCTTAAAAACCTAATGGTTTAAAACCTAAAGGTTTAAAACCTAAAGGTCTAAAACCTAAAGCTTCAAAACCTAAAGGTTTAAAATGGTGAATGTAGATTGTAGAATAAAGGTTTTAAAGCTTTAAAACCTAAAGCTCTAAAAGCCAAAGCTTTAAAACCTTAAAGGTTTAAAACCTTTATGACCATCCGCCATTTTTTAAAAATTATTTTTAAACTGACGTTACATTATCAGTCATCAACTAATAATATGCATCGTGTATCTGCATGGCGATGAGGTTGGAGCCCCCAAAAGGGCCAGTTTTAGCAGCGATTTTTTTTGCTTTTTGTACTCTTTACTTTTTTTTCTACCTAAGTTATATTGTCAATCATCAACTGTAATAATTGACAGGGTCGGTGATTACTACCCTGCACCTCTCAACCACGTGGGGCCCCATGCTTAATGAGGAGGGGGAGCAAAATTGCTAATTTCAGTAGCGCTTAGTTTTTTAAATTTTTCTTTCTGAACAGTTCTTTTAAATCAATTTGGAGGGTAATATATCTTGGTAAAAATTATTTTTTATTCTGTGATCATCCACTAAGGAGGATCTCTGATTATTTTTTTACTACTAGTAATACTAACCAGAAGTCCATGGCTAGTAATTAAAATAAAATTTCTAGTCCCTATTTTTGACATTTCTAGAAAGATAAAACCGAGAGCATAATCACTTAAAAATAAAAATGTTTAACGATCTCATCCAATGAAAAAGTTTCTCGAAAACTGAAATAGTGTTTTTAAAACAAATTTTTAAGTCAATCCCATTTGTGTTGTGTTGGAATCTTTGTAAAACTTTTTTTTTTTTCAGCGGAGATAAGTCAGCGATTAATCTTTATGGAAATGTAAAAACTTGCGACTTAAACATTTGTTTTCGATTAAAATTTAGTCATGAAAATATTGGTGGTTGTTACAAAAAGAATAACATTTTGTCAGATTTTTAAAATAAAAAAATATTCATTATAAAAGTACATAGTTACTAAATATGTACTAAAATTTTCATCTAAATTGGATAATTCCCTGATTTTAGGTAATTTAAAAAAGCGCTACCACACCCTAACCAATTTTCCTTTGAAGTTTTTTGGCTCCCAGGCTGGCAAACTTTGAAATTGACATGTAGTAGAGAGGGTGCCCCATATCAGAATTCATGGAGTCGAGGCGAGATCCTAGCGACGGCCTTGGTTGGGCATCATGCTAACCTGATCGACTTCTTTCTCATCTCCTGTCCTGACTAATGTTCTGTTGAAGTATTACATTCCCTAGACATTTCAAACCACTCATTTAATCTTTGTCAAAAATTAACGCCAGTCCAAAGATATCATCCGATGTCCAATTTCATACCAGTACACCGAAGCTGGTTGTGATAACTTCAGAATCAGATCTTACGTTAGGGATGTTCCTTTTTCTTGAAAAATAGAGCTTCATGAATCGCCTTCCTAATTTCCGACATGGTGAGTTTTTATCCCATACAAAATGTATCAACAAAGCTCCATGGTTGAAACCTGAATGCACTGCGGCCATAACTCACTGTAACCAATATTATTGTAGATATTGTAAGTCGGAGGGTAATCCTTTTATCGGAACTTCGGAAATAAAACGAGCCGAGTCAAGGGTAATAAATGATAAATAATATATTTTTATTTGCTTTATAGTGAGTCCTTTTTATGTTCGCTCATTGTAGTAGCTTGGAGAATGTGGCAATTTTAAAGTTAGACCGTGCTGGTAGTAATATTAGAAATAGGTCAATGTCAATCAGTGTTTTTCTCGGCCCTAAGCAGGGCAGAAATATAATTAGCAGATGACTTCTTAACAACTTCTTCACGCGTCACTGGTTTCTCTGGCAGTCACGTCTCTTGTCATTATCGTAGTTCCTTCTCCGTCTAGCTCAGGGGTGTGAGCTTATATTCTTTTGATGGGCTCCGAGATTCTGGTGCGAACCTTGGTTTCGGCTAGCATCGAGAGAGAGAGAGAGAGAGAGAGAGAGAGAGAGAGAGAGAGAGAGAGAAGGAAATAGAAAAGGGTTTGAAGGAAATGCCTTATTTTATCTGAATTCTTTTTTTTGTTTATATATTTTATTTTTATATTTTATTTTATTTTCATTATTTACATTATTCGAACTATTGTCCTCATCTTTGTCGCCATATTTATCACAACGTTTCGGCCGTTGTACGCTCCGGACTTCTTCAGGTGGTTGGAATGTCGAACTGAACCCTTTATTTCGCCCACTGTTCTAGTTCCACGTGCCATGTTGGATGGATGTCAGTTATCAGTTATCTCCTGCTAATTTCCCTCTGAAAGTTCTCCACTGCCTTGTATTGAACTCACACTCTCTGTCACTGGATCTAACCAACGCTTTTATCCACTGTGTCATGTTTCCTTTAGGACATCTGGGTATGAATTTCTGGGTGTTATAAACCTAATTCCAATTTTTACCACTGCTCATATTGCAATTTTACTGTTATCATTGCAAGTTTTTACCAGAGCTCATATTGAAACTTTGTTGTTATCATTGCTTTTCTCTGGCATTCCTTATTACCGGTTCCCATATTGTATTTATTTCTATTCTTGGTCGGCTCAGGAGATTTTTGTGGCCTAGCATATGTGCTGATTCCTTAAGTTTACGAATTTTCCTTGTCTATTTTATTTTTTTATTAGGACTCACTACACTATCATCAGAAGGAACAGTGTAGTAGAACTCTTGCCTCATTCAGAACTGCAAGTGAATCCTAGAAAATGCAAAGAGCATCTATACGCAGACAGTCCAAACCAAACAAAAAAACTTAGTTCTCGTGACTTCTATAAAATCACAAACAAGTTTCTCAAAAGAAGCAAATCGCCAGTGCTTTCTATTATAAATAGTCCTTAGGTTATTGCCAGATAAGGCTAAGCTTTTCACATTTTACTCCCTCTTATCTCCATGTTACAAGATAAGAGCCACTCGACTTTCCCTCTCTCATAGAGCACAAAATATTTCTATCTCGGTTTGGGAAGTTGCTAATCTTATCAAAAGCCTTGACTCTACGAAGGCTACAGATCCGGATAACATTCTTGTGGTTGTTCTTAGAATCTTAGAGCTATCTCCAATTCTGACAAACTTGTTCAACCCCTGCCCGAAAGAGGGATGTATATGGATGTTATCAGCTGTTTGCCTTGTTTACAAGAATGTGGGTGAGCGCTCGGGCTAGTCCCAATATTGTCCTGCCCGCCTTCTTATTGTCATCAACAAACTTTTTTAGTCTCTCATCAACAATAAAGTTATTGATTACCTCAACAGAAACAACATCCTTAGCGACAAACAGTATTGATTTCGCTTATCTAGGTTCACTCTTAACTATCATGACGTAGAGAATCAGTGAAGAGATAGACTCATCATGAAAATAACCGCCTTAGCTATAGCAAAGGTCCTTGACAACGTCTAGCATAGGGGGTTGCTACACAAACTCTCCGGCTTTGGAATCTCCGGAATAATAAATTCTTCCTGTCAGGTAGGCCCATGAAAATTGTCGTTAATTGCTAGTCCTTTGAAGCCTATAAATTCAATGCAGGCTTCCACAAGGCTCTCCGCACGATCATAACTCCTTTCTGCTTTATATTAAGGATATTTCTAAGTACATTCACAGATTTTTAGTATATATATATGCAGACAATACTACAGTTTATGGTTGAACCTCCAAAAATCTAGATGGCTAAAGGCTGGCAGCATCTCTTCTTTTTTTAGGACATTACATTTGGGATAGGTACGGCTGCAGGATGGACTGCCTTCTCAGGCTGACGAACTCTATATACTCGAAACAGCTAGTTATGAGGCGCCAATGGTCCGCTCTCGCCCTTTCCATTATATATATATATATATATATATACAGAATAGCATAATTCCCGAAGAGAGAAATATACCCAGAAAAAGAAAACACATTTATGTGATTAATTTTAGTGTGCTCGTGTGTTACGTGGTTTGGTTGAAATTAAAGTCAATGCCCAGGAGACTGTTTCTTTAGAAGGATACGAGGCATCCTGTCACTACCGTATCCTGGATTTGAGAGAGAGAGAGAGAGAGAGAGAGAGAGAGAGAGAGAGAGAGAGAGAGAGAGAGAGAGGACAGTAAAAAATATTTGTTTATATAAAACATATCTTTATTGCATTGATGTTTGGTTAAAGTGACAGACCTACTTGTCATGAAATCAGATATGTTTAAGCTATCACAGAGTTTCACAAACCTAGAGTAATACTTTGTAGAGCAGGCTCTAGAGAGGATGATTTTTACAATCTTAACTTCTTCAAGTCTAGGATCAGCCATTATTTATCTTATATATCCTTATAATGTACAATTCTTACATCCATAAAACAACTCCATTCAGTAACCTTGAGTAGCTCCTGGGCCTTATATTAGGTGAACAATAACATAAAAAAAGAAAAAACTAAAATAACTGTTTATAACAATTGGAACACTAAATTATAAGGTTATAACAATTATTGCAATTTGATTCTTATTAGACATCTTATAATGTTGGTTTTGTATTTTACTAAGGTAAATTTAGTAAATACCAATTTTAATACACTTATCTTCGTATGACACAAAGCCAAATTTGAATCAGGAAAGACTGTTTCACCAATTTCACAATTGTCTACTTATCTTGAAAAGCAGTGTTGGAATTTTTAACTTTTTGAGTTCAAATATCCACTTCTGGTATTAACAGAAATATACAATTATTTTACCTGACAATTTTAGACACAAGGTCAGTCTTGTTTTCTTCTTAATAGAAGAAGTGAATGAGCATTAAAAAGTTAATGACCAGGCCAGCATCTCCAAATCTGATCAAATGACCAAACAAGATTTTTTGGAAAAAGATTTTTTTTGTATAATTAATATCATGTATATGTATTTGCTTGCAATTTAAACAAACCTTTCATTTCCAGATACCATCAAGAAGGCATTATTATTATTTTTTTCTCTTGATTAACATATAGACATATTTTCTTTCTTTTTTCCCCTCTCTTTCTATATATCTATATGCATATGACATTTTTTTCTATTACACTTCTGTCTTTTGTCTGCTAGCACACACACACACACACACACACACACACACACACACACACACACACACACACACACACTTTCACCTTCTCACTCCCACATCCATACATCTCTTTTTCTTACATACATACACATCTCTATTTTTGTCCTCATATGCAGGTGCATCAATACATCTGTAACCTAATAATGACAAAAGTGTTTAATTTATGATAAATATTTCTTTTTCAACATAATCTATTACCTTGTCAGTGTACCTGAGTGAACATTAACCATATGGATTGAACATTATATCAGATGAAAATTTAGGTAATAACTGTCAACTTAGAGACATACGGATTCACATTCATATTATATATATATTTATGTGTAATTAAAGTGTGCAATATCAAGAAATTAAGTATTAATACAAATTAAAAAAATTAAATGTTCAACTTATCTGTCTCTGGAGTTTTGCAGATATGTTATCAACTTGTAAAGAGATTTGACAATAAAAGGTATTTTACAATTAAGTTCTCTGACAAGTGAATACCTCAAATGTTATTATAGTGGACACTTCTTATTTGAAATAAATTCCCCATTTTTATTTATTTATTAAACAATATGTAATACATCTACCAATTCCAGAAATCTAAATAAAGAAAATTGTCCTTTGGCAGGAATAAACCTGCATCAAACCTTTGTAGGGGAGATTACTCTTTGATCCAACATGCTTTACCACTTGGTCATGAATGACTTCACAGCAAAAAAAAGTTCTTTTTACAATATTTAAAAAAAGAAATAAGAAGTGCCCACCATCATAATGTTTGAAGTAATAAAAATCTCTGATTAAAAATAAATCCATTGATTCTTTAGAAATTGCTTATATTTTGGATACGAAACTGAGAAATTGTTTATATTTTGGAAACAAAACTGAGCAGATATAGGCTTTTGATAAAATAATCTGAGTGAAGGCATGTGTATTCCTTAAAAAGGATAAAACAAGCCTTTAAACTTTTACAGGTTGGTGCTGAGGTATTGCATAGTTACTGCTAACAATAGTGTCTTGAGTCCATTTAAAAACAAGGATATTAAATTTTAATTTTGAAGTGTTTGGGAGAGAATGAACCACTCTCCAGTGTTACTAGGAAGTCATAAAAGAAAGCTGTTACCCTGCCTCAGATTAATGATTAGTCATAAGTGAAGAGAACGTTTTCTTTCTATTTTCCAGAAATAAATCATACACTATCTCCATCCCATAATATGTTTTACATTTGTTTACATACTTCCAGCACTAGTGTGAGTTAGTAATCCTTCACTTAAGTGGTGAAAAATAAACTGCTATTTCCTGAACAGTATAAAGTCAATAAGACCAAGATAGAAATGTTTATTAAAATTGAATATTATTACAACAGGTAATGGTAGATTATACAGCAAATAAATGCTGAAAACACAGGACTGTTCATGTGTCAATGAAAAGCATTTTACTAGGTATTTCATGCGTGCTTTGTGATGGATATCATTCTGCATCATGTTGCGACTCCAGCAATAGACATAAGAGATCAGTTGCTTTAGTGGCAACCTGCTGTTAGCAAAGAATGAATCATCTCTGACACTTTGATGATGTTTACATGATTTGCAATACTAGCAATAACCACCTGTTGCATATTAATAGGTAATTTAGCCCAAATGGCCAGTTGCACTAGTTGCAATGTTGGCTATTGTAAATTAGCCATTTTTCTCCTAATTAACACAGCTCGGTTATAAGCTCTCTAAAACGATTGCCAAGCACCAATAAGCACCAATCTTCTTGCAAAACATCTTGTGATGATAATTAATTTGAATTGATGATTGACTGTGAGGCACTTGCAGTGATGTGCAGAGGTTTTAGTGATGTTTTGTGATGCCTGGGGCCATCTCCTTGATTCCATATCCCTAAGACACAATTAGGGGGGTTCTATAGGGCCTAGTACTGAGAAATATGAGAAAGGAAGACATTTTAAATATGCAAAAACATGAAATAAACACTTTATTCAAATTAAATATAAACTAAACTTTTATTTCACTCTTTGACTGGTTGCCCTCTGAATATGGATGCCTGTAGCCATTACACCCTCTGCACCAACCTTCTGCATGCTACTGGAGATTTTGTCTACCATGTGACATTAAATTATTTTAAGTAAACGGCATTTATAAAATTAAAACATTTAAAGATTTAAAATGATATTTTATGCCATTAAAGAACTTCAACAAATTATTTTATACCTCTTATTGGAAGGATTACCTGTGAGTTCATGTAAAAGTTTTCATTTTTGAAGAAGGTAAGCAACATAAAAATATTTCTGCTATAGGAAATTCTCTTTGCTAAAAGGTTATAGAAACTATCTAACGTTGGCTATTGTGGCATGTGGGGCTTCCTTACTTTGCTTGATTCAACAGCAGCAGCAATGGAAATAATCAACAGGTACAAGTGGAAGACCCAGTGGTCATAAAACCATGACTCTTCAGCCTCTTTTTCACTTGAAGCTCAGCTCAAAGGGAATACATACAATCCTTGCTGCAGAAGACGAGACCTGTCCTGACAGCATGACTTAGATTTCTCATTCCTCCCTTGGGAACTGGCAGAGAAATCTTCCTTTGAGACACCGACCAAAGGAAAAACTACACACAAACTCTGCCACAGAAGACAAGGCCTGTCCTAGCAGTTTCACACATGGATTTCTCGTTCCTTCTGTGGGAACCAGTGGAGAAATCTTTCTCTCTACAAAACAACTACTGAAGAACTTTATTAACTGGAAGGCCCCATTTTTTCCCACAAAATACTACTATTTTGCACTCTTCTTTCAACCAGAAATAAAAGCTGTTGAACAGTTACTTCAAACCTTAGGTTTTGTTCATTCCACTCCCGTGACCACACACACACAAAACCAGGAAAAATTCCTAACAAACTCTTATGAGACTGAATTAGTAATTTTGTTAGGAAACAATTGATCTTTTCTAATGTTATCTTTAAGGAGAACTTATTTAGCAAGTAGTTAAGAAAGCATAACTATATATACATATATATTTATTCATCTGAAATATAAGGGAGTAATTTTTGGTTGTAGATATATTCATTTTTCCTCCTAGGACATTTATGCTTGGTATGTAATAGACAAATTAAGGCAATATCTATATATTAGCTTATGTCCAACAGAAAATTAATAGAGGATGTAGGAATAAAATTTGAAATTCAGACCAAACAAGTACAGTTCTGCGAAGAAACATCTCAAATTCATATATACATTTAAATTTTTAACAGTTTTGAATGGATCACTTGTCACTTTCATGTGAACTCTATTAAGGATAAGTTTTGGTGATAGAGAAATAAATAAATAAAAATAAATAATAACAAGAAGACCAACATTTTGTCATCTCTAAAAATAAATGCATAATGAAAATTGTCAGGCAAAGTCATAATTTGACCAACCAATCAGAAAGCTTTCACAACCATTAGATTGATTCATTTTCTATGCCTTATCAACCCTTTGCAGAGTTATTTAAAGCCAGAAAATATTTTTACCTTGTACAAATTTATTTTTTTGGAGATAATAAGGATTTAGTATTATACAAGTCTTATTAATTAACCCATAGCTGGAGGGAGAAGAGGTAGATTCATACCTTTCCCAAGAGTATATATATGTAAGTGGAGATAACAAGTTGATTTAGAATCTGAGCTTTCTATTTAACAATTCCAAGCCATTATCCCTTACACCAGCTGCACATCCAAACTTACAGCACCTGGTATTCTAAAGTGGTCACTCATCTAGGTTTTGATCAGGCTTGATGTTGCTTAACTTTGGTGATTATATGGGAACTGGTGTTTTAATGCGATATCGCTCTAAGCCATTTATAACTAGGATGTAAGAAAAGAAAGAAATTACACCATTTCTAAAAATGGATAGTTTGACTAATCAACCAGAAAGCTTTCACAATCAGGATATAGGCAAATGAAAGAAGCAGAGCAGCCTTTTTGAAGTAGATATATGGGATATATAAATCAGAGTCGATAAGTTAATTTTGTCCATTCATCAATGCCATGATCATAATATATCCAGAGATGAACTACAACATTTGTACAACTAGTTGGTCACATTAGATGGATACTCTGATTTGCTACATTTAAAAACATATATTTACCACATTGTTAAGTGGTGGCTACTACATTTGGATACATATATACATACATGCATTTGCTTCCGGCTGGACTCACTCTCTCTCTACATACATATATATATACATATATATATATATATATATATATATATATATATATATATATGTGTGTGTCTTGTATGCACCAGGGCATTTACACTTGACCTCTTGAAACTTCAACTTTCACCTTATTCTCCTGTATTATTATATTGTGTATATTATAAAGATTTGTTTTGTATTTTTCAACATTTTGTGCATTTTTTAATTAATGTTCACTCAATACAAGGTAAAGGGTTAGTAAGTGGAGTTATATTAGCATAGGAAAGAACAAGCTTTAGGAGCATAGAGCTAGAGCAGAATTTATAAGGAACCGAAAACCCAATCCTAAACAGGAAACAAGGGATAAACCTCTACTCCTGTTCAAAAAACTGGGGAGGGGTGTGAATGTGATGATAAGTGCATCTATCTACATGGTAGTTAAAATTGAATGTTATAATTATCTGCTTTTCTCAATAACAGAGTAAAAAAGAAAAAATAGGATGGCAGTTACATTAAAATGAATAAAAAATGTACAGATTTGAGAGGGAGAGTCGAAAAATTCAAATGAAAAATTATAACATTCAAACTGTCAGATGAATAGGAAGAGAGGAAAAATTCAAAAGCCTTTAATCATTTCACAAGGCTATTGTACACCTAAATAAATTAAAATGGTATATAATGTGGATGGATGTTGTCATAGGATAAAACTTATTTTTTAAGACATTTTTTTATGTTTATATGTTCTTTTTATAGATACAAATATTTAAGTAAATGCTCTGTTTATAATAAACAGTATTAACAACATTTATCGGCCTGAATGTCCGAGAAATTTTCATAGAAAATATTTGTCTTCCGATAGGAATCGAACCTGTATCCTATACCGTTGGCCTTTTTTTAGTGCTCTTTTGAGGGTGTCCGCAAAACACTGTGCCTTGACATTACTTCTAGGATGGTAAGGGACAATTGCTATGTGCTCTACCACAAACATTTTGCAAAATTCATGAAATTCTTTCAACATAAATTGAGTGCCATTATCAGAAACAATTGTATTTGGTACTCTGAACCTCGCGAACAGTTCGTGTAGAAACTGAATTACTACTTGCATGGTTGGTTTGTTACATCTGGATATCTCTGGCCATTTTGAAAAACTGTCTATGACAATCAGATAATACGTCCCATTAAGTGGACCAGCAAAGTCAACATATAGACTTGACCATGGGCGGTCAGTTTCTGGCCATGGGTTGAACTTAATTGGTGGTCCTTTAGCCACCAAAGCACAGCCTTTGTATGACTTTGACAAACATTCAATGTTTCTATCCATGCTATGCCAGTATACGTAACTTCTCATTAAGCTTTTCATTCTGGATATTCCTGGATGCCCCTGTATATTCTTTCAGGATTCTCTTTTGTAGTGCTACAAGTACCACTACTATTTCGCTGTACATGAGAATGTCATCGGATATTGAGTATACTTTGGATTCTTGAAGTTTTTTCTTCATTTCAATAATAAATTTGTCCTCCTTTACTTTTTATATCTTCCAACGTCACAGGTAGTTCCCGCAAAGTATTGCATAGCACCTTTTTTTATCTCTTTTTCCGATTGTAGAGAAGCAATGACCGTGTCTTCTAAAGGTTCATTATTTCTTGGAATAAGTCTAGACAATCCGTTTGTGTGACTTAATTTATAGGATGGTAAGAATTCCATTCTAAAGTCGTAATTTAGTAAAATGGTTCCCCATCGTTGTAACCTATTAGCCGTATGAGTTGGTAATCCTTTTTTGGACCCATAAATTGCTAGCAATGTTTTGTGATCTGTTTGTAAAGTAAACCTTCTCCCGTGAATGAATCTATGAAATTTTTTCAGGGCAAAGACGATCCCTAAATTTTTCTTTTCAATCACGGAGTTGGAAGAAGCGTCCTGGATGTGGTTTAGTTGAACTGTCTTCGAGTTTATGCATAATGCAGGTTCCTATGCTCCTGCATTATTTCTCAACTTTCTGAAATGCTTCCTGGCACACCGTTGTCCAAACCCATTTGGCATCTATCTTCAAAAGCTCATTCAACAGAACTCGAAAACAATGCATATTTGGTACAAATACATTCTAGCAACTTATTAACTTCAGGAAACTTTGTAGGGAACTGACATTTTCAGGAGCAGGCATGTCTTTTATAGTACTGGCTCATGCTGGATCTGGTCTCCTGCCCTTCTTGTCAATTATCTGGCCTAAATATTTAATTTTGTCCACAAATAATTCACTCTTTTCGTCCTCAGCCAAGTGGTAAAGGATGAGGGGCAAGACGTAAGTGATACATGCCTGAACTCTACCCTTTAAGGACAACCCCCTTTGCAAACAAAGGGTGTTTCCAGGATCGTGGCTACATCCACACCAAAAGAACCAAGATCACGAAGCCCTTCACATTCAAGTTGGATAGCTTAATAGACATCTTTTAAGTATAGACTCCTTAAATAGAGACTGGTTGCAAATCTGCGGCGGTAAGGACCTCGACGGATTGTCCCAGTTCCCTGTGCCCATCTGCGACATCATCCGTCCATCCAGGACAATCCTGTCAATGTTCGTTGGGTACTGTTTTAGCACCCTATATAATAAGGGGTGGAGAAGCACTGGAACCCTCCTTGAACAAAATCTGTATAACTTTTTCAGATCGTGTGTGCTAATTTGAGCCATACTAATATCAGAAAACGTGTCAATTGCTTCGAACAAACGTGTCCACACCTTCAAATAGCTCCCCGTATCTATTATACATGAGATTACCCCTGGAGCTTTGGGGAAATTGTTGGGGTGTTCCACCAATTTGAACAGAAGATCCAAGAGGGCCTTTTTCTGAGTAGAGAGGTCCTTCTCTAATTCTCTCCGTTTTCTTGGCAGATGTCTTCTGCCTTGAAGATCTGCCACTTTTCGTCTTCGTTTCCTCCCCCTTTTCCCTGGCTGGGTGTGGCGAGGTGGAAGTGGATGGATGGGGAAGTAATTGGATGGGTGAGGAGGTGTGTAATTTGGCGGGTGGGGAGGTGTGGAGTTTGTCAGATGAGTGGATATGGAAGTGGTAAGGGGCAACGGAGCCAGAGTGGGTGAAATGGGCATTGTCTTTACTTTTTCCCAGTGATGCAGGAACGGATTGAGACCTGTTTTTTTTGCTACCCTACTTCGTCCATTGCATTTTTCTTTTTTAAAATGTTTCTCCTCTTCTTCTTCCCTGCTCTCCTTTAAGAAGGAAGACCAGTGTGGAGGCAATTCCCCTACCTCCATATCATCTTCCAACCATTGCTCTACAAGTTGTTGTTTTTGTTGCTTCTGCTGCTTTTGATACTGCTTCTTTTCTTTTGGCTTCTTGTTGCTGTTGACATTTCTGTTGCTGTTGCTTTTCATTTGTCTTCTCTTGTTGCTTTTGTCATTGAAGCAGTTCCTCCAGATATTTTGGCTTTAAATAACCTACAAAAGGTTGGTAAACAAAAAGCAAAAAAAAAAAAAAGCAACTTAGATCTAAGTATCAAGCTTTCTATTACAAATCATAAGAATCCATTGATATTTATTACTTATCAATATTGTTTATTCTTTACTGAGTTTCATTCAACAACTGGAGAGAAGAGTAGCATGGGCTTGTCTAAAAGGCCAGAAGGCAAGTGCCACTAATAGTGCTTGCATATAGAATTAAACAAGGATTTTGGACTTAAATATGCTATCAAAATTTCTCGATATTTTTTTTTTTACAATAAACAAAATTAATTTCTAATTCTAATGAATTTAGGATAGATTATTCTAAAATATTTTATTATAAAAAAATTTTTTTTAATCACATGCGCATGTAAAATTTCATACCTCCTCTAGTTATACATTACATGATTCATTTTTTTAAGGTTAATATTAAAAATAAAACAGGTAAAAATAAAACAGGTAAAAAATTAACAATTAGAATAAAGAGAAAATAACAACATTTCATCCATTATTTATTTATATAAAATTTCTTTTGCATTTCATTCTAAATTTTAATGTTGCTACCTGAATTTCTGGAATGAAGAGTTATAATTTATACTATTTATATTTGAACTATCGATATATACTTGAGGAAGTCCTGAATGCACAGTGGCCAAAAACACTGTGATAACAACAAAGATGAGGACAAAATTCTAAATATAAATAGTGTAAATAATTAATATTAGTCTCCATTTCTCATTTTTGTCACCTGTCCATCAAAAGATAATCAAATAAGATTATAACTGCATTAAGCACCTGTAATAATGTCTTTAAAAATTACAACTCTCAATCTTCAGGAGTTAAAATTAAATATCATTATTTTATATTCTTGACACAATTCACAACTTACTTCACATTCTAGCAAATCTAAAATATCAGATATGCTTGATAAACTTTTTGTTTTTGTATTTCTCAATAACCAAGGAACAGAAGTATCATAAAAACAATGAAAGCAAAAATTTAGAAAACAAACAGTTTATTATTACCATCACCAGCATTACAGGAAGAGATCCCAATCAGAAAAATAATTTGTACACCAAATCTTTTAGGTTTACACATTTTATTATTTATCTTTTGGACTTGGTGGCAATCTATAACATCTTCCATTTCTTCTTCACTATCTTCTTTTTCTCATATCTCACTAAATCCCGGGAAAAATTCCTTCTTGGATTCCTTCAGTTAAATATAGTCTTTCATTTTTTTAATTATTTCTGTTCATATGCAGGTAATGTGCCTAATGGAGGCATACAATAACAACCCACTGACTAGTGTAAGTGTAATAATATATTTCACTAATTTTTAAAAAAAAGTGGGGAATAATTTTTAGACAACAACTACTTCCTCATCTCAGTGGTTGTGCTGTGGGTCAGATGAAGTTCAACAGAAAGATCAAATTGGAAGAGAAAAAAAAATTTTTTTTCTTATCTATTAAGAAAATTCAAGCCATTACAAGTAAAAGAAAGAAATGGTGTAGACTTTAATGGCAAGAGAAGAAAACAAAAAAAGAAATTACTTGAAAATAAAAATGTTGACATAAATTGGTATATAGTACACAAGGATGCAGATACACATTGTGAACGTGATACAATTTATTGAGTGCATGATCAAATGTACCTGTTTCCTTTTTAAGTAAAAATAAACAATTCAGAAAAAAATAACAGCAGTGAAAGTGAAAATTTAAGGCTACAATTTACAATTCAGTAACTGCTGGTACAACATATTCATTCGGGAGAAAAATGTCCATTAATAAAAGGTACCATCTTGTTAGATTTTTAGAAAGAAAATGTTAATGTCATTGATTCAATATGTAAAGTGTTACTTGATGTAAACATGTGCAAAGGCATATTTCCAGGTAACAATAAAGGTTAAAAAGCCAAGTAAAAATCTATTTCCAAAGTTTTAGGTCACAGAAGCAAGAATAATATTCACATGTCTTATTTTTTGCGTTAAACACAAATGTGCATAAAACGATATACATGCCCACACAAAAGCAAGTATGCTAAGTGGTATATGCATGTACATATGTGGCAAATTAGTGGGTATGCCTAAACATATTTATATGATTGTTTTAGATAATAATTATATTATTATTTTGATTAGTGGGTGTGTATATATATATATATATATATATATATATATATAAATATAAAATTATTGAATTGTATAATCCAAATGATCATATACATAAACTCTCATACTCTCCTTCATATATATATATATATATATATATATATATATATATATATATATATATTACAAACTTTATTTATTCCAACAGTTGTTTTTGACTGCTGATTTATTACTTTGTGTTGCATTTGTTATTACCATAACTTTTCAGTGTATATATTATACAGCATTCTTCAAATACATGCCTATTATTGTTATAATATTTCTAATATAAAGAATCAGATAAATGTCCCAGATGATGATCAACAAATATATAATAGGAGCAACTGAAAAGATCATTACAACATCAGAGTAGTTTGCAATAGCACAACCACTCTTTGCAACCAGTTTACCTGATTTTTTTTCTCTCACAGGAGAAATGGCCAACAAATGATATTGTAATTATACCATCCTATAGAAAAGTGCAAAAGGAATATAAAGGAGAAACTATGTGTCTAATCAGACTTCAAGAATATAAGAAAGCCATATCCAAAGGACAAGTAGTAGAGTCAGTTTCATATTATTCTCCATCATGGATGAGGTTCCAAATACTAGATAAGGAATATGATTAGAGAATGAGAAAAATGAAAGAAGTTGCATAGATTATCCTAATAGAGAAATGTTTAAGTCAAGTCAAACATGGATTTCTTTGCTCATTAGAAACATAGTTGAAGAGAATCTATTGAAAATAATACTGAACTTCCTGTCTTATACAGAATTCCAAGAATGGAATAATCTTTGTAGCACAAGTTGGTAGGAATAAGCTGGGCTGATTGGTATACTTGTCATTTCTTTTCTGATGGTAACCAAATGTCAAAGAGAATTTTTACTTTTTTTTCTTTATGAAAATCTGTAAAGTGGCTCATCTGAATTTTTGTGGTAACAACATTTCAACACAATCCAAACAAAGTTCAGAAAAAGTTAAGGCCTCTTCACAAAGTTATAGATGGTATCTTTACAAATAAATACTGACTTTTATAAGCATGAATTCTTTGTGAGAAATAATTCTTAGAATTAGTGTTGATGTTCTAAAACATTGTTGACATCAGATTAGAATTCTGAAATCATTTTCAGACAATTTACACAAGGAAACAAAAATTTGCAGTTTTCATACAAACATTCAATGAAATAATACTTTGTGCACAGAAAAATGTTTGTTATTTTTTACTTTTAGAAATTAACAGAAAAGTAGGTAAAAGTTTCAAAATTGAAAAATAAAAGCTTTTGTTAATTAATAATAAAAGCAAATATTTTTAATTACATAATTGTCACTATGTGCATATTACAAAAACAAATTTATCTTCTTTTACAAATGAAAGATTCCAATAACACTGCATTAAAAAATTAAAGAAAGTTGCAGATGAGTAAATGAAATACTATAATCAAATACCTTTGGTAATACAGCACAATGTAGTCATGTTTGTTGCAGATAATATTCTTCTGTCTATCAGATTTCATACTTCACACCAACATCATACTTTTGACCATTTCACTACATTTGATTCAATTACACATGCAAAAATATATGCAAATCTCTGAGTGTATGTAAATAAAGTCAAGTATAATATGATAAAGTGAAACCATAAGTAGACCTTAAATAAATCTTTACATAAATCTTTTAAAATTGTTTTAATATTTGATGTACCCAATACAGGTATAGAATAATGTAATTAGCTGCAATATACCTCAAGCTTAAATAAATATACCCAAGCTGAATCACATATCTTTGCAATATTTTATTAGTAATTGGTCACTTATTTTACTTGATATTTAATTCAGTATATATAAAAGCTATTAATAGAAATAAGTGTGTAGAAAAGTATAAAATCAAAAGAAATTTAATTCCTAAAGCAAACATAAAATTGTTATATAGATGCATTATTCTTAAGTCATATTTTGCTAATTTTCAATTGTACTTTACTAATGTATCCTGTTCTTCTTTCATCATTCATCAAGGATCATTCTTTTGAAAAATACCTCTTGAAATTTTCCTTAAATTACTCAAATCTCAGGAATCTAACTTCATTAAATTCTTACAAAATGATTTTATCATTATACTGTGAACTTAAAATATAACAGATGTGACAATATTTTAAATAATAAAATATTTCTGCTTTAATATTTCTCATCATAAATTAAAAAAAAACAACTTTATATTGAGAAAATTTACTTTTCTATATTAGTGAACTGATAATTGAAGAATCATCAATTTGATTGAATGTGCTTGGATCAGAGAACATATTAAAAATATTACAAATGCAAACAAGTGGAGTGAATATAAAGATTCAATATGCAAAGTATATTATGTTTTAAGGCTCTACATTTTTTGTATATGTTAGATTTAGGTGTAATTAATTTGGGAATCTTTTTCATATACTTTAGTAATTTATTAAATACTTTTTTTTAAAGGAATTTTTAGTACAGATAACAGAAGTTATCAACTTGCTTTGTGAAAGTTTAAAATACAGAAATACAGGAGGAGAACCAGGTTAATCTTGGAAAAATTTCACAATAATATATTATTGAATCACCAACAAATATATGAAGCTTCATATATTCACCCTAACAACCAACCTGACAAGACATATATCACAACTAAATGTATGTGATATGGTGACAGGTTTTGATAAAAAACAGCATATAACATTGCAGATGGGACCCAGTTAGAAATACCTTCAGGTTAAGTAACCCAGTCTGCTCAGACAATCTCCATTTTGATAGCATTCCCAAGCATCTAAATATGTCTTCCAAGTTAGCTTATCTACCTCATCCTTCAAACTTCATAAAATAAAAACAACTCTTTCAATACCTGGGTGTAAGATGCTTTCTCCCACTTATGAACAGAGGTGTGCATAGTATGTCAAGCAAATCTATTCACCATGGCAAAACATGTGCATGTTAACACCTCCAGTCATTCAAGATGAGAAGCTATGTGAGCCATGCCTTTACATATATATATATATATATATATATATAAAATATTATGATAAAATATAGTTTTAAGGTATGCTATATTTATGGGTTAAAGTGCTCAATATTAGAAATAGAGTCTATGTAAATATAAAAGTAGAGATTGAAGTCTGTTTCATGCTTATACACAATTGTCAGGCTGGACAATTGCATATAAACATGGAACAGACTGTCACCACTTGGTGTTGACTTCAATCTCTACTTTTATATTTATATATATTATTACATTTATTATATATTTATACATCATTGTTTTATTATTATTTCTAAATTGTTTTTACCAAAATATCTTTGGTGATGTTAAAATAGTAAATTCTAATAAACAAAAGATACTTCACAGTATGCATAAAATATATTTGTATCTTTGTTGTTGGGTCCTGTAATATACAGTTTAACATATAAAATGGTGACATTAAGATTATCTTATATGTTAGAATTGTACTTTTAAGCAGAATTTAAAAAAAATTAAGAAAATGAAAAGTGTAAATTCTTTTCATTATCAGAATTACTAAAAAAATAGACAGCAATGTTTAATGCCATTACAACCAAAAAAATTAATTTATTTACTGATCAACTCTATCACAAGCTGGGTATTTGTGGCAAGTTATATTCTCCTCCAGAAGGAATGAAAAAAAGTCAGTAGTATAAAGTTGATCACTACTTTTTTTGCAAACTGACACTTGAATTAGCAAGAAACAAAATGAATAGCTCTACTTATTATATGAAAATTGAGATAAATATCAATTAATCTCTCAAGTACTCACTTAAAACTAGAATAAGTAGAGTAACCTTTTTCAGGTGAGATAAATGTACAAAACATAAAACATTATTTTTAATAAACCTAAAAAGTAGATATGCGATATAATTTAATTGATATCTATTATTTCCCACTATAAATGAAAATGTTAAAAAAAATCCTTGCATAAAATTTTCACATTATTACCAAATATAATTACTAGTTATTCAGTTTTCCTAATTTTGTTTCTATCATTAAATCATTCAAAAATCTAATTATTATATCAGGCATTATGATATAATAACTCCATGCAGCAATAGCTTCTTTACATATTTCTCACAAGTAATCTTAAAAAAAAACATTATGTAGTTATTATATAATTTTGGGATAAAGCATTTTCATGATTAAATTATTTATTAAGACTACCATCTTCATCTTTGTTGTTTTTAACTCAATATTTTCAGCTCAGGTGAAATCATATTCAATGACCTTGAAAATGAGAGAATTTAACATCCTTGTTAATCCTAACATTGGACAGACATGAAGGAATTTGTCAGCCTAAATAGATGACATCTTAGAAGAAATCAGTGATGAAATTTGCTCTCATCATGAATCATTTTTGATATCACATAAACCTAAGTGAGAAAAACTACCTAAGCTTGTTGCGAATGAGAAACAAAGGAAAATAGGTTCATCATTAATAGATCAATCATAATATTGCAACAAAAAAAAAAAAAAAAAGAGTGAAAAAAATCTTGCTATAAAAATATGAAAAAAATATCCTGCTTATGCAACTGAAATAAATTTATCCAAATCTTTGCTAAGAAGAAATCATTTCAATAATGCAGGTAACTCTTGCAATAAAACTAATTAATTTATGACAAAATTGAAGATTACTTAATCAAATTGTTGATCCCAAAATAACAAAAAGTGAGAAATGATGACAACTCTTTTCAGATTTTTGAAACCCTAGATTCTTGCTTTGGTAATCATTAGAGATGCTACATCTTCTCATAAAAAGTCATTGAAGGTATATTTAAAAAGTATTAAATGTATGTGTATGTTGTAGCATAATTTTAATGAGTAAAGTAATCAGATATATGATTCACTTTAAGAAAGCTGAAGAACTAGCCATGAAAAATCTGCTTTAAACAAGTAAAAATGAGAACATTACTCCAAATAAATCATCAATGATAAAACTTTCATTTCAAAATTTTGGATTTAGGTGTGTTCTCTTAAGAGCTTTTGCCCAAGTTGCTAACAAAGAAACTTATTTTTTCAAACAATGAATAATTTGAAAATAATTTGAAAAATTTTTTTACAGAATTTTGCAAAATAACCAAAATCTTTAAAAAAAAATTAGTTGAATTTTAAAAAAATAAGTGTACAAAAAAATATATTATACAGAACTTACTAGTGCTCTTTTATCTGAGTGAGTTAAGCTAAGGAAATAATCTTCTGAGGTAGTTTATCTTGGGAGGAGTTTTGAAATTAATAGACAGAGAAAAATGTAGTAGGAAGTAGCCTGCAGAAAATATCAGTTTAAATAGTTTTTAACTCAACCTTAGATTAAAAGTTAGAAAATCAAATTTTATAAACAAATTTACTTTTATAATCAAATGTGACAAAATCAAAGAAGCCTAAAAGAAATTAATGTTCATTTGTAAAATATACAATTACAATAGATAATTGATATGAATAAATCTATTTCATGAGTTGCAAAATGTGGACATATTTTCCAATTTGGTTTAAGTGACAATTACAGATCAATAATATGCATGTTAAGAAAATATTCTCAAAGTATATGAACTTAGGGTAATATAAAAAGTGTGTATTGATTTTTTGCAATGGTTCCAAAAGTTTGATTTTCAGATTATTTTAAAGTAATGGTAAATATTATTAACAAGAATGGTCAAAGATTGAACCATATATAGAAAATGATATTCTTTGGTTAATTAATTAAAAATTGTCATTTGATATCACAAGAACTTAATGTACATTTATTCTGGGTTGAAACTAACTTTTTATTGTCAATTTTATTGACATATCCAACATTATTCAGATGCTTAACTCTGTTCTTTGCATATTTGCTGTTGTTGACTGATTCATTCTTCACCCCTCTTTGGAATAATACATGAAAAGAAGGAAACCTTAAACTGTAGAGAACAACATGCAATGAAATTGTTCATTAATGTACCCACTGAACCAAATCTATTTTTACAGCATCAGGTACACCAAGTGCTTAGGTGTTTCCAAATTACAACCACCATTACATCATAGCAAACATCTACTTATTTATTGCCTTCCAAACATACATAAGGAAAAAAAAGTCAGTTGCTGTGAATGATTATATCATGCACTGAGTAGCTTCTTGGCTGACATTTTAAAGCCATTTTTGATCAAAATTATATCATGAAAGGAACTCGGTCCACTTTATGAAACTAATTGAAGAGGTTCTCAGCTCATTATCAGTGAGGATGAGTTTTAATGTGATTATCATCTTTAATAAGAAGTTTTATAAATCTTCCATGAGAAACTTAAAAACAGTACAGGATTCATACTGGCATTTCCATTAACCTTCATAATAGAGACATTAATATTTTCTGTAAGGATGATATATTTCTGGTTTGGACCTGATATTTATTGTCAAGAAAACTTTGCTATTGGCACTATGACACTATGAAAATCTATCACAGAAAAACAAAAGAATATAAAAAAATATTTAGAATAGTCTAGGCTCATACATATACATATTTATAAATGACAACAAATAATTCTTAAAGTCTCTCTCTCTCCCTCACACACATAATAACATTAGTGGAGATGTTGATGATAACAAGGAGTAATATACTAAATAAATAAAGAATATGCAGTGGGTAAAATAATCTAGGTTTGGCAAATATTCAAGCCTGGAAGATTTTTTAAGTTTCCAAATATCCAGTTGGATGAAAAAAAAATCTATATAATAAAGGATCTTGGTTAAGAAAGAGGTTTATAAATATAACCTTAAAAAAGATGATGTTATCCAACATGGCAGGATGAAAGAAATCATTAAAAAATAATAATATCACTGAATCTTTGTTATGAAGTGGGAACCAAACTCTTGAAAAAAAGATTGATATAGTCTTCTGACCTTGTAGATAAGAAGAGACAGGGAAACAAGAAAGCCATGAAGCTTTTCACCATGTTTTGCATTCATTGTATCTGTGTAGCCAGAGACCATAGATCCACTGAATTAGTCCAATAAATGCTTCTATTTGATCAAATACAGTGTATATGATTATGAGGTTGGAAAAACCAAATACTCACTAACAACTTTCACTGAAAACCACTAGAAATAAAGTATAATGAAATATACTGAAAAATTTCAGGTTTAGATCAATAAAGAATCAGAGACTCAAAAAGAAAGTAACTGAAAATTTACTAATTACAGGAAAAGAACAAAAAATACAGAAGCAGGGACTTGATAGCAAATGTAGAATATTTCAAACAGATAAATTATATTGTAGCTTACTGTCTGGTGTTGATATCTATAGACACATAACAAAGTGGCAAGTATTGTTGATTTCCATTAAGTGGCTGAGCACCAGCTTGAACACATGCCAGGCAAGATCATATTTGGATCAAAACTATTAACATAAGTCTGTAGAATCCAACTGACCAGACATTGTAACACATAATAAGAAGGCAAATGCATTCCAATCCAAGAAAATGCTATCCTCTTTAAAAGAGAACTGATTATCAGGTAGCACAATAAAAGAATACACTTTTAAGAACTGATTAGATATTGTTAAAATTTTTTATGTAAGGTATCACTTAAATGTCTTGTTATTATTTAGTTTGTAAGAAGCTAACTTTGAAGCCATCAAATGTAGATGAAAATAAATTAATAACATAATTGTATTTCTTTAATTCTTTTTAATATCCAAGTTGACCAGAATAATGCAACAGAACCTTTTGGAAGTTTTTAAAACTGGATTCTCCAAAAGTGTATATAGCTTTTATCAATATCTGTAGAATTTGTTGATTAAAATGATGGAAGGAAAACTAGTAACAATAAGACTTCTATTTTATAAAGGATTCAGAAAAGTCCAATATAATTGTTTGTCTACTTAAGATATCCACAAGTTCAATGACAAAAAAGATATAAAATCCTACTAGACAATAGACAGAATGCAAAGACTAGCTACAATTTAAAACCAAAGAATTATAAAGCATAGTCAGAAATAACTAAAATAAACTTTTGGATGGTTATCCTAGATCTAGATAATAGTGGTCATGAGCATGTAATAAGTATTTGAAACTAACCCAGTTTACACAGCTGATGAAGAAGTGGAAGACCAAGGTGTGACTGTATTACACAATAAATGATGGAAAGATTACCATTTAAATCTTTCATGGTGATTATCTACTCATTTTTTGATTATATATCATTCTACTGACAAAGAGAACAGTGTTGAGATATAAACTTAAATGTAAGAAAACTGTGTGTGTTGTATTTGAAAAATTATTTACAAAATATCAAAGGAAACAAATCTTGATGATTGCAAGAACATTTAATGATGATAATGTAAGAGTGAGATGGGATGGCTGGCACAATTTTTTTTAAGATATAACAAATTGATCAAAATGCAAAACATTTTGATGAACAGCAACTTGATGAATGAAAATAACTTGGATGATAAAAGTAGTATTAAGAGTGTAAATGTTGGATTTGACAAATTCACAGAATTAATTCTGGTTAGTGCATGTTCATATGGCATTATATCCAGGAAAAGATGTTAATGTAGCACTTAGATGTCTTATTGAAATTTAGTTTTTACAAAACTAATATCTAATTCATTAAATATAGATGAAAAATAAATCAGTTATTCTACTAGAAATGTAGTAATGCTGATTAAAATTCAAGTTTATAAAAGTTTTCTAACTTAAATCTATAACCATCACCATTTTTGGTGATTACTTCAACTAAAGCAAGAAAAAAAAACAAACTCACTTTGTTAGGAATGATTAAATTAACAATTATGAAATCTTCCCAGAGAAAAAAAATCCAGAAAGATTAAAGACAAATATTTGAAAGTTGAACCTAAAGTTTGCAATATGAAGATTTAAAAAAATTTAGAAAACAAAAGATGCTGAAGAGCAAAAGATTACATAGACAAGTATTTAAAAAATTAGATTATTTGTTGACAAATATGCATAGAATGACTGCAAAATCACATTTGAAGGGGAGCAAGTTTGATGTATTCAGTATATAGACCAGGCACTACACGAATATATTGAACTATGAAGTGAATACCAGAATGCACCAAGAATATTATACCATTCATAGGTATAAATTAGCTAACAAAATTTACTAGGTTATATACCAGCACTTTGGTTACCTCATTACATTATATTATGATCATGATATTAGAATTGATAAAAGTATAAATGTTATCATTATGAATGTACTTATTTAAGTCAACAGAACAATTATTTCCATTTAAGAATGTATTACAGGAAAACTTATTGAAATTAAATTCTCCGAGTAGCTGCTGAAAATATCAATTGAGTAAGTTCAAGGATCTGTAGATTATTATTGATGGAAAGGATCTGTAGATATATCAATGGAAAGATGGTGCCAATTATTGATACATGTTGGCTCATTTGGAACATTAAATAAGAGAAATTCAAAGAATTTTTAGTTGCTTCTGGGTCATCAAGGAGTAAATAAAGTGTGCAAGATCATAATAATATCTACAATAAATTCTTTTAGTTTTTGAGAGAGAACAGTATCTAAATATGATCTAAATATGTGCTAAAAATGAGTAAAACTGATTTCCACATTGCAAAAAATCATATATACAAACAAAAATATCAACAATAAAAAGCATTTGAAAGAATAAATATAAAAATGAGCAGAATTTGATTTGGAGAGTAGAGAATAATTTTCTCAAATTTTTTTTTCTGGACATTGATAATTCAGCAGATTGGATCATCTTTGGTTTTCTTTCATTTTGTGACAGCAAAATATTCAGAATGAACAAAATAATTAAAATGAAGATTTTTTTCTTCAATCTCATATCAATTATTTAAAAAGCAAAAATAGAATAAAATCAACTTGTGCATAAATTTAGATAGGTATGGATTTGTCTGTAGTCATTAATATATGTATGTAAATACACATTTCTAAACAAAGGCATAATGTGTGTACATATTTGTATTATTACATATACATGTACAAAAGAATTAAGTGATATTATAATGCATACATCTTATTCTACATGCATGATTGAATACATCTTATTCTACATGCATGATTGCATATATGTATAGACATATATGTATAGACACATAAGAAAAGCTTAATAAAATCTTTCATCTGAACAGTTTTACTTATAAACAAAAACAATGCTTTTATCAGTTTTTCAACTATTTTACATATTGAAAGAAGATATTCTGGGATGGAATTAGAGAGCTTTAAATTGTACACCCTGTAAAAAGTGCATTTTAAATTACATATACAGATAAATAAAGATCAACTGATAGTCATAAATGAGAACCTTTTGGTATTGCAGGACTGTTTCAGTCATGAGTCATGCTTCATTGAATTCATACCTCATGTTCATATTAGGATTCATTTACTGATGTAGTGAATTCACTTAGATTTTTAAAATGTTTTTTGGTGTCATACATTTCAAAATAATCATCAAAGAATAGATTTTATTCTATAAGTAAATTAAGTAATCCTTGCTGTTATTGCTTAGAGATTAATCATAGTTTGTAATTTTCTCTCATTTTTGGAATGTTTAATGCTTGTTAGGAGGGTGATGCTCTTCAACAAACAAACCTACTTTTATGTTACATTTAATTGAGCAATAATAATAATAATAATAATAATAATAAACAAAATCAAAAACAAAAATAATACTTTTTGTCTAAATAAAAGTCATCAAAATAAAATAATAATATAATAAAACAAAAAAAAACATTTAACACTATTACTGATAATAATAGTGATATTTGGAATCAGATATAAAACTAAAACAGTCACAGCAATAGCATGATGATATAACTAATAACGTTATAAAACCCATTGATAATACTATTAGTAAAGTAATAAAAACAATATTAATAACAATAATAATCATATTAGTATTAATAGTGTTGTCAATAAAAACAATGAATGTGTGTTGATCTGAAAATGTTGGGCATGTTCCCTTGCCTACTTATTTTATTAGTTTCTATTCATTTGTAAATTAAGTGTATTCATGTGTGGTTCATGATATCTTGTAGGTACTGTTGATGCCGAGGAGTAACATCTACTAGTTGACTAAATTTTTCCATTAATGATGGCCCCATTTGTTGACTGAGGGCTGATATAAGATTTGTAGTTGCCTGTCGTAGGCTGCAACTCCCACCTTGCACAGTGCCACTGCCATTAACACAATTCAAAAGGTGAAGCAACAGAGGCAGAATGTGCATCTCAATTTGTTTGGGTTTGATCTTGTACTCATGCTCCACCAATTCTAAAAAAGTAAAATAAAAATAATAACAATAAAAACCATGAAAAGAATTCAATATTCATATGTTATATGTTACCATATTGCAACAGATTTTGCATTTTGTCCCCAAAAAATATCTTAGTATAAAAATAATTTTGACAAAAAATTGCTTTTATCTACAACAATATTATATGGATATTAATGATAAAAAAATAATGTTGTTAAAAATGATGACATATTTTGGTAATAATTTCTTATTGTTATTAGGTTTTCACAGGTCTAAGTATACAAATATACATAATACTTATAAAAAACAACAGGATTATTTATGTATGGATTGGCACTTCTGCCTAGGATCATTGTTGTATATATATATATATATATATATATATACACATACAATATTTGTATATATATATTTTATGCAGGATAAAAGTGCTGCTCTCTGTCTAGGATCAGAATAGTATCCATATACCACTTGCATAGTTACAACAACCAGGTTGAATATTCAAATCAATAGGAATAACTTGCTATATTATATGGCTGTTTTCTTTATTACAGGAAAATGTTACAGGCAAAAAATGCACAAGGCATATAATATAGATAGATAAATGATTCTTTAAACACAATTTTACACTTCATTTGTTTTCATAGTATCAAAATTTATCACTAATAAAAATTTTTTGCACAATATACCAACATACTAAGTCTCAGATTATGCTTACTGCCTTATGAAAAATTATCAATTATTTTTTAAAATTGATTTTGTCTTAATAGAATTTATTAAAATACTAAATATAAGTTATACTTCTGAAGGAAGTTAGAAAGAATGAAAGTAGAAAGTACTTAACCTGTGATCTTTGGTATAATTTCAGGACATCGTCTGGCATTTGTGGTCACTTGATTTGCAAATGGTCTAAGTAAAACAGATGGTTCTGTAAAAGAAAAGATATGATTTTAATTTTTAAATTTATTCAAATAAGTATATTTGTTTTTACAATTTTAAAATTCTAATACAAAGAGAATATTATGTTTCAAACCTATTGCTCATTTAATTTTTAAGTATTTGGATATGAAAATAATTGGTAAAAATCTTGGTATATCTATAATTTTCTTGCTGAAAACAATTAAATTAGGAGTGTTTGAAAAAATAATTTTATATGCACATGAAAGATAATAATTTGATAGTGAAGTATTGAAATATTGGTATAAAATAAAAGTTGTCATGAACAGTCACTTTTTAAGATTTTTGCACATTAATGTGGGTTTCCTTCAGAGCTCTATCCTTGGCTCTATGCAGTTTCATCAATGACTTTCCTGATGTCATTAGTTCTTGAATTGGTATCTATGCTGATGACACAACTATTTACTCCTACCTTAATGGTAAATCTGATAGGTTTGATATGGTCAAATTGACAAATGATCTCAAGAATGATCTCTAAAATGAACTTCAGTTGTTAATGAGAGCAAGAAATAGCATCTAATTTCAATGCCTCCAAAATGAAACTACTTTTTTAATCATCTTAGAGAACCTTTTTTTTTACCTCCAGAATAGTGAAATTGTATCTTTTTGGGCTAATTTTTTCCAGTGACATGAAGTGGAAAGTTATATTGAGTGAATTACTATGTCTGCTGCTAGGAAAGTTGGTTCACTGTATTGTGCTAGATAATTTTTCTTGCTATTTATTTTGAGATTGTGGATAAAATTAAAAATGAATCTTCAATAATATTGGCATCTTGGCTTCGGGCACTTTCCTACTGCCATAATGTAGTTTCCCTGTGCCTTTTATATAAATATTTTCATGGTAATTGTTCTGAGGAACTTCCCTTTTTAGCACCTCAGCTTTTATTAATTTAAGTGCAGTACAAGATTTAGTTATGTCTCATCATTTTACAGTTGAAATGGCTAGATGTAACCATAAGTTCTACACCAACAGTTTCTTCTCTCACACATCTTGTTTGTAGAACTCTTCTGACTTGTTGCTTTTCCAAATATTTAAATGCAATATCAGTCTGTCTTCCTTAATTCCTGTTCTTTTATTGGCCTCTCCTTAATAATGTTTTTTCTCAAATTTTTTCACACTCAGTAACCCCTTGTATTTTAGTGGCTTTATTATCTTGCTTGTGAAATGATTTAAAAGTACCCGGAATATGACTGACAATCAGTAGCATCAAAGATATAAGACTACTCAATAAAGGAGAACATTGCAGTGCTGGAAACTCAAGTTTGTTGAGAATGTGACATACAAAGATTTTGTTGCAGATCACATGTACCCCTTTCTGCTCACCAGGTTTCCAAGTGTTGATGAGTTTTTCCAGCAAGATAATGCAATCCTTCATTGTGGATGGATGACATGAAACTGGTTCCAAGAATATGTTTGACTACCAGGTATTCCATTGGCTTCCATGCCCATCCTGTGGAGCATATAAGGGATATATGACCGTTCATACAAGATATCCCTTAGTCACACACAACAAACAGCTTACTTATGGATAGCCCTGGAACATGCCTGAATAGATAAACCCACATGATAATTTCAACTATATTATGTAGTCAATGCTATTTAGGGGAAGGAAATAGTTCTACGTTAACTGTTATTTTTTGGCACTTCTATTTGCATACAAGATCATTTCTTATAAATAAATCTACTTAATTACTTAAGTCTATGTTCTCTCAAATATACATATGGAAAAAAGTATATATATATATATATATATATATATATATATATATATATATATATATATATATATATGTTTAATACATAAAAGGTTAATTGCCTGAGTTGAATCAGACAAGGAAACAGCAATATTAAAAAATGCTCAGTATGTGTGTGAAGAAATAAAATAAAATAAGTAAAAATAACATGTACAGCTTTTAACTTTAAAAATCAGGAGGTCTATTGAATCCGCTACCTTGGTTTCAACTTTACGGTATCCTCAGACGATTTTTATCAAATGACATCTGAATGCTTTATTTTTTTTTAAACAAACCAATGAATGCTACATTATTATTTAAAAAAATAAATAAATGCATAACATTGGGTGTAATAGAAAGGGAGGGGGAGCATGTAAAGAAGGAAGTAGAAGAAGAAGTGGGAAGAGAAGAAAAGCAAGTGTATTGTAAATGTATGTTGGGGTGGTTATTCATCTTCTTCCTTCTTCACATCCTCATCTTCCCTTTCTATTACACCCAACATTGTGTGTTTATTTATTTTTGAAAATAATAATGTAGCATTTTTTAGGTTTAAAAAAAAATTTAAAGTATTATGTGGTCATTTGATAAAAATCACCTGAGGATACCATAAAGTTGAAACCAAGGTAGTGGATTCAACTAACCTCCTGATTTTAAAGGATATATATATATATATATATATATATATATATATAATTCTTTATTATAATGTATTACATTTGAACATATGTAAACTGCCAGTTATTTATTTAGTGGTTTACATATGTTGAAATGTAATACCTTATAATAAAGAATTATAGCTCTATTATTGTATTGAGCCCTATTTTAAATACTTTTAAAGCAAGATTTGTACCACTAAAAATCTGTCTAAATATTTAAAATTAAGGTACAGCTCTAATTTAATTAGGAAATTAAATAAAATATTACAGATTAGAGTGCAACTGAGAACTTTGAGGAATAATACTGTTTTTTTTTATGTAAATTGTATTTTGCATCAGGTTTGTCCCTCTTTTATTCAATTTAGATTAAAAGAGGGACAAACTAAATTTTAGTTGGAAAATAGAAAATATTTTCATAAATGATTTTCTACAACATCTTTCCACTAGAATTGGGGTGCTTTGTGTAAGGTATAACAGTTTATGGTATGAATGTGTCCATACACTTTTCTTTTTTGATCTATTGATGTTCTCATTATATAGGATTTGTTCATGAGAGTGGTTGTCAGAAATTAACTATTAAGCTAGAAAATAAACTGACATTTTTAAGACACAATAGATATGGTTGCTTGGTGGAACCATATATGAAGGATATTATTTTTAATTCTTCTTCTTATGTATTGTCTGAGCTAGAATCTGCTGTTCTTGCTCATGACTTAGATATTTGTGTACCACCCATCATGCCAGATAAAGATACTTTTGGTGACCTTAGAGCCAAATTAAATAATTATGCTCACTTGTTTTCTAATACTCCTGTTGCTACTTCTGAATCAAACTGGAAAATTGAGCACAGGCATATATTATCTGATCACTAAAGGAAAACCATGATTTGGTGACCTCTAGTCCTGGTAAGGAGGCTGATGATGTCTTATTGGACTACACTGATTATGTTACTAAGATGTTATCATTTCTAAATGATACATCAAAATTTATAAAATTAGGCCCTGTTGAAGTAATTTTTGTGGAATTGATGAAATTTACTACTTCATCTGTCAAATTTAGCTTCGACAATATGATGTATCGTGAAATTGATGGTGTTGCCATGGGTTTCCCTTTGGGTCCTGTGTTGGCAAATATATTTGTCGGGTTTTATGAGGAGAGATTATTTAATGATTCATTATGTCCCTCTTTGTATCATTGCTATGTTGATGACACATTTTGCTTATTTAATGATGAAGCTGAGACTGATCAATTTCTCTCCTCCCTTAATAATCTTCAGCCTTCTTTGAGGTTTACCATTGAAAGAGGTTAACTCTAAACTTGCTTTCTTGAATGTATTGGTGCATTGAACTCCAACATCTTTTCATACCTCAGTTTATAGAAAGTCTACTTTTTCAGGTTTATGCACACGTTGAGATTCTTTTTGCCCTAAGAGGCTCAAAATAAACCTTATAAAATCTTTAGTGCATAGGGCATTAATGATCTGTTCTGAAGAGTTCTTCAATGGTGAGATCAGTTTTATAACGAGAACTTCATGCAATAATAGGTATCCACCTACTATTGTCAATTCCCTTCTCCGTGACAAGATTGCTGACTTCAGAAAAATTAAGCCAGTTATTATGGCAAAATGTCTGGTGTATTTAAGACTTCCATGGATTGGAGAAAATGGTGAAAACCTAACTAGACAAATTTCTTTAAATGTGCAGAAGTGTTATTTTTCTGCAGAGATGCATGTTGTATTTGGTACTAGATCAATTTATCTTCTAGTTGTAAGGATGTTCTCTGCCCTCATCAAATAAGTTCTGTAGTTTATAACTATGATTGTAAGCATCAGTTACATAGGGAGAAATACTCAGCAGCTTGATGCTAGAATTAAACAATATGTTCCATTGAAAATCAGGAACCATACCTGGTAATAAAATGAACTCATCTGCAATACTTATTGTTCCTCTTGAGAACATCTGATAAATAGCAGAGAATGTGCTATGGAATTTAGTGAGGATTGGTTCTCTGTTTTAGCCAATTCACATTCACTTTTTCATTTGAAAGTACTAGAGTCGGTTTACATCGTTTTTCACAGACCCTCTGTAAACAGCGAGAGCATTTGCTAGGCCTTGCTGTGATCAGTCTCTAGTAGTTTCTTCCCTTATTTTTTTCCCCATTCCCATCATTGACTAATTCATATCTCATATTTATTATAATTTACTTTAAATTCTCCCAAATAAAAGAAACTTTGATTAGCGGGAGTGAAACTGGTTGTTTTTCCCTCCTTTTATTTTTTATCCCTGATTATGCCTTGTAATGTTAAACTTAATATTTTTAAAGCAATATATATATATATATATATATATATATATATATATATATATATATATATCAGGGTTATGACCTTTTGTAAAATAACTGATTTCCTATATTATAATACATTGAAGTTTTGTTAAAAAATAATGAAAAGGATTTAATTCAGTTTAGTTTTTAAAAATGTCACCCTAACACAAAGTTTCTAAAATTGGATATAAGTATAGTTGGTAAAATCAAATTTTCAGTTTAGTGAACTTTTCAAGAACTAAAAGAAATTAATGCCTTTTTCATTACTTTTGCAAAAGTAAAAAAAAGTAATGACCCTAATATATATATATATATATATATATATATATATTATTATGTGTGTGCAAAAAATATATATATATATATATATATATATATATTATTGGTGTGTGCAAAAATTCAGATATAAATAAAAAATATATCTGTAAGAGGGCTATATGAATAAAGATAAAAGGAAAGCTTTTCCTTATGAAAGTAAAAATGAAGTGAATATTTTAGAGTGTACTTAAATTTAAAATTTTGAAAACTTATACATTTTCTTTCACATTACTTCACAATACTTATAAATAAATGTTGTAAAATAAAATTAAAGTCCCGCAGGACATGAAACACATTAATAAAGAAAAGTATTCCTTTTGTTTATATATATATACTTTTATATTATGTATATAATATAATAATATATTATATAAACTTAAATTTTCAATATCATTTTCAGCTTGCTAGTATTATTGTCTGCTTTCTACAACATTTACAATATTATAAAATAAAGCAGCTTCTTCCTAATATTAAGTAAGCATCAAGAAAATAAACAGACTATTACTACTACTACAATAATAATAATAATAATAATAATAATAATAATAATTTATTATCAAACTTACCAAGATAATGCACAAGTGAATCTATAATTTTAACTGCTGTGCTATGGATTTCTGTATTCTTTGATGATAAATTTGTAGCTACACAATTGACAGTTAAATTAACAACTGGACCCATGGACCCATGAAGAACTGGAATGACTTCATAGAGTATTTTCAAAGCCAACAAGTTGACCTTACTATTGGCATCTTGCAGACGAGGCAAAAATTTATCAAATACCTACAAGAATTTAAAACAATAATGTATAAATTTGGGAATCTCAGATGCATTGAGTAAAAATAAAATAAACTTTAAAAATTTAAAAAATGTCAACTAAAGGATTTTATTAAGAAATGTTTTATTCATTTTTTCTGGAAGTTTCTTAAATTGATTACAGCGAGATTAAGTGTATTTCTTACTTTCTTATTTTCATGTGTTTCCAATTTGGTTTTACATGTATGAAGTAATATGGTTATCAACTCAGGCAATGGAACTGACAAACCAGGCTGGAATATTCGTTAAAGTTTCTTGCATTCATTTAACACTAATGAATTTGGGAAAAGGGATGAATCTATGACAAAAAATGGTATATCACAATTGTTGACAAATGAAGAGATTTGTTAAGTGAGAACTTGGACAAACCACACTGGTTGAAGCTGAAGTAACAGTAAAAAAAAACAAAAACTGTCAAATTTGATAGTGTCAAACCAAAATTAGATTAATTAGTTTTAGCTCCAAATTAAATATTAAGATCTATTAGGAATTATTAAAAATGTGAATTTAGTTTTTTGGCTGTAAATGATATGACAAATATGGCACAGTCATTTCATGAAGAGATTCCATCAGATTTTATGCACCTTATACAAATATGGAAAAATAAATTTTATTCAAATCTTGAAGAAAATTAAACAAGCTAAAAATATTATTTTAAGTAATTAATCTTAACTAAATAAACTATTCCATTTTCTTTTAATTACAATACAAATAAAAATATTTTCAAATAAAACATTAATTCAAATTACAATTAGCACACAAATAGAACTCAAAGTAGCACTGAATTCACAAAAGCAAAAATTATAATTTGTAATAGAATGACATTTTTATATAGTGTAAAATGTTATGTAAAACATTGCTTACAAATGTAATTAATTTTTGTAAAAACGTGTTAAAAAATTTTAATTAAAAAGAATTTAGCTAAAGATTAATTTAAAAAAACCCTAGCTGCTTTAATAAAAACAACGGAAAATTATTGGTAAAGTGAATATTCAATCATACTTTTATTTTTATGCAAAATAATATAATGGTTGGCTATTCATATCCAAGTATACTAGTTTGCCAGGGTGGTTAACTGATCACTATTACAGATGTCTGCTCTGGCACATTTATACTTATTCAACACCCACAGAGCCCACCTGTGGTTTATACTGCAACTATAATGAGCAGACCTTAGTTACAGTTTCTGGAAAAGAGTATAAAATCTGGCATAATCAATAGTTGAACAAGGCCATTATGTTCAAACCCTCAGTCACAATGACTTGTGAATTCATGCTAGCACAACCAATGATAACTTACAAACAGTTCTGATTAAACCATTGTTGTTTGATTAACCCATTGTTGGTTTTCAGGCACTTCCCAATAGTACAATATAAAGAAGTTATTTCCTTGATAAATCGATTTTGGTGAGAGTCAAACCAGGACCTCATGGATGGAACCTGAACACTGTAACCAGTTGGCCACATGCTCATAATCAAAATGGAAAATATTAAAATAACAATGTAAATATGAAAAAATAGTGAACACTGAAGTGAGAGTATGGTTACCTGTGTAATATTTGCAGTAACAATGCCTGGACTAATTTCACACATTTCTTTGAAAGCCTCCAGCCCCTTTTGTCTGGTTCGCCAGTCATTTGCAGAAAGAAGGTTACCCATCTTTTTTATTTCTTCTTGTACTGATTCTATGTTCTTCAAAGATACTGGTCTTTTGGGACTTATTTGTGCATTCAATAGACTGAAAAACAAGTTTTCAGAATCATTTTTGTTATATGTTGCTTAATATTTGTTAAAGTAGGAAAGAGATAATTTAGACTAATATTTGAATTTTTTAAAATGTTTTTGAATTAATAATCTGGCAACAATGGTAATGTGAGTATCTTGGTGATTTTACATTAAGTCAGATTTTAGTATATATGTCATCAATGTTGGTAAAACTTTCAGAATGTATTTGAATTTATATGATAAATATACTGTGTCAAGTTTAACTTGTAATACTTGTTTTATTAAGAAATGTTTACAATAACTTATTTGGTGGTATTGAGTTGTTAATTATATTGTAAATAAATATGCATAATAATACAGTTATTGATATTTAATTTCAGGTATACAAAGATTGCTGTGGGTCATAAGAAAGGTATAATTTTAAAAGAGAAACAAGATATTGTAAAATTATTGCATGATAGGAATACAACTTTGGGATTTGTAGAAAAGTTAAACAGATCCCGCCCCCACAATTGAAATATTGGTAAAATAAAATAAAGAAAAAAAGATGCTATAAGCTATAAGCATGTTATAAAAGTAGATTGGTGAAACATTAAAAAGGTAATAAGCAAAAGTGGATTGATAAACAAAAAATATTTAAAGCTGATATTGTGAATGCAAACAAAGAAAAAGATGTCAAACTTTCAGAACATTGGCTAAAGACATGGAAGCAACCAAACTACTATCTTTAAGTAAATATCTCAAAGAGAAATGTTTAAGTTTGTTGAAGAAGTACATGAAAACTGATTTTTCAACAGTAATTTTTAGTGATAAATACAGAGCTATATTGCATGTAGGGCTAGGTAGAGATTGGATCTCTAGTCAAACAAAATGATTTTGAATTAAGGAGGTTGAGTAATGTTTTGGATTAGTATAGTAATATTCTAGGCAGTAAAATTATACAACCCTTCAAAGCTGATGATGACACAAGATAAATGCAGATAATTATTCCAAGTTCTAGCCTAAGCTGTTTTTGAGTGGCATAGACCACAATTAAGAAGCATTAAGCTAAAGAGTATATTTATATAAGAAAATGCTCTTTTACTTTCTGCAAAGCAGCCATTTGCCCAGTTTGCTAAAAATGTTTTTTGAAGATACCAAACCAAAGGAAAGGTTTCTAGCATCTCTAGAAATTAATCTAATGATCCATCATTAAAATAGATGTGTAAGAAAATGGAAAACTTAAAGATCTCTGGGAAGAAATAAAAACTGCTGCAAGTAATAATAAAGTTGAAATAGAAAATTTAATGGAATCAATATTTGTAGTACTTGTGAAGGTTAAAGAATATCAAGGGGCTCATATTAATATGTAAAATAATAATTGATAAGAATGGTGAAGCTCAGGCTGTTGCTTTGGATATCAAAGATATTTGACACGGTTTGGCATATAGGTCTTCTTCACAAGTTGAAATGTTATGGTATTTCTAGACAAATTTTTGAACTGATTCAGTCTTTTTTACCAAATCACAAAATGAGAGTTCTCTTGAATGGCCACTCTTCTAGATCTGTTTACATAAGTGCAGGTGTTCCACTGGGCTCTATCTTTCGACCTACAGTGTTTCTAATTTTCATAAATGACCTTTATAAATGACTTCATTAGTTCTCAACTAATCTATGCTGATGATATAACTATTTACTTCTGTCTTAATAGTAAGTCTGATTGATTTGATAAAGTCAAATTGGCAGCTGATCTAAAAAATGAACTACAATCTGTTGTTAAACAGGGCAAGGAATGGCTTGTTAATTTTAAAGCCTCAAAATGAATATGCTCTCTTTTAATCATCTGAAAGAACACTACCTTCCATCAGCATGGCTGATGCTAACTTCCTTGAGACTCATTGCACCTTCTCGGACTAATGTTTTCAACTGACATGAAGTGGAAAGAGTATATTGGATCAATTGCTAGGTTTTCAACTAAGAATGTTGGCTCACTATGTTGTGCTAAACAATTTTTTCTCCAGAATTTATCTTACATATTTATAAGTTTACCATTTGTCCTTGCTTCGAATATTGCTGCACCATCTCATCTGGTTCTCCTGTTATATATTTAGAGATTCTTGATAACATCCAAAGAAGAATCTGTAATATTAATGGTCCTGAGCTGTCCCATTCCCACTGCCGTAATGTAGATTCCCTGTTTCTTTTTTTATAAATACTTGAATGGTAATTGTTCTGATGAACTTTACCTAGACTTTATGAATTTAAGTGCAGTACTAGATTGGCAGCCAGGTCTCATCATTTTACAGTTGAAATGCCTAGATGTAGCCGTAAGTTCTATGCTAATATTTTTTTCTATTGCACTTCTTGCTGGTGGAACTCTCTTCTGGCTTCTTGCTTTCCTGTTAAATTTGATTTTCAAAAATTTAAATGCACTGTCAACTATTATCTTCTGTCTTTTTAATTCTTATTCTTTTATTGTTCTCTCTTGTTAATAGTAGTTTTTTCTCATATTCTCTAACACACAGTAATCTTTTGCATCCTAGTGACTTTATTGCTTTGTTTGGGGTGAAATGATAAAAAAAGGGTATTATGGGATATTGTATTAAATATGGCCTATATTTTGGGGATCTATTTATAAATAAAAATTTACATTACACTTTGTTTATATAATAAAACCTAACAACCTAAAAATGTTATAATCAATATTTTTAATTATCATAAATATTATAAGTTATGATATATCACTCATATAAATATATACTGAATATTTTCTCAACATTGTTAATATCAATTTTATTGTGAAAACATTGACTTGTATAATAAAACCTGTTAATGTATAGCTTGCTAGGCTAACTGCTACCTTACTGTTTTATGAGATAATCAAAACAAGAAAAACGATTTTGCTTCCATTTTTCAGGTATGGTATGAACATTCAATTTATAATATGGCTTTTGATATGCATTTATATTTTTTAATTGATTTCAAATTAACCTCAATTTAATTCAAAATTCAATTAAATTTACAATTATGTATTGTTGATTTTAAACATTTTTTGTTAAAAATATACTGTATTCAGTATTACTTTTTCAGATGATTAATAAATTTATTTTAAATAATAATTTATCCAAGATTTGATTTTTTGTTTTTTCATAAAAGAATCCCAAAAATTTGTTGTTAAGGATTTTGAGAACTGAACTATTATCTTTCCTAATAAATTTTTATAACTTACCTTCCTGCAGAGCCACCTCTGGATGAGGGTAAGGATTTAGCAGAATGAGGGGCAGAAGAATCATATGACATGTCCATCAAACTCTAAAATAAAATAATTTTCATATTAATTGAAACACATTTTAATAATTATTAAATTTATGTAGATTTGTAATTTAATGATTGCTTCTAAAACAATTATTAATAAAATTTAAAAATTAAATGCTTTAAATTTTAATCTCTAGTCCAAAAGAAAATATACAATTCAGAATTAGAAAAAAGTAAATAAAAAACAGAATCAGAAGCTAAAAGCCAAATCCTAAATAAATATAAACTAATAAATGTAATGAATACTAACAGAACAATTTAAAATATTTAGTAGGAATTAAAAAAAAAACTACAAACAACCACAACTGATTTGACCAAAATTGAAAATTTCTAATTTATTATTACTTCAAAAGAAATTCTTTGACCAAAACGACATTATTGAAATGTTCTACTTCTGTATCACTTTATTATGATTATAAAAAATATTGATTTGATTAGTTTTCTGAGGAATTATTTTGAATGAATTTTTGCATTTAGTTAGACTAACATGATACATTCTGTTGTATCCTGTTGGCAATTCCACATTTTTTAAAAACAGTTGTAAGACTGAGTCAGGATATAAAAGGCCTCAAAGCAACAAAAAAGCCTTTTTCTGCTGCCGAGATGACTAGGATCAAAGTGTAGTATTTGTTCTAGTAACCAACAGTCGGCTCACAGCTTCAACCATCTCTAGTAGGCCTCCAGCTCCAGCCATCCTTGCCAGCAACAATGATATATAATAAATTGTTCTTTTCAGTGATCTTCAGCAACAACAAAAATGTCCTTTTCAGGACAACGCTATTCAAAACTTCTTCTCACCCTCTACATGAGAAATAGTTTTTGCCTAGTGCACTGTAACCTTATTTTTGTTTATGTATTTTTCTCTAACAAAAATAAACTTAGCAATATATATTTTTTGTTTGTTGTTGTCTTCCATCATTCAATATCTGTTTGCAGGTCGATATACCACCTGCACCAATTCTATGCATTGAAGATTTCATTTAAAATTATATGCTTATTATTTGTTCTATCTTGAGAAATTATTGACACAGCTTAGCATTATGAACACATTCACAAGTGAAAAAAAGAGAAGCATAAGACTAAAAGTTATTATCTATGATTTTATAACTATACACCCACTATATATATTTATACTGAAATTTGTAACTTTATTGTTTCTTTGTGGAGGGAGAAAAAGTAAATATAGTAAATATTACTGAATTAAAATTGGGTAATATTTACTATTTCATTAACAAATTATTCTGTCAATATAACTGATTAAAGAATTCATAAAGATGCCAACAATTAAATCAAATGGTTCACAACATGGTTGTTTTCATTTAAGCTTTGAAAAGTGTATGTCACCTTCTTATGTAAGTGATCCATTTGAGCTCTCAGTGTGGCAGCAGATTCAGAGGGAAGATATTTTTCAAGAAGTTGATCAAGGTTTGGATTTTCCAGCAAAAGATAGAGTATCTCTTTACCATGGATTCTGAAACAGAAATTTAAACTTTTCATTCAACACAATTTTTAAAGTTGTCTTTACTCTGAACCAAAATTTAATTTTTTTCATGTTCACCTGTATTCAGTTAAGTACCATCATGTGATAAGCACTTGGGTGATCATGTCTCTTTCGATTCATGACTGACTAGACAGAAGATATTCCAGCAGTAGGATGGTATTTCTTTCTGTGGCAGACTGGTTGTCAACCAAAGCTATAGGACCCAGTCTATCCTGCTATACAACCCATAGATGGAGGTAGAAGAGATGGATTCATATCTTTACCAAGGGTATTTGTACATAAGTGAATGTAACCTGACTGGAATTTGAACTTGGCTCTCTGATTTCTAATTCCGAGCCATTATCCATTACATTACCTGCACACCAATTTAAATGAATAAGTTTCAATTGAAGGTTTTCAATCTACTAAACTCTTTAATGATATACTATATTTAATCATATTCATAACCTAATTCATTGCAAAATATAATTAGAGAAAATAAATGATAACATTTTTTTTTCAGAAAATGAACATTTATCAAAAAATTGAGCTGTTACTGTTGCTGCTACTGCTGGTGGTGGTGCATTGTTGTTGTTACAGAAGAAAAAAATTAAAGCCCTTTTTACATATGCAACATAATGTATTCTAGGAACAGATTTTCCAAGTCAAATGTTTTTTAAACTAGCTTCAGCTGAGAAGTAATTTTCAGAATGTCTATTAACAGATTCATTCATTAATATTGTTGAAGTACTTAGAAAAAATATGACAAACTGGAAAAGTTTATTGTGATGTGTTTCATCCTTTAGGGTTTCATTGGACACATGCTTATATGTGAAGTAATTATATGTGAATGATTTCTGTTGAATTACTGATTTGACATACCTTACATCATTTGAAGCATCTATAATACAGTCCAATGTGGCTTGGAGAATTTTATCTGTTAGGTCTTTGGCACCACTTAGAAGTCTACGGTGGCCAATTTTCTTTGCTATTGCCAACACATAGTATGAAGCAGTTTTTCGTATCCCAACACTCCGGTGCCTAAGAGATAAAGAACATGAAAAGTCACTGATATATTTGGGAGATGTACTGGTGGTAAAAATCATTTCCTAATAGAAAAGCAATTTCTAAATTTTTAAGAGACAAAATAAAGAAAAAAATATGCTATAGAAACAATAAATATTAAATGACTGTAAATGACAATTAGGTTTGGTTAACATGTAAAACCTTATACAGATTAAATTGAATCAAGAAATCAAATTTTTTCTTTAACAGGAAAGTTCAAGATTGATTATTTCACTCATAATAGCAACAAGAACATGTATACACAAGCACACACTATAGAAGAAAAGCCTTACAATATTTCTAATATACTATTTAACATTCTACTCTTTACTCGGGCAGGCAACATCCATTGTGTTATTAGCACGAAGTTTTGTCTGCTTTATACTACAATCTTCTTCAGATGTATAATTTGTAAAGAAAGACAGGGCTTATTTTTTTATGAAACAAGATGATGAAAAAATAGCTGTCATCTTGTTGATAACAAGATTAATAACACAAAGAAACATTTCAATTGTCAGAAAAAAGCTTCAAATTATAATGACTATGAAATATGTTCTTTGGTGATTTGCCATGGATTTTATTAAAACATAAAAAGGAAGAAATTTAAAAGATCTGTTAATACAACTTTTATTATAAAACATTCTGAGTCAGACCAAAAACTTTCAAATTACATAATAAACTGTGTTTATCAATGCATTAAATATTCTGTAGCACATTTTGGAATCGATTTTGGTTTGTGACTGTAAAAATAAGTGCAGTATTTTATACTTTCATGATAAATAAAACAAAATATTTCCAATTTCTTACAAATTTTTCTTCCTTTTACAAATATTTATACCACAGTTACACTAAAACCCAGAGATAGACTAACAAATTTTTCACATGTACATGTATGCAGATGCCTTACTTTTAGATTTCATAATAAATGAAAGAAACAAAATTTAATAAAACTTAGCCTTAACTTACTTCAAACCTTTGGATATGAGAATCGGCAAAGCTTTCGAGCAGGTTACATTATCTATCATCACATCAAAAGCCTTTTCTACATCGTTCCTGATGAATTCTTTGCTGACAGCCATCAAAGCTAATAAGCAACCGATTGTCTGGTCTAGTTCCTATAAATATAAAAAAAGTAAAATATATAAAAAAATAAAAATATAAAAAGTAAGACATTTTTGTTATAGTATTAAAAAAGGCAAAAATACAAACCATAATCTAATGGAAATAAATCTCTGGTTAATTTACATTCCTTGGTTTTTTTATTATTTACAAACAGTTTATTTGGTTATTATTCTAAATAATTTTATTTTGCATCCATTTACAATGAATGTCCTTTATTTATATGTAAGATATTTTTAAATTAAATTTTTAATTTAGGTGAAATACAAGACTTATGAATGAAGATAAAAAAATAATTTATATAAAAAGAAGACATGCTGTCCATTTGTTTATTTTTCTTATATTGAGATTGTAGGGAGTCCTGATAAAAACCAAATAAAATAAAATATAAAAATAAAATATATAAACAAAAATAAAAAAATTAAAATTAAAATAAGGCATTTGTGCTTTCCTTATAAAAAGAAGGAAGAAGAAAAGACTGAACCCAGTCCAAAATGCCAGAAAATTGACACAAAGAGACTTTTGATGTTAGCTGAAACCAAAGTTCCTGACAGAATCTTGAAGCCTGGTCAAAAGGATATAAGCTGACACCTCTGAGTGAGAATCAGAAGGAATGGCAAGAATGACCTATTTCTAATACTACTACTACCCCTAGTATGGTCCAACTTCAAAACTGCCACTACTGGGATAAAACAGACATTTCTCAAGACTACTACCAATATCCACCTTATAAACAAACATTTTTTTGTGACACTGTATATCAAAGGACTCACTCATCACTCTGAAGAAAATAAATAAAAATATATTATTTATTTTATATCCTTGATTCAGTTCATTTTATTCCAAAGTTTTCAGTAAATAAAATCCTACCATCTATCTACAAGATAATCCCAATAGGAAATGGTGTTTCATATTTACTGTGAAGTAAGAGATAAATGTTAAGCTACATAAACCAGCAGCTACTAATTCAAATCTGTCCTGAGTAAAACAGATTTATTTATGGCAAGGGAGCCAAGGTGTGAAGTAAAAATTTAGGAATAATAATGCTTTTAGAATTAATTTAATAAAGGAATAGTCAAATTTTAAATGTGTACAAAGAGGCAAAGCATTCTATATAATTAAATAAATGTCTATAAATGCAATAAACACATGAAAGAGAGGATTTTGTTGATACATACAGGATCCAGTCTTCTTTTTAAGTAAAGAAACATATCTGTTACACAAAGGATGGCATCTCTCTTCACTTGGGATCTGAGGTTGTCTAACTGGAAAGAAATCAGAATATATATGTATAATAAAATAATGTTTTCAATAGCAATGTTTTAATGCTTGTAATTAATTTTAAAATTTAAAAATAAATATAAATTTAATGAATTGCATCCAAATTAAATATTAAATACTTTTAGATTCCAGACAAAAACAAGAAAGCATGAAGTTGTTTTATTAAATGCCAACATTATAGCTTGCATTAATATTTACAACAATCAATTAATTTTTCCAGTTATTTTAATATACAAAACACAAGCTGATAGTGGCTGTATATAAATAATCTATAACACTTGAATTTGAAGGCACATTGGAATAGCAAAAGATGCTTTCCAAAAACTATACAAAATATTAAAAAACAGAAAAATTTTAATGGGAACAAAGAAAAGTGTGGTAAACTGTTATATAATATCAATCCTCCTATATGGCAGTGAATGATGAACAATTTTCTCACAGATGAAAAAGAAACTTGAAGCAAAAGAGATATTCTACTGAAGAATGCTGAGAATAGCATAGATGGAGCATGCAAGCAATGAAGGAGTTCTAAGGATAATGAGAACTAAAAAGAAACTTGTACTTAGAATTAGAAAGAGTTGAATTTTCTGGTATACATAAAAAGGAAAGAGAGTGTAGAGAATATAACACTCAAAGTATATACTGGCGGCAAGAGACAACAAGTAACCTACCCAATGAGCTTGTGTAAAAGAATGGTAGAACAGAGACTGAGAAAGACAGTGAAAACATTGCTACTCTACCACTATTTCCATGGCAAATTTTCAAGTGAACTCTATTCTTTAGTTTCACCAGTTCAGACCTTTACAGCTAAGTATGTTCATGGAGTCAAACCACCCTCATTCCCTCTGTATTCCAATTGTAAGGAGGAAGTTTCACTCAGTTTTTCCCCAAGAGCTGTTGCTTTGTGGAACATACTTCCATGTGGACACTTCTACAAATGATAATATGATAACATCTTCAAGTCAAGGATCAATCATTACCTCCATATCCTCATAATTTTCACTTTTTACTTCTGACTCTTACAGTCATATAATAAACCTCTTTTAACAACTCTCTACCTCGAATGGCTCTTAAGCCTTGCATTGTGTAAAGGTTAGTACAAAAAAAAAAAATAAAAATTAGGAAAATTAAAAGTAGCTAATAAAGTGAGACATAATATAATGTGTGTGATGTAGAAAAATTTTACCTCCTTAGTGACTGCTAATATTAATGGATGAAATCCAGAATCAAAAATATTTGGATGAAACTTGGCCAACTGCCTGATTAAATTGAGAGCCTCACATTTTAATTTCCTGTAAAATATAAAGAACAGAAATAACTGAGAGTGTAGTATTTCAAGACAAAAAATGAATTAATGATTCAAAATTAAAATGGTATTTAAAAATATCATTAAAAAAGAATCAAGCAGATTATGATTGATGATTTTTCCTTCATAATTATATATAATAATGTCAACTCATTGTGTATAATTACTTCTAACACTAACATATAACTTATGACAATTATTGGATTGACAATTTCACTATTTTTGCACTAAATCATACATATACTTCAAAAAATAAATTTATTTGATTAAAATTATATACAGAATAAATTACTATGTACAAATTGAATGGAACAGTGAAATACATACAAATGACCTATAAATGGTGGTACCTACAATGACGCTTAAATTTACACAATTTTCCTCAAAGACAACATAAACTTTTGCTTTGATTGATTATTGAACTGTATGTTAATATTGTGAGATTTCATATGCCTACTTAATCCAGATGTATTTCTATATACTTTATTATAAATTGGGCAGAATAAATCTGGAGAAATGTGTTGCATGTAGTCAGGTGGATGTCTTATCTATGGCTATGCAACTTGAAAGGGATAGACATGAATACAAATATCACATAGAAATATGCATGCTATCATCATTGACTGGCAGTCCAATTCTTGCAGCTCTTTTTGTCTTAATGTCACTACACCTGTTTTTTTTTCAGAGATTTGCTTCCTCATAAATATTTTCCTTTATTTTAATTGATCAATAGCCTCATTCTTTCAGTTATCCTGATTTATCTTAAAAGCTGTGAGTAGTTTGTCTATTGAATCTTTAAAACATGCTTTTGATTTACCTGATGGGTTTTAGTTTCTTTTATCTTTTCATACAGTAGTTGGTATGCACTTATCATCCTCTCTGATCAAATGACCTGTTCAATGTAGCCTGTGTTTTTAAATTTATGTTTCAATGCTGTGCATACTAGTCAGATCCAAAATTTCTATTATCCTGTGTCTTTAACAGCGAATGAATTTTGAGGATGGCACGTAATATTTCAAGGGCCCTGATATGTTTTTGGTATGTTACCCAGGTTTCACAAGAGTAAAGAAAACAAGTGAGTGCACATGATCTATGAACCAACATCTTAGTACTAACTTTAATATTTCTATTTGTCAAAATACAATCTTCCAGATTTTTAAAAGCCTGGTTGACATTTTGGATATGGATTGTGATTTAATCATTCAAAGAACAAAGGCAATCCAAAGTGCTTCTAATGTATAGGGAATTTGTCTATAACTTTCAGCTTAATATTATCTAGGAAGATCTGACCATGATACAGGTTAATTGGTAGTGGCTGATACATCACCATGGTTTTATGCAAGCTTATCTGAGGCCTAAAAGCTTTGTAGAATTAGTTAAGCTTGATCATTAAGTATTGTATAGTACTGACCATATGGGTTACAAAATCGGTCATCAGCATAAAGTTGATTTTTATTAGAATAGAAAAAAGTCTTTGTTTTGGCTGAGGTTATATATTTATATTGTATATAAATTATATGGCTGCAATCCTTAAATGCATTTGCCAGAGATAACAGAGAAGAATATAGAGAACAATGTCCTATATTTATACAAGCTTCCATGTCATCAAGGCATACCAATTTAAGCAAAACATCTCATAAAGCCTATACACAATGCCAAATGCCTTTGTTAAGTCAGCAAATACCTAATCTAAATGCAAGTTTCGCTCTTGACATTTCCCTTGTAGTTGCATGGCAGTAAAAATGAGTGTCTATCTTTGGCTAATTATTCATCCCTTGACAATGTTCTCCACCAATTATCTTTCATGATATTTCTTGTCTTCTCTCCCTTTCCATTGACTCTTCTCAATGTATTTTGTGTTTTTTTAGATGATGAATTTGTTTAAAGTATCTGTTTGATTTAAACTTTAAGTTTAAACTTCTGAGTTATCTCAGTGTCACATTCATTGAACAAGTCATGATGTACTAATTTTTGAGTTATCCCAGTGTCACATTCATTGAACAAGTCATGATGTACTAATTTCTGAGTTATCACAGTGTCACATTCATTGAACAAGTCATGATGTACAAATTTCTGAGTTATCCCAGTGTCACATTCATTGAATAAGTCATGATGTACTAATTTCTGAGTTATCCCAGTGTCACATTCATTGAATAAGTCATGATGTACTAATTTCTGAATCCCAGTGTCATATTCATTGAACAAGTCATGATGTACAAATTTCTGAAACTCTTGAGTATCTGAAGAAACATTATACAATTATTCTTGTAACTCTTGTCAGGAAGAAGAAAGGCATCCTGAATAAATGAGAGACATTCTTGAAAATGTTCCTACATAACAGAATCTTTCAGCTTTGAAACACTATGTCTAGGAAAAGTTTTAGTTTTAAATCTCCTGTATCCAGAATGAATGACCATATGAAGTTTAGCAAGGTCATTATGCTGCTAGCAGGCAACACCTTTTAGTGAATTCACATTAAGTCCATCTTTTATATACCTGCATCAACAATGGCATAATTGTCCTTTAACCCTTGCCCAGAAGAAATTGGATCCTAAATAAATGAGAAACATTCTTGCAGAAGTTCCTGCACAACAGGATGTTTAATTTTAATATATTGATAGGTCTAGGAAGAGTTTGATTCTTAAATCTCCTGTGTCTAGTATGAATAATCATACGAGTTTTAGCTCTTATAAAAGTGTGATTTGATCAGCAGTCAGCACCTTTTAGTGAATGCATATGAAGTTCATCTTTCATATCCCTGCATTGAACAATGACATAATCAATAAAAGGGCATTGGTTGAAGCAAGGAAATATGATCACCTTTATGTTTAAACTGGGTACTTGATATAAATAGGTTTATCTCTTTACAAAGTTGAAGAAACGACAAACCATTTTCATTTATTTTTCCAGTTACATGTTATCTTAGACAACTGTGTGTGTGTCAATCTGTACTGACTCTGCTACTGAAAAAAGTTTCTAAAAGAATAATTTTGTTAGAGTTTAAAAGTACACAAAGAATTTCCCTTAATGCTCCATAAAAGCAAGTTTTTCATCTTCACTATCAAAAATGGATGCATATGCACTGATCAGAGTAGCAAAATGATAATTTTAGTTGAAAGTTCAAGAGTCTTTCCTTAACACATTGTGGTGATTTGATGAATAAGCATTATATATAGTTCTGAATAATCAAAGTCATTGTAAATAACGCAGCTATACACACAGAAGAGCTAACAAAGAATGAATATTTAACATATGCAATGTGTTTGTTTAAAATATTAAAAAAAAAAAAATTAAAACCAAAGAAATGATTTCTATTATAAATAATCCTGTAAAGAAGAGTAAAGTTATTAAGCAGAAATCTATTTTATTGTTATTAGAAAGTATAACTGCTGTTTTTCTTACCAGTCATCTTGAATAAGTTTACGCTGTATTTCTTCCAGACCACCAGCTGGGATTGATGTTAGACTTTCAGGATTATTATTGAGATCTGAAGAGGAGTTCCCAGTCAGTTGACTATTGTCAGAATTTAACCTACAGTTAAATAATAACAGTAAAATATTTTTCAGTATCATTGAAGTAACTGCAAGACTGTTTTCTATTACTTGGAGGCCTTAGTTGAAGTCCATAAAGTTTCACATGTAAAAACAATAAATAGAAAATTAAAATAAATTTTGATGTAATAGTATTAAGTAATAGCAAACAAGAGTTGACTGAATTTTCTAGATGAAGAATTATTATTATTAATTTTTGACTAGTTTTTTCTTCACTTTATTTTTATTTAGGTCATTGTTATGTTTTAAGTAACTTAGATTGGAAAGAAAAAAATTATACCGGAATTGCAGTCCCTTTCATTGTTAAGATGTTTTATTAGGGCAGTAGTGCCTTACTGGGTTTTAAAATCTAACCTGCAGACATCTTTAAAGTTTACTCATTTCTGATTCAAGCTGATTAATACATTGAAATAAAATTAAAAAACATGAAAACATTAATAATTGATGTAGGTTTTATATATTTTGTGAAAGATAAAAAAAAATGAAAATATATCATTTAAAAAGAATAAACCTTTCTTTCATACAAAATTTATACTATACCTCTAGACAACTATAAAACTATCAATTTATTAAAAATGGATATTTCTATAATTCATACAATAATAACTAATTTTATAAATTATTTTTAGGAAATATACTTACAACTTAGGTTTAATCCTAGGTCCCATTGGAGGTTTTCCAGGTTTTTCTGTGGCAGGAAAATTCGTTGCTGCCAGTAGAACTAAAAAAATCAATTTAAAATTAATTTTGTATGTATAGAATATAAGATACATTCTTTTTTTGCTTATACTAGTTTAATTAATAAAAACCTTTACAAAATTATTAAAACCAACATTGTACTAACTAAAATTAACTGGATTATTTATGAATGGATTGAAAATACTGCCTAGTAATACACCCCAACATTTCTGTCAAGGATCAGTTTATGGTATCTGTACATTCTGGCTAGGATCATACAGTATCCCCCCACACACATATATATATATTTTCATACATATATTGTTAAATATAACAGACAATAAATGTTTATTGTGTTTGATCATGAGCTGTTCTAAGCTTTGTATAGTTTCTTTAATTTTGGAAGAAAATAAAGACAAAACTGTCCAATATTTGGATATTTTTTATTATGCTGTTACTGGACCTAAGCTTTTAGCTCACATAAGCCATCATCAGAGTGTTTATATGGACATTTCAACAAAGATATTCACTATTCACCATCAAAGATGATATTCTGTTATGTTGACATAGATGTTGCTATAAGACGATAACACTTGCAGAATGGCAGATGCAGGTTGTAAATCCGTGATCGGTTCTATAACGTTGTACCACATGAGAGAATGAAATATTAACAACAGAACCATATGTTTAGATGCAATGTAATGTATTGTGACTAGTTTGAAATGTAATTTTGTTGAGTGTGGGTGGCTTTGTTTTAATGTAGATGGCCTCCAATATCTGAATGTTCTTTTTACTATGTGTAGGTTTAAGTATTGTTATGTTACCAACCATCTGTCTAATATTATGTACATGGCTATGTTTTTCTCAGAAATGTTGTTTAATAGAACTAAGATCAGAAAGGTGACAGGTAAATCTGTGAAAGAGTTTGGTTGTAGTAAAACCAATATATGAAGTGGGTTTATTATTAGTGTCAGAGATAAAATCTTTGAATGAGCATGTAAATTGATACACTACATTGTTTTTTCTTTTGTAAAGGATTTAGTTGTGTGGTTGTAGAGTTATTAGAGGTCAATTATTTTAAATTTTTTCATAATATATGATGAGCTTAACTTATTATTATTAATGGGTTTAACATTTCTGCCTATTATGTTTTAGAATGTTCTTTCATCATGTTTGTAATTATTATGCATTTGATTACAATAGTATAAGTTAATAGTATTATGTTTATTTTGATGTACACTATTATTATTAATATTATCAATTTTCTTAGAGGTATTATTAGCCTTAGATTGAGGAACAACATAATAAAAACATATCCAAATGTTTGTCAGTTTTTGGCTTTATTTTCTCCCAAAATATGAAGCTTAGAACAACTAATGATCAAACATAATAGACATTCATTGTCTGTTATATTTAACAATATATGTTTGATAATGATCTGCTGCCCCAATACACTATATCTATATATCTATATATCTATATATATATATATATATATGTGTGTGTGTGTCTGATTACTTTAAACATTATATTTAGTGGTTACATTTGCTTGAGTAGACATCCCAGTTTTTTAAGTCTACTAGCCTGTGCATTAGAGAGTTTTAAAATATGCCTTCCAGCAGGGTTTGAACATACATTCCTCTTGTAGGGGAAACCACCATTAAGCTTGGAATATTTTTAGAATGCACAATCATAGAAGACTTCACAGTCAAGCAAAGTTCAACTAACCTATTTAAGAAATGTACATATATCTAAAATTACAAATCCCTGAAGGAAAATATTGATTCTCCTGTGGGTACAGTATGTGCATACTTGTGGCTAGAAGATATTCTTAAGAAAGTTTTCTATCTGGTGTTTTACCATGTAGTGATTTAGTAACATTCATACTGGTGCACCTTCTGTATCTGGATTTTAGATAGTGACACTGATGTTCAATATGGTCAAAAGGTTCATTGCTACAGACATACACAAGTTCACCTTTTGTTCAATGAGAGCCATGCACATATTAGCAACAGTGATCAAATTAACATAATAATATGAATACCGCATTCCAGACAGCATCATTGTACAGATTGATGCATTATAAAGGCAGCAATGCAGATTGTACAACATTTTCAGCACATGTTAGATCAAATATAACTCCATAGTGTTGGGTGCCATTAATTATAGTTCTCACCACTTTCCTTTGAAAAGAGAATGTTGAACAGTACCATGTACATCAGAAATACACATTAGGAGACAACAGAAAGTAATGTTTGTAGTTAGTATTACAGGCAATAAAATTACAAGTCTTTTCAAAGTTGATAATGGTTCAAGATAAATGCAGAGAATTGTTCTTATTGGACAAGACATTTAAGTGGTATAAGTCATAACCAAAAAGCTTTAGGCTAAAGACTTTATTCATGAAAGACAATGATATTTCACATTCTGCAAAGCCAAAAAAGGTTTTAAAGACAGTAAATTAACAGAAGGACTAAGCCTCTTCAGAAATTAATCCAATAGAAAACTTGTGATCCATCATTAAAAGAGATGTATATGAGAGTGGAAAACAATATTTATGCATGGATCACTAGGAAGCAACAAAAACTTCTGTGACACTATTTACCTATGGTAATTGTCTAACTAACTAATCATAGAAATTAAAACAGAAAATAGGCATTCTTAAAGTGGAAAAAGAAAAAGCCATCATGAAAGATAGACTGATCGACGTTAAAAGAAAGATTTTATTTTATTTACAAAAAAGCCTGCGGAGAGAGCTGTGTGTGAGGTCCTGTCGAGATGGCAAACTTTGACAGTGATTAATGAGACGGTAAGAGTGCTGGCTAAGTGACTTTTGGGTGGCCCAGGAAAAAGAGAACATATGATAAAAATTTAATTAGCAATGTGGATTTTGTAAAAATTTTGGCTGATGGGAAAGGAGAATTTTGTAAACAAAAATTCTAGATTATAATTTTAAGGAGGCCTGCATAGCCACATCCACACTGCCAAGAAATCATTGGTCGTATGGTAGCATGGTGATAGGCGGAGGTGAATGGATGAGAAAGGCGGAGAAGTTGTTAATGCCCACTGAAGGGATTGGTATGAGATATCAATGTGAGAGAGAAAGAGTTTAGGAGGATAGCTCTCCTCCGACCTTCTGTCACAAATGATGGAGACCCCCCTGAAATGGGAAGTGGTTAAATTTCCAAAAATGGGAAATAATTAATTTTCCTGGCCTGACAACAAAGAGATTTCTTGTTAGAAAATGAGATTTACCAAGAACCCCAGGCCACGTCTGGCCACCCACCGGGTTTTGGTCAGTACCCATATAAACGAACGTCTCCAGGCAGTTGGAAAAATTTGCAGTTCAGCTTCAGACAGAGTCAGAGACAGTTCAAGTAGCGGGAACCAGAGTGTTGCCTCGCAGAAGCTGACCAAGAGATTCCACAATCTCCGACTTCACCGACTCTACCAATAGCAAGTTATACTGATGAACGAAGTTAAGCCAGCACTTAAAAACTAAATTATTTGACTTACAATATCAATTTTCTTGAAACATAGAAGTGTCACATTTCATAGGAAACGGGGTGGGAGAAAACCATGCTCCTGTATATAACAGAAGGATAAAGTTAAACTGTTATTTCCTAACATACTTGAACCTCTTGGGTTTTTCTTCTATTTATTTTTTTTCTTTGCGCCTGTGTGGTGCCACCTTCAATCTGGACTCAGCTTGCTCTACGGCCAGACGCCTGAGTGATCTCGTCTACCTAAGATCAAAGTCACAATGTGGGTAGGTTAGACTTGAGATCAAAACAGTTACTCCAGTAACTAGACGTTACAAGTGAGCTGGGAACGATAGAGCTGTCATTGAAGCGGTACAGCTGGTGAAGCTGTTAACATCAACAACCAGAATTCGACCCTGGTGCCACATGTTGGTGCCTTGACCACTGAATTCGACCCTGGATGGCTGAGTGTCACATATTGGTATCCTGACCAGGGCACAGGCTGGTGGCAGCGACAAAGAGTCAACCCAAAAATGCCAGTAGAAGAAACCTTACAGCTTTGTGTCGTGACTGGGAGTTGACCACGGGCTGACGGCTTAGCGTCACACTTCTGTAAATAATTTTAAAGTTAGAACAGTGGAAAAGTTTCCAAAATCAATGAATGAAAGACTAATGAAGGTTAAAAAATGTCAAGGATCCTATATTAACATATAAAATAATTTATCAAGGTTTATGGGATATTCTGCTAATCAAATGTTTTGTAGCTAACATCATTTGGATTTATAAATAAACATTTATATTATACTGAGCTGACAACCCAGAAGAAGTTATGTGAAATATTCTTAATATAAATATATCCTGAATATTTTACGAGCATCACTTGGTTAATACTGATTTTATTGTGAAAATATTGACTAGCAAAATTAAATCTAACAATGGAAACATAAATATTTGTGTCGTGTTATACTATTCTGTTGTACTTACTGTTTAATATATGATATAACTGCAACACTTGTTTTGTTATTTCTTTAACCATTTACTTGGTCACAACAGATATATAATAATCATAATGCAATATATAATCATAATATATATAATAAATAAAAGAATAATTGTGAATTATATTAAATTATTATATTACTTTTAACCAATATTTATGTTTTTTTCAGCTAAGCTTAAAATCTGTTAACTTTTTTGAGCTTTGAATAAACATGTCATCTCAAAACACCTTTCTATTATGGAAAAGAGTATAAGAATTAGAATGAAATAATGCTCTTATAATAATGACAATAGGAATATAAGATTAAAAGTCTAATCTTGTAGACTGATTTAAAGATAATGCGAAAAATATGGAAATATTAATATAAGCTAGATTTTTTGTTTGCTAATCAAATATTATGTACAATTATTACTTTTATCCTCTATGAATTTATTAATTTAGGTTTACTTTGTTTTTTCCTTTAATGTGTTTGCTGAACAGAAAAAAATGTTTTTAATGTGATTAAAAACAAAAGAAATATAAAAGTAGGTGTCTGATAAAAATAATCTGTCTTTAAATATTCTTTGTATTTCTCCAGAATGCCTGATTCCATAAAATCTTTACATACCTTCTAGTGGAAATTTATTTGAAATTTCTGTCTGTTTTGGTTTATCTCCTTTACGTCGTCTTACAGACATTCGTTCTCTCATGGTTTTTGATATTTGCATGAAGTCCTTTTGAGAAACAAAAAGAAAACATACATAAAAGAAACTTATCTGAGGGATGCTTCAAAAATACAGTACAAGCATTTACTAGACCAACATATTTATTACTATATAAATAAAATGCTGTAATTTTTTAAAGAAATTTTTATCTGACATTATTTCTTAGTACTATAAAATGTTACTTTTAGTGGGTACACAAGTTTGAGTTACTATCCCTGCTTTTTTTTTATTTTCTTAAATAGTGATATTAATAACAATAAGCCTAAATTGGGAAATCCTACTAAAGAAAAATTGTGCCTCTGACAAGAATTGAACTTATATCTTATATTTTTCATAAGAGAAACCACTTTTTAATCAAAACATCTAGCTATTAGTTTGGCTATGGATTGGTTGATTGATTTTGTTTAGCCACATATTAACCACTATGAGTTATTTAATACCAAAATCTAAATATTTTGAACACATATCTATGGATTCAACTAAATATATTTTGAATGAAATTGTATGCCTTCAACTACAGATAAAATGTATTGTTAATCATTTTACTATATGTATTGTTGATCATTTTTATATAAAAATGTATTTTTACTATTAAAATGCATTTTTATACTTTCACAGTGTTTTTGTTTGGGTGTTTATCATTTGCTCATAGCTGGGACCCTAACAAGTGCTACCACCCTGGGTCAGAGTGGACCTAGGAACAATAGCAGTTAAGGAGGTGGTTCCTGGCTCCTGTTGCCAGATGTAGTTTATCATCATTCCCAAGACTTGTTTGGCTATGAAGACCAACCCACTAAAAATATTGTTTATAGTAATAAGAAATAATATCGTATAAAAAATCCTTTAAAAAATTACTATTTACATTTTGGATATGAAACTGAAGGTAGCAATTATAGATTCATAGAGGCACCAACAAGAAATGTGCTTTCCCTAAATAGGTAATTCAAATTTTGCTCTGTCAGGTTGGCATCTGTGGCAAAACTGGTAGCAGCACACTTTGGCTAAAAAACTTATTTCCCTGATGGAAAAAAGAGATGCAAGTTTGATTCCTGCCGGAGAGCACAATTTTTCTTTAGGACTTCTCAATCTAGGCTGGTTGTTTTTAACCACACTGTTTACAAAAATTAAAAACATGGATAGCAACTCAAACATGTGCACCCACTAAAAATGACATTTATAGTAATAAAAGATAAAATAGTGTGCATGTTATTAGCATTATTATGCTACATTATCATATAGATGTATGCCATTGAGACTGAAGCTCTTGTTTCATTGGTGGATGATTGTATAAGACTTACTTTTACTTGTTTCTTTTCTTGAAAAAGAATATGGAATCATGTGACTGGAACTACTCTTGCACATTTGCATTACAGTTGTCATCTGTGTGGAACTAATACCCAGACAAATGTCTGAGGTATTCAAGCAGATGATATTCTAGAAAAGCTAAATCATGACAATGTATTGGATGCAGTAAAAGGTCTCAACCATATCACTGGAACCATACTTTTGTCATGATGGCCCTGCATGTGAGGTAATAGTCATACAGCAGTATGATGACAACTGTATAAAATGTCCTGTTTTTTTTTTTTTTTACTGAATGGTTACTCTCAGTCTATCCTGGGTTTCACAGTATCAAACTGACATCTGAATATTGTGTTTTTTTTCTTTTCGATATGGTGATGAGGGATACTTTCAGATCATGGAACAACATCTCTCTCTTCTGGATAATATAATGCACTTAGATTTCATCAGCTGTGATCATGTCCTACAGAAAGACTTCATTAGATCTCTTATATCATTCCAGTTGCTGAAAAGAAATCCGTATACATTGGAAGTTATGTTCTGGATCCAATTAGATGACATTTTCCTATATTCTAACTTTTTGTGTATAATTTCATGGATCACTGACTTCTAAAGATCAAGTTTTATATTATGCATTGTCTATAATCCTGATTCAAATCATCAATGCACACATTGTGTTCTATTTTTGATGAACATGGATTCCCAACATGAGGTTTATCCTGCAGATTTGTACACTTCTCTCTAAACACACTACACTAGACAGATATCCAGTTCCTAACCATTAACATGTTCATCATACAAATTCACAGTGAATTTATGTTGTGACATTACATATTCCAGCATTCAGTATTAAAGCAGTTTTGGTTTTTATATGAAATATTGCATATCTATTGTTGTTTTGTTTTTACAGTTTTCACTACGTTTTCATTCTACTCGTATTTACCTGTATCTTATTTTTCCGATATCCTTTCATATCATAGAATCACCTCTCATTATTATCTCTGTCTCTCTCTGTTCCAAATTCTTTCATAATATTCTATGATTCTACCATTGTATGTTGTGTTTATATAGAATATGATACCAAATATTTCCAAAGCTGAAAAAAAAATCATCAGAGAGGCCTTATAGTATCATGTGTATATAGTATACAAGGTGTGATGTTGCCATTTTATATTTTTCATTTCACACGTGTGTGTTGCTTGTTTTTGATTTTGTTGATTGGACAGTATAGTAGGGTCAGTTGGGCACCATCTGTAAGAAAAAGAGCACCATGATGCAATTAACTCTACCAGAAATTTAGAAATTGCATGCTGTACTGCTTGGCATTTGCACCAGAAGCTCCAATATGAACATTTCAGAGTGTTTGGGTGCCAATCTAAAGACAGTGAGAGGATTTGAAAAAGAGTTGGGTGAGTCTAATGGTGATTACAAAGGTACAGCAGCTTGGTAAACTTACTCTGATTGCTCTCATAAAAAAGAACACCTAAATTTGTTGTTGAGGACCTCAGACTCAACACAGAGGCCTATATCAAGTGACTTGAGAAGGTAGTGTTACCCTTGATTAAGAGGGTGGCTGCTGGAAGACACAATGTCTGGCAACAGGACTCTGCACCATGCCACACAAGCATGGGAACCAAGTCATGGTTGTCAGACAATTTCTGAGACCACATCATTCCTTACATCTGGTCACCACTTAACTCCACAGACTGCAAACTCCTTGATTATTATGTATGAGTGCAATTGAGTGAAAGATCATAGCAAAGCTCAATTAACCTTATTAAGGAAAGCACATGTCTCATTAAGATCATTCAAAGCTCATATCTGCTAACTTTATTTTCCTATCTGAAATGTAAACAAACATGTCTAGACAAAAATGTGTATCCATTAAATATAACAAATATAGTAATTGAAATAAATTTAAAATGCTAAATATAAATCCATTAATTCCTATATATATAAAGAGTCCTAAAGAGCTTAGTAAAAAAGCTGAAAAGAATCAAAATCATCCAGATGATAACCTTACTAAAATCAACTAAAACATTTAAAATATACTGATGTCGCTATATTGAACAAATTTACTGTCACTTGATTAGTATTTGCTATTGGTGTTCAAACTCTATTAATAATAATAATAATAATAGTAATAATAATAATATTAATAAACATTTGAAGTATTTGAATAACCACACATTTATAACTATGTTTGATTACTGTCAATATTAACAGACACTGGGTATGATAGTCCTAATTTCTTATAGTAAAAACATTAAAAAGATAGCAAAAGTGAATGAAACTGTGTAAACCTTTCTCATGATAATAAAATGGAGAGAGAACTTACATCATCTATAGTACTGGCATCTAGATTATTTTCTGATAAACTTTGCTTGTCCTTAAAGCAATTAGAGATGCCCAAACCGTGAACTCCATCAGACATGCCTACAATATCAGATTTTATGTTGAAGCATTCTGTTGGGCTGGAACTATTTTGGTTGTTTGAATTAGTATCTGCTGGGTTTAAACCTAAAAAAAAAGAATGAATATAAATATTTCTCCAGAGTTAAACAACAATTAAGAAAGTTACTGACAAACACAATTTTTGACATAAAATGTTATACAAATTAAAAGTAACAAATGACACAGAGCTCATATAAGTCTAAAAAACTGTTTAAAGTCTATATTAGTGAAACTCATAAACATTACATATCAGCAAATAAACTAAAAAATAATACTTTATAATTACAGTTTCTAATTTATTTCTGGGATGACATCAGTAAACTGATTTGTATTTCAATTTTTATTATTTGAAATATAATTTGATACATGAATCTGTAAAGAATTTCATGAATTGCAAGTAAAGATAGGTGAAAATAACTGAATAAAGAAAACTATTCTAGTCAAAAAGTATACAATATATTTTTTTAGTATTTGATTAACAAGACTACAAAATAACCCATGCTTACTTTGATTATAGCATTAATATGGTAAGCCAATATTCACTTTTAAAATTTTGTGCTTAATATTTCAGACACAACTAGACAGACACATATTTAGGATTCTAAGATGTTATTAGGCATAATATGATGATGATGATAATTAACCCCTGTCAGGGTTAACAACAGGTGTAACAGCTTTTTACTACCATTGCCATCTAAATAGTAACATAGTTATGGGAGATTGGTTAGCTCAAATATTCATCTACCCACTTATTTCTCTAGCAACTGTGGCAAAGTGGAGACAAGACATGTTTGGCAATGAAACAGAAAGGATGGACACAGATTCATATTTTCCCCAAGGGTAGTAATACTAAGTAAAAAAAGCAGTAGTAACCAAATTTTAAATATGCTGATTTTGTTTTATGTCCTGATAACTGTTATACAAAACTGCACTTTTAATAATAAAAATATTCTTATTCTTCTTCTTATTATTATTATTATTATTTCCTTTGATTTATGTTGTATACACATTTCCTTCTGGTTCCCAACCAGAGACCTAAGGTTAGAAATATCTTCATGGTGAATTAAGACAAGCTACAGTAAATATATCATATTTGCTTGTCAGTTGGCTGACCATAACCATGACACAGTGTGCATCTCTGTTCATAAGTGGGAGTAATAATGGGGTATCATGGCCAGATACTGAGAGGGTTGTTTTTCTACAGTTTGAAGAATGAGTTAGCCAAGGTAACTTGAGAGTCATTGTAGATACTTGTGAACACTTACAATTACAGACTGCCTGAGAAGATTGGATTACCTGACCATAAGGTATTTCTAACTGGGTAGGTACATGAAGATGTCCAGTCTCCTGAACCCCAAGTGATCAATGTAGGTATCCACCAAAGATGCCTTGGTTTACCCACATTCTGATTTATATTAAAGAAACATCCTCATATCATTAGTAGATATCGATGTAAATAACAACCTGGTTTATAGGTACACCTCCAAAAATCTAGATGACCAGAGACTGCAGCTCATCTCTTCTCTGATCTAGCTTTAACAGCTCAATGGAGAAAAAAAATAGCTTGTAACATTCAATAGCACCAACACCAAGTTAATAACATTCTATTGTCACCAAGCAGTCATTGAAGAACAATTGTACTTAATGAAGATCCTTGCCTTGAATGTCTATTGGGTTTGAGTTCTCTCCCTGCTATCAAGTGGAACATATGAACATATATATATATATATATATATATATATATATATATATATATATATATATATATATATGCCATGATCTATCTTTACAAAAGTCAGATCATAACAAAAATTGGTACATTGTTGCCATATCTGGCCTGTAGCTGCCTAATACTCACTTTCCAGCCTTGACAGAGTCCAGGAGAATTTATACAGGCTTATGGGGGATTAATTATTTTTAACCCTTTAGCCCCTTTTCCATAGACAAAATGTTGCAAAACTATTGCTACTCTATTGTTATTTCCATATCAAATATTCAGATGAGATACATTTCTTAGTTCCATCTGTTCAGACCTTTTATAACTAAGACTGATCAAACCACATTCACAGGGTCAACTCATCTTCATTCCTTTTGTATTTCATTGGTAAGATGGAAGTTCCACTCAGATAATTTCTTCTCAAGAACCACTAGTTTGTGGAACGGATTCTTGAGAGGATGCTTCTCTGATCACTACAGTCTTAACCTTTTCAAGTTTTGAGTCAACAGTTATCTATCCTACATATCTTCATAATCTATACTTATGTTCATACAACAATCTCACTCAGTAACTTTCTACCTTGAGCAGCTCTCAGGCATTGTAGTTGGTGAACATTTAGTGAAAAATGAAAAGCCTGCAAGGTTATACACTGCTTTGTTATCAAAATATGTCACTACAGTCCTCCTATTTGGTTTTGCTGCATGTGCCTGGTATACACTTATCCGACTGAATGTTGTGATGGGTAAATTGTGATTTGTATAGTCGTACACTAGTGTCACTTTATTGGTATACTGCTCTCTTACCCAATAATAATAATAATAATAATAATAAATATTATTATTATTATTAATATTATTATCATTATTGTAGTTGCTTTTCTATTTACATTTATGTGAAGCTGATTTAATAAAATGAATTTATAAAATGCACTTTCTTCAGCTGTCCCAATTTTGCAGCCAAGTGATAAATAGGAAGTATAAAAATATTTCATTTTTTTAAAAATTGTCATGAAACTGTTTTAAAAGCAAATAATAATAATAATAATAAAGATTCTGAAACCATGTTAGATTTTATCAAGGTATGACTATATTTAATAGATAATTAAAACTTGTCAATAACATAAATTTATTAATAATTTATATTTAATGGTGAAAAATATGAAAGGTTAGGAACCTTTTCCTATGACACCAATCATGTCCTGGCCTGGTGTAATATCTCCTGATCTTGCCTCTACACTCCCATGGCCATATAAAGATGCTGTGCCTAAGGGTGTCCCAGCTGAAATATCTGAAAAGTAAATAATATGTAAATTTTAAAAAAATTGTAATTTGTCATGTAAGTAGATAATTTCTAGCTAAAAGATATTAAAAATACTTTATTTTTTTATTCTTTGTATAATATAGATTATATATTATGAGATGTTTAAAGTTTAATCAATCCAAAGCTACCTTCCATCTCAGTTTTCTTGAATTAAAAATTATTATAAAAATTAAAAAAAGTATTTTTTTTAATTTATGTATAATACCGTATTAATGAAATTGCAAATAAACCATTGGACAACGTTATCTGTGAGATCACATGTAATATCAAGTCAAGAAACACTACACTATCCTGGAAAAATATTTTCCTTATCCTCAATCACTTTGTAGTCTACAGATTAATCAATTAAAGAAGAAGAAGAAGAAGAAGAAGAAGAATTATAGTGTGGTAACTAATATTGGTAATTCAATAATTATATGGAATATTATAAATACAGACCTATTGCAGCAAAATGATCAGATATAGTTTATGATATGAAGGCTTAGATACAACTTCTTAATGGTATTATAATCTGAGAAGGTGCAAATTTCTTTTAAAAAATGCAGAGAATATAATGAATAATTGGAAACCAAACATTTGGCAGATATAGATTTAATGATCGCTCTGAACTTCCTGATGCAAACTGTCAACTTATAGGCATCTGATTGCTTTGTCATTATATTAGTAGTAAAAACAAAAGCAGAAGAATAACAATGTAAAAAATGTTTTGGACATTTTTGTATTCACTAACAAAATGAAAAACAATAATTTCCACTAATTTAATATAATTCTGTAAGTTTATAAATGCAATTTTATCAAAAAATAAAATTGTAGCATGAAACATGTTACATAATATTTATTTAATTGTTTATATTAGTAATTTATAACAAAATATATTTTAAAAATATTAGACTATTATTCTCTTGAGAATATTAAAATAACTGTCAAGTGTAAACAAAAGCTTTGCTTAAATTATATAGTTGAATAGAAAATAGTAAATTTGATTGCTAATTTACTGTTATGATTTGACATACCATATTTATTACTAACTTGAATAGTATCTGTCAGGTGTGATTAATGAATAAGTAAAAAGAAGACATATTACTTTAAAGAAGCAAAAAGTAGGAATAAAAAAATTACAAATTTTTATATAACACTAATGTGAAAATTGAAATAGTGTTAACTGATTTATTAGTACCTCTAAAATTTAAATAGTGTTAACAGATTTATTAGTAACTCTAAAAAGTGGAAGAACACGAGCTTTAAAAGTAGGAGGAAAATTACCTTTGCTATTTCTTTTTTGATGTTTTATTTTGGTAATTGCTGGTTTTCCATCCACAGGTGTTTCTTCCAAGTAGCCCTTTCCAAAGACACACACATCTGTTGTTTGGCTTTGAGAAATTCCGGTAGAAGAATATTCTGTCCACTGATTTACTTTTTTTGTGTCATACATTAAATCTGGTGGGCGCTTGGTTCGCAGAGAATTGCTTCTTACTAAATTTGGTTTTGTACCAAATGGTGACTCAGCTGGTCTGTGTAAGTTTGAAAAGAATAGCCTTTACTTGTGAATACAATGCAAATAAAAGTAACTAACCGTGACAATAAAATTTTCAATGTTAGAATAATAGAAGATTTTAACAAAGAAATCAATAACAACATGAGAACAATCTAAATACTCACCTATAAATGCATGCACCAAAAGATGTAAAAAAAAACTTATGAAAAATATTTTATATAGAAATTTAACTAGAGAAAATTTAAGATCCACTTGGATACTGAATTATGCATAAAAATGAGCTGATCATTAAGTGGAAAACTTAACTAATTTCTCAAATAAAAAAAAAATGAATAAGAAATCTCATTTTACATTTATGTGCAGACGTTTATGAAAAAACAAACAAGCAAAAAGTCCCTTATATTTTACCGAACATTCCAAACTTCAATGATTCTCTCTCAATCTTATTTTAAACTTGTTTCAGAAATGCAGAAAATAAATGTTTTTTTTTATTTCTTAAACTAGTGTGGTATTGCAGTGATATATTAATAAATATAGAGTTAATTCCCTTGTAACTATTTATAGAGATCAATCACATTTCAATAAAGTATAGTGCCTGTGGCTACTAGCAGTAGGAGTTAGTCATACCATGAGTTGCTACAGTTAAGTTCACAGTACATTTTGTTTCATTATTCACTTTTACTCACAGTTGTTAAGCATGGCACAACATTAACATGATACATAATAACAAATGACAAAATCATTAGAACTTTTATATGAGTTCAGTATTCAAGATCTGGAATATAAGATAAATATTAGGTTTAGATTGGAACTGAAATTAATATTCTTCATAGAGATAATTTATATTGCATGCTTTTAAATCTTTCATGATAAATTATTATTGCATAATTGCCTTACTCCAGACAGTTTACAAGCAGAATGCTAAAAAAATAAAAGGGGAAAATGAATGGCAGTAATGAGTCTATACAAATTCTACAGCTCGACTAAACTGCCATGTTATAAACTGTGGCTAAGAGGAAAAATTAATTTTCGTTTTTAGTTAATTTTTATACTTACATCTTAGTAGGAAATACTTCTTTCTTCTTCATTTCTTCTTCTTTATCATGAAAAGTTGATATGGAGTAATGTCCACTGTCACTAGAGAGAACTGAGTGTGCACTGGAACGTAAAGAATCTCCTATAAAATTGCTTTTCTCAAGTTTCTCTGCTCTTCTTTTAGAGGCACTGTCTCTGATATTCTTTAATGAACTAAACATCTGGGGAAAATCATAAGAAAAAAACAAAAGTTGTTTTTAATAAAAAAATAATCAATAAAAAAAAACAATAAATTATCTCTTAATGCTTAAAATATTTTAAAGCTTGAAAATATAAAAGCAAAACTAATATATTGATATTGGAAAGCTTTAATTCCCATTAACAATATTTTTAACATGAGAAAAAAATCACAAAAAGCTTAAACATATATTTGAAACTGAAAATTGTCAGTCATTGAAACATAGCATATACTAAAAAACAAGAAGCATTTTAAACCAGTGTGTTAATGTTAATAAAAGTATTTCACTGATTTTCAAAATGTCTATTAAACATATTATTCAATCTGTAATTGTTACCCATCACATACAATTTTCTCTTGGAATTATTATTCAAGTAATATGAGTTATTAACCAGTAGGAATGTAGCTGATAATACTCAGCAATAAAAAGGAGTCATAGAAATAAAAAAAAAGAAAGGAGAAAACAAAAAAAAAATTGAAAAGGACAAATGATCATGACATTCTACATGTACACACATCTGTGCAGACAGGCACACATGTGTGAATGCACATTTGCAGAGACAGATGCATTGCTGCACAAGCACAAATGCACACATGAACACAAAAAATACAGAAAAAACTTTACACCAATGTTAAATGTATATAAAAAGGAAAAAAATAGAAAAAATATAAGCAGTAAATTGCTGATACCCACTGAAAAGTGGACAAGCAGGTCTGGCTACAAAACTCTGGAGTCGAAATGCTGAAGGTAATATCAATCAGCTATGTGACAAACCTTTTAAAGTTTATTTTCAGATTAATTTTTTTCTTATAGAGAAAGGTTTTATTTTACTCATAAAAGTGTACCATTTAATATTTTATCTTTTAAATAAATATTCATGTACTTAGAAAAACACTTAATATAGACAAGATAGTTGTTTACTTGTTAAATGAGCATGGCCATCACTGACTTTTTAACATAATTTGTTATTGCCAGTCATGGAACCTGCAAAAGACATACTTTTCTACAGGCATAGTTTCTTTGTGGCCTTTGTCAGGAACAGGGGCCCAGTACACCACTAGGTTGTTTAATACATACATACATATATATATATATATATATATATATATATATATATATATATATATATATATATGTATGTGTATATGTAAGGGGTGTGTGTGTATATATATATATATATATATATATATATATATATATGTATGTGTGTATATGTAAGGGTGTGTGTATATATGTGTATGTGTATATATATATATATATATATGTATATGTGTATATATGTATGTATGTATGTGTGTATGGATGTGTATGTGTGCATACACACATATGCATGCATATGTATGTGTGTGTGTATGTATATATATGTGTATGTATGCATATATATATATGTATATGTGTATATATGGGTATGTGCATGTGTGTATATGTATGTGAAAAGTGTGTGTATATAGATATAGATGAATATGTGTATGTGTGGATATGTGAATATATTTTTATATTTTTATATGTGTGTACATGGGTATATGTATGTGTGTACACGCCTATGTGTATGTATATACATGTATATGTTATTGTGTGTATTCGCATGTGTTTTTGAACATAGAAATATAGGTCCTTGCTGGATTAGATAATCGTTATATTTATCTTCATATATTTATATTTGATTTGTAACCTGTAGTCGATATTAAATTTGTCAAATTTTCTCAATTACAAAACGGCCTTTTAAGTAAACGCAATTTTACTTTCCTTCGTCCCATCTCTCTCCCCCACCTTTGTCTTTCCCTCCCTCTTATACTAACATTAGATTGTCTATGGTGTGTGTATGTCACCACGAAATGTATCTTTATGCATTAGACATCCGTCAACATTCATTTTTTTCTCTTAATTAAACCCCTTTCACCCATCTCTCCTAAAATTCTCTCTGTTAAGGTTTAATCTCCCTCCTCATACTTACACTCTCTCTAAATTCTGTTTTTATTTCCGGAGTGGGTTTTTTTCTGTTTTCTTTTTGAATTTTAGGTCTGATGAATTGGATCGTATTTACGATTCCAATGGAATAAATTATGACCATGGAATATTAGTGTTTAAGCCTTTTTATTATATCCTTACTCTGTCCTAGACATTGAGTTCTACCTGGATTCTTCCTCTTGGAATTTTTTTTCTAAAAATATACATGTATGGGTATTTATATATTTTGTATATGTATGTATATTTTCCACTAATATTATATATATATATATATATATATATATATATATATATATGTGCACATATGCACAACTCCTGGCCAAAATTATGTAATTAGCATTATGTTTACGTAGGGATTTTTTGTTTTTACTTCACAGCAAAAAAACAAGCAAATCCCAGATATGATGTAAAACAATTTATGCTTAATATCTGAACATTCTGATTTCATGAAATTTATGTCAAAGAAATTTGAAAACAACAAAGATGACCTGAATATAAATAATGTAATTACTGATAATCCACATCTCAGAAATTCTGACAGTAATGCACTTAAATCATTCAAATTAATGGTATATTTTTCCAGATCAAATAGAGGAAAAAATCACAATAGCATATTGTTACTCTTTCTTGGGCTTTAATTATCAGGTTTACATTCCATTGCACAATCAGTTCAAGAAATCAATATTCTCTGTCACACTGGTTTTGACCGTTTCAGATGATTGGTTGAAAGATCAATGTGAGAAGTCTAGTCATAAATTTTCTTTTAATTTTCAATTAGATTGAACTCTAAAATTTTTGTTAGCCATATCTTTCTTGAAACAAAGCTTTAACACTTTTTGCTATGAGGCAAAGCATGAATTATCATTCTGGAAAATGACTTTATAATCATCAAACCCATTTACTATCAACTGTTAAAATAATGATAATTCCAGCATTATTGCCTTGATCAATATGAATTTGTGATTCTTCACTTTCATCTACTTATTTACACTCCATAATTGCTTTTCTCTGTAGACTCCTGTGATCTTGTTTTCTTCTGTTCAGTTGTTAGTACTGATTTTCAGGTTTTCATTGGGATTTTCTTTAGGTAAATCTCATTTAATTCAGTCAAACATTAACTCTTATTTCCACTCATTTGTTTTGTTGTACACTAAATTTTAAAAACAGCTACTGGAAACAACCAATACCTTTTGCTACACTCCATGTTGGATTTCTTTTTTGAAAAGGTTTTACAGTCATTTCTAATGTTTCAATTGACAGCTCTCTTGTTGGAGCCACGTTAGTATTTACTTGTCTCCCCACAGTGACAGTATGTAACACAAAATTGGTTTACTATGAGATGCTCATATATTTACATACAGGTCAATCTATGTGATCACTCAAACTGGCATTAATATTTATCAATCTTCTATTTTTAGTGCAATGAGGGGGTTGCTATTGCAGAATTTAATTCTCCAGGACCAGGCTCTCTTCATAGATTAGGGAGGAGAATGCATACTACACTGATCCTAACCCAAAGGCTAAGTAAAGTTGGAGCTATTTTGGAATTTACCATCCCACCTCCCTACAGTGATAGCATGTGACACAAGGTTATTTTAAAGTGGGATGCTGTATATAAAAGCCAAAGATAAAAACTGTTCAGTCCTTGCAACCAGTGTCATGTTAGCATAAGTATATCTACCAATCCTCTCTCTTTAGTGCAATGAAGAAAGTCCTGTTGCAGTGAAGGAAGCCATGAAACTTGGTTTCCCTTATAGTTTCAAGAGAAAGAGAGAAGTGATACTATATAAAGTTGGAGCTATATTTTTTCAATTATCCAAGCCCAACAGTCTGCAATTGCTTAACTACAGATTAATATGCATATTTAGATTTGCGTTGTTATTTGCTGTAGAAATGCAAATTACATGGTGGTTTCATAAGTTTTTTTTATATTCATACTATTTAATCATTAACATTTTGTCCTCAAATATGTAAATGGATTGTTTTAAAGAATACAGTATGCAGAAAGATAGATAAGTGGAAAATAGAATTTATCTGTGAAAGCTAAAAGTTCCAGTCAGACAAAAGGCATGAGTCAGGCATCAGGGTAGGGTGGAAGGTAATTGTCTTTAAAGGAAGAAGTTTTATAAAATTAAACCTGAATATTAACCTTATGACATTAATTTGGTATTATATGAAGAATAAAAATTTAATTTAATATAAAAAGAGGAATAAAAAGGGGTTTAAAAATAAATTTAAAATATATAGATGAAAGGATGTAAGAGAATGGAAAGAGAGTTGGGGAGATATTAAAGTACGTGAAAATTTATAAATTATAGTTAATACAGTGTTAAGAGGTTATGAGGGGGAAATATAAAAATATGGAAATTAGAATTAATTATATTTTCAACATTTGAAGAGTTAGAGGGAAGTGAATATTATGGAAGTATAGTAGCTAATTAAGTTAAACAAATTAATTAAGTTAGACAAATTCAAATTTCCATAATATATATATATATATATTTTAAGCATTACGCCCTGAGCAAGGCGTGAAGCCACTAGGATGCAGGGGGTTGTAGAAGATATGGAGTGAGAGCAGATAGGAATGACAGAAGAAAGGGTGAGGAGAGGAATAGTGGATAGATCAAGGTAACTGGAGATGTCGATTGACATTACATTTGAATAGTTGGAGATTATAGCTCTCAGGGAAACAGTAATTGAGAAGGGTGTTCCACAGGGGAGAGGTGCGAAGTATGAAGCTATTGGAGTAGAAGAGACGGCTACATTTAAAAGTTTCTACAGTGTAAGGGTGAGAGTGGGATGCCAGCCTTGTACGGCGCTTGAATTCATGGAGTTTGGGAACAGGTGAAAACAGCTCATCAGAGCAATTACCATGAAAATATTTGTAGAAAAGACAAAGAGAGGCGACGGCACGTCTGTGAGAGAGTGACTGTAGACGAGACGCCAGATCAGGGCCAATTATATTACATATCGGTCTCTGGATCTTGTCAAGAACTCTGAGGTAAACAGAAGGTGCCCCAGACCATATATGGCAGCAATACTCCATGCAAGGGCGAATAGTTGATTTGTATATTTGAAGTATCGATTCCGGGGAGAAAAATTTCCTGGCGCGGCACAGAGAGCCAACTTTCTTCGTGGTGGATGATGCAATTGACTCAATGTATTTGTTCCATCTCAGGTCAGCAGTCAACGTGAGACCGAGCAGATGCAGAGAGTTGCTCTCAAGAAGTTGACTATCAGACATTCTAATGGGGGGCAGGGAAGGATCTCTATGGTGATTAATAGAGAGTAGTTTAGTTTTTGAGGTGTTAAAGTTGACCAACCAATTCTTGCCCCAATTAACAACCGATTGGAGGTCCATTTCAAGACAAGCGACCAGGTTAGTTTTGTCAGTTACACTAGATTTGTTTTTGAGGCAGGAGTAAATTGTAGTGTTGCCCGCGTAGATGCCAACTTGGGAATCTATGGTGTCAGGAAGGTCATTGATGAAAATAAGGAATAGAGTGGGGCCAAGGATGGAGCCTTGGGGAACACCTGCGTTCGTAGGATAGGAACTGGAGGAGAATCCGTTGAGAATGACCTTCAATTCACGGTTTGACAGGAATGATTGTATTAGGTCAAACAATTGACATGTAATACCATAACCCTGGAGCTTGCGAAGAAGGCCGGCATGCCAAACCCTATCAAATGCTTTGGAGATGTCTAGGGCCATGGCACAAGCCTCACCGTTATTTTGAAGGGCTTAGTAGACGGTTTCAATGATGGCCGTAAGCACATCACTGTAGAAGGGCAAAGCGGAAACCATATTGCTTGTCTGAGAGCAGGTGATGTAAGGTGGTTAACTACGGAATTGATTAGGATTTTTCAAGACTTTGCTGAAGTGGGGTAGGAGACTAATAGGACGGTAATTAGAGGGGTCAAAGGGGTCTCCAGAGTTCTTAAAGACAGGAACAATGGACGAGGACTTCCAGCAGTCAGGAAAACAGGATTCCTTGAGGCAGTAATTATATAGTTTAGAGAGGGCGGGCGCTAGCTCAGGATTGATTTTTCTTCAAGACAATGGCTGGTATGCCATCTCCACCACTAGCCTTGTGGGGGTCTAAATTGGAGTTCATGCTCAATACCAATGATGGGGTTATGTGCAACCCGCTCAATAGGGCCTCAGTTCTTAGAGGGAAGTCTGGTATGGGTACACAGGAGGAGTTGAGCATTGAATTAAATGAGAATTTCCAAGCGAAGCATTCAGCCTTGTTGATAGGGGAGGTCAAGACCTCGAACTGGTTGAACAAAGGAGGTATGGAGGGTTTTCTATTGTTCAGGATGCTCTTGCAAAGTTGCCAATAATCTTTGGAGCCAAATTTGCGAGATGCAATACGCTCCTTCATTCGAGCAGCAAATATTGACTTAGCTTCATTGAGGACATGCTTACACTTGTTACGGGCGGAGACAAAGAGACGTCTATTGCAGTCCGACATGTCGCTACGAAATAGGTGAAAGAAGTGGTTCCTATGGGCAATGGACGCTGAGCAAGCAGCGGAGAACCAAGGGGAGGAGTGTGACTTGACCTTAAATTTCCTTGAGGGGATGAAAGCGTCAATTCCAGCTTTAACCCAGGATGAGACCTCAGAAGCACATTCTTGGACAGGGAGTGTAAAGACAACATCCCAGAGGACATTGTGGAGGAAGTCACGGAACGAGTCCCAATCTGCTTGTTGATAGTAGAACGAAGTTCTAGTGATAGGAGGTTTTTGCGGGGTGTGGAGTTGAAGGAAATGTTAACAGATACTACAGTATGATCAGAGTTACCAAGAGGGCAGAGCTGCGTGGCGCTACAAGATTCGGGGATGTATCGAAAAACACAGATCGAGAAGGGAGGCCTTACCTACCAGGTTGAGGGCAAAACGCGTGGGGGTTGATTAACTATCTGCGTGAGGGATTGAGAAATTAAGTGTTTGAATGCCTGCCCGGTCAGTAGTAGCATTCTCGAGCCACTTGGTATGATGATGGTTAAAGTCACCAAACACGAATATGTGAGCAAACGGGTGGGAGAGAGGGCCTTGTCTATGCTGTCAGATATGCTAACTGATATCCCACAGTCTTGAGAGGATGGAGAGCGATAGAGAAAGAAGAGATAGCTTACAGCATTGAGGAGAGATAGTTGGAGACACATGTACGAATGGTCTGGCGATTCGAGAAACAACTCTCTGGCCAGAGGGAGATGGTCCTTGACGTAGACACCAAGGCCGTGCATGTGGGTTAGAGAGTCTTTCCTGAGGAGAGGAAGGTAGCCGGGGATCAAGAGATCAGAGGAGGGAATAGACGAGACAAGGTTTGTCTCACACAGAGCCAGTATATCCGGGCAGTTTGCAGTGAGGAAAGATTCCATACTGCAGAAATTTGTTCTAATGCCAAGAACGAAATGTTGAGGGTTCGTCAGCGGATTTTGAGGGACTGGTTTAGGTTTACTTTTTGGTCTTTTTCAGTCTTCATCTGGAGTAATTGTTGGAAGATGAGAAGGCTTGAAGTAAAGAGAAGCAGATAGTTTTTCAACCGTGACAGCAGAAAGAGAGGAATTGGCACAGCCCGCATCATAATGTGGCCTCAGGGTTGCCCACTAGAGATGACTGCAGAGACACCTTTCCATGCACGTCATGGCACTACAAACACCCTAGTATTATACAACTGTTGATCAGAGTGGCCACTCAAGACGCTATGCAAGAGTTAGGGCTCCTAACTACCAGTCGGAAACAGCAACCAGTGAGCTGTCAACCGTGTTCCCTCAAAATGAAGAGGCAATGCCACAGACTGCACACGTCAGGGGAGAAACACATCAGCACTAGTACAGAGGCCAGAGAGAGAGAGTTCCGGGAACCTCTTCTTAGACAAGAAACAAGGTGTGAGCCTCTGCTCATGTCCAGGAGAAGGGGGAGGAGTGTTGACTTGGCGGTAGGAGGGTCTACCTATTACAGGGTCTTATGGAGCCCTCCAAAAAAGAGCACATTACTTTTTACTGGAGCAAATGAGAAGAGGGCTTATTTTATATTCAACTGGAGTGGAGTGTGAATGGATCTATTTGGGACTAAAGAGCAGGGGTGGGGTGCACTCCAAAATTATTTGTATTTTTTTAAACATTAGTTTTTATTAAATAATAAAAACAAAAGAAAAGAAAATCTAAGCTAAACTCTTTGAGTTAATTTTTATTATTATATCTGTGGTAAATATATGAGAGAGAGAGAGAGAGAGAAAGAGAGAGAGAGAGAGAGAGTGTGTGTGTGTGTTACTTACACATGAAAATGGAAACTATTTCAACTTCTACTAGGGTTTTGGTAAAGAGGCAAGTGACTTTGACACCTAGGTGTTACCAGGCTGTGACTGGGGTGGGGAAGTTACAGGAGACAGTCTGAAAAAAATGTCTTCACAACAGTCAGTCATAAAAAGTCTTTAATGTCATTTTTTATTAGATATATATGTGTGTGATATTGGTGTGGGGGAAGAAAGGTTTAACCTTTTTGTTTTTATGACAAACTTTCATTGCTGAATGAATAAATAAACCAATGGTTTCTTTTTAATTTACTGACAATTTACTCTTGTACACAATTGTGCCATTATTATTATTATTACCACCATCATCATCATCATCATCATTATTTAAAGAAAGTTATTAAAAAGAACAAATGAAATCTTTATGGGTAATAACTTCTGTTGGATTTTCTAGGCCTATTTCCCTGATATTTGTCCAAATGTTGAATAAAATTGATTCTTGGTCTGAAATGATACTTTTTGCCCTGAAATAAAATTCTAATTTACTTTTTAACGTAAATTAGCCCCCTAAACCACATTATGGCTCTGATATTATTGCAGTGGGGTCTTTTATACCACCCCGATAAGTAATGATACTTTTTAAAAAAATATTGGAGTAGCAGGCCTAGGCGCCTAAGTACTCCCTTCTGCTATTGTTGCAGTGGGGTTTTATCTGGATCGCACGATTCTCAGTTACATAAAAAAATAGAGGTGTTGGGCTTAGCCCCAAAATTAGAACTCCAAAATGGCCATAAAATCAAATTTTTATTACCGAATTTTCGTTACTGAATTTCCCAACCTTGTCAAAATTACTGAATCATCCATTACTGAATTTTTTCTTACCAAATTTTCCTTTACTGAATTTTTCTAAATTCATAAAATTGAACTTTTATGTCAAATGTTTGGTGCCTGGAAAATTTGGTAACGGAAGATTTGGTAACAGAAGATTCGGTTAGTTACTGAATTTTCTGTTACCTAATCTTCTGGGCACTGCTGCAACAATATCAGAGCTGTACTTTCTGGATGGTGGGGTTAGGGGCTAAGACCTCCTCTAATATTTTAAATTATTTTTAAATAAGTAAAATCAATTTACCGATGTTAAAATTCTTGCATCTTCTTTTCAAATTATTATTATAATAATACTTTTTAAAAAAAATATTGGGGAAGGAAGCCTAGACCCCTAAACCTCCTTTCTGCAAGTACAGCTCTGTTATTGTTGTAGGGTTTTTCCTGGGCCTCACAATTTTCAGTTATTTAAAAATATAAGAGGGGGGATTAGCCCCCCAAATGCCCACTCCAGAACTGCTCTAAAATCAATTTTTAATCATCTTTTATTTCATAGTTACCAAATTTTCCTACATTGTCAAAATTACAGATTTTTCTATTACTGAAATTTCCAGGCACCATATTGTTTATGAATAGGGGTCTGTCTGATTATTTATTAAAGAAACTTTAAAATGGAGCCTTTTTAAGAATGTACCTGTCTTATTTGTTCTTATCATTGGTTTTAATAAGAACACTTAATAATCTTAATTCATAAATTAGGATGTAATCTTTAAAAGCATGCAGTATATAGAAGATACTGGAAAAATGTTATACATATATTAAAAATGAAATAAAAAAAAATTGTCAAGTAAAAATATACTGGTAAATATCATTGATAATTATAAAAAACATATAATTTCTTTTAATTTTTTAAAATTGATTTATTTTTATGTTGTTGAGCTTTTGTGTTTTTTAATTATTGTGATGAATTTTTGTCAGGTCCCCAGCTTTTGTCTGTTCACCATTATACCACTAGAGCAGAAATGGCAATTTTCTGACAATCAGAATCACTACCCTAAATCTCTTTTGTTTGATGCCAATATACAAGTGCTAGAATTGCAACAATTGAAGAATTGGCCAAATATCCAGAAATGTGGAAATTATTTCACAAATTCAACATAACCATTCCCTTATTAGCATCTGTTGAGAGACTATTCAGCCTTGAGGAGGAATTTTTTGAAAAAAAATCATCAGAGCTTGAAAGAAGTAAATTTCAAAAAACAACTGTTACTAAAGTTAAACTCCAGTTTATGATAAAATGAAATTTGTAAAACTAAATTTGATGTTTGTTGAGGTAATTCTTTCAGAATTAGGAATGACATATGCCTTATAAGGAAGTACATTGGGGAAACTTTGGTATGTTTTTATGGGTAAAGGTTTATGCTGACAAGCATTTTTATGGGTAAAGGTTTATGCTGACAAGCATTTTTATGGGTAAAGGTTTATGCTGACAAGCATTTTTATGGGTAAAGGTTTATGCTGACAAGCATTTTTATGGGTAAAGGTTTATGCTGACAAGCATTTTTATGGGTAAAGGTTTATGCTGACAAGCTAAATGTTGGTTCTTATTAAATTTGAGTACTGAAATATCTCATACCCAGCTTATTAATTGCAAAAATGTCCAACGTATATGAAAGAAGGTACATTTTAATTATGGAGTGCCGAAAAAAAGAACCTTTTTTTTTTTAATGGAGTTGGAGCGGATCCTTTTTGAAAATCGGGAGCAGGAGAGGAGCCAGCTCCAATTTTGAGTATGGAAGTGGGAGCACATGAAGCCTTTGTGTATATATATATATATATATATATATATATATATATATATATATATATATATATGTGTGTGTATGTGTGTGTGTATTCTGTTCAAACATGGAACAGACTGTCGCCACTCTATGTTGACATCAGTGTCCACTTTTATATTTATATATTATATAGAAAATAAAAAAATAGAATATGTAAAAAAACAAAAAAGAAAATTACTGACTTCATCAGAATAGTTTCCAAAAGGAGTATAAGAGGAGGAATCAATGCTTTCTGAAGGGGCAGTGTAGAGTATTTCACTTCGACTACTGTTGCTACTGCTGCTACTGCCACTACGCCCTGCTGCTGTCCCACGTGCTAATGCTGGTTTCATTGGGATGGGAGAATTATCTAGTTCTTTACCTGTAAATAGATAAATTATATATTGTAATTCTCATACAAAGAGAAAAAAACAGAAAAGCAGAAGTGAAAAACGGTAAAAGTAAGAGGAATAGAGAAACCAATAAAAAGTGTTTATTGTAGCAATAATAAAAGGTATTATCAGTTATTATTTGCTTTTCTGTAAAGACTCAACAGGCTGACCAAAATAAAAACAAACTGTTTCTAATTTTTGCATATCTTTTTACAAAACCAAATAATAGCTATTGGGCAACAAGTTGGTTCTAATCAGAGTTAACCATTATATGCAAACCAATCTGATCACAAAGAACAGTTCTTGGCTGACACGCAATAATAAATTGGAATGCACTCTTTAAGCAGCAATGACAATGGGTTCCCACTGTCATAATGGAGAGATTCTCAAAACAAATGAAAATATTGATCTCAAGTAATAATGACAAAATAAACTAATATGATGAGTTGATATTTAAGTTATAATGAATTCTTATTTGAATACATTCTTTATATGTTTTTCTTTTGAAATATTAATTAATAATTTGTTTTAAAAGGAAGTAGAATATAAGTGCACTGAGTGTAGCCAGACTAGTGATATAACTATAAAAAGATGAAATTTCATTTAGTATTTAATGATATTGAATAAATAATTATAATATTTATTTCATGAAAGTATATTGATGTTTTAATCCTTATAATGTCTACCGGTTCAAGATATATTAACAAGCAATTAGGAATATTTCTTGTTGCAGTTGAGACAACAAATAATGTTGTTAACTAGAATGATTATTCTACAAACATTCTTCTTTTATGTGATTTGTCTCTTCAGATCCTTGGACACTCATGCTCTCCTTAACTTTCTATGTTTTGCAACCCTAAGCAATGTTTGTTCCTTTAATACTCCTCCCTCCCAGTTCTGTTTTGCCATTCATTTAAACAAGCTTGTTACATAGATTATTTCCTGTTTCCACCTGTACTCTTACCTTAAATATGTCCTGTAAGTGTTACATTCTCTAAGCCCTCTTTCCTTATTATGTGTCCTAGCAGTTTGAACTGTCTCTTTCTGATTTTAAGTATAAGTGTATTTTTAGTTTCCATTTCTCTTAAAACTTCATCATTGCTTACATATTATTATTATGGTATTCTCAGCATCCTGAGCCACATCTCCGTTGTCTCAAGTCCCTTCTATCTGTGAGGAAATTTTGATGTCTACATCTTGAGTTGTTCCTCTTGTTAACAATCATGCATTCAGTTTTCATGTAATTGATGATTATACAGTTGTCTTGTTAACAATTTTACTCCTATGAACTTCATTTAAAATAAGCTTGAACTAAACAAATTAGCAAATTTTTTTTTTACAATTTTGCAAAGTTTAGATAAATTGTTTTGCATCCATACAGAGATGTTTTGCATCCAATCCAATTTGTAAGACTAATTTTAGACTTAATTTTTGTTGCTAAGTGTCTGCAAGAATTTGATACAAAGTTATCAACATAACTTAATAATGCAATAAATAAAATTAAAATTACCAAAAAAAAAGTATCACCTGAAGAATATTTTTTGTCAAACGTAATCAATAAAATTTGTCATTTTCATTATTAATAAAAAAAAAACTTTAATACAAATATCAGAAAACATATAGGGGTATCAAAACCAAAATGCATAGTTTTTTCTATCATGTTTATGCTATTTTATTAACCAGAACTGTTCTTGATATTTCAATAAATAAATAAATAAATAAAACAAAGACAATATTATAATTGAATTGTAATTGAGGAATCAGTACTTTTTATTGATTTTCAATACAAAAAACTCAACTTACTATTGAGTGGAAAGAGTTTTGTTCTTATTGGTTTTGTTATATCTTCAGGATTCTTATTTGTTGACCATAATGCAGCAGTGTTCTCTTTGGACTCTGAAAATGTTTAGGTTACAATACATCATATTAGATAATATTGAGAGAATGATTACAAATACTTAAAAGAATAAATAAAAGATTACCATTCAGAATAACTCTAACGTTAAAACAATTTAAGGATATTTGCTCTTATTTGCATTGTGTATATTTGGAGATATTTTGATGGAAAGTAGATAATAAATGCTTTTATATTAAAATAAATAAATCCTTTCCTACATCAGTATACTGATGATGTGGAGGGGCACTATAATGATCACATAGGTTGGGTTAAGAATGCTCTTGAATAAAAAAAGATCAGCATTCTCTACCAAGTGTTCCAAGAAGCAGAACTCATAATAGATTTTTCCAAAACAGAAACTATGATCTAGAATTAAAATGAAAACAGTAATGCCACATACCCTGAATCTATTATAAAAATTAAGAATGTGGAATTAATAAATACTAGATACTTCAAATACCTCAGTCTTTGACAGCTGTGCAAAAATTGGACTGTTAAACCATTCCAGTTGCTGTTCACAAAAGGACTGAATTTTGACCAGTCAAAGTGCTACCATTATCTTGTAAGATAAACTACTATAACCTCAGTGTATGGATCAGTCATAACAAATTTAGTATAGGAGGTAAAGAAACTGAACATAGAAGAGGATGTTCTAAGGGTAGTTTTTCAAACACTACAAGAATCTACAAAAATATATATACCCTTCTTTCAAGGTCCATCTCCTTTGCTCACATTATAGACATTCTGCTGACAGCAATACAAGCAATTTTATATTAACAATTGTTGTGTTCTTTTCCTTCCACATCACAAGCAGTACTTGCTGTTTCCTTTGTTCTTTTGTACTACCATATGTGCATTTATAACACTTATATATATGTTAAAATATACTAACAAATTTCTATAATGAAAATATTAGTATTATTTCTGTTCCCTCTGGTTTGTTTAGTTTAGTTTCAGACTGAAGCATACTTGATATACGTTCATTTGAATGGATTTCCTGTGAGTGAATAGATATGCATTTTCTTGCTACAAAGTAGCACATACATCTAAAAAGTTTATAGACAATAAAATGAACAGAAGAAAAGAAATTATATTAAGCTAAATGAGTTGCTGTATCATAACAAATGAAAAATAATTGAAAGAAGAAAATTCTTACCTTTAGAATTAGTGTCTGAATTTGATAATGTTGGATAGGCATGTTCTCTTTTGAGTTTGTCATTTCGATAAATCTGTTTATATGAACCTGAAAGATATAAAATGCAATTACATTTTGTGATATTGATAAACAGAGATGTATATCCTATTTTTCATCGTTTATTCACTCTTTTCAGAGTTTCAAATATTAGTTTACTTATGAAATCTTCATGTATGACTTTCACCTTATATTTTTATCGCAACAAATAAATTTCAAAGGTTTTGAATTCTGTTTATAATTTTTTATAGAAAAATCTATAATTTATATTATAATTTTTTTATAGAAAAATCTATAATTTATATTATAATTTTTTTTATTTCTATCTTGTAGCAGTCATTGGCAATTTATTAAAAATACATTATGTAACTTTTAAGTAATTTACTTACTGGCAATTTAAAAGTACATTATGTACTTTTAAGTAATTCACTTACTGGTAATTTCAATAAAAAATTAAACTCAGTCTTCTCATAATACATGTGATGACTTTCTTTTTTAGATAGATTTCAATACTCCCCTATGCTGCCACATTGTTTTGTCACAATTTAAATAAATTGTATTATATATAATTTTCTTTTAAATGTAATAATTTATTAATTTCTTAGATGATGCATTGTCATTATTATTAAATTTTGATTAATCTTCTTCCATCTTATTTTTGTTAATTTTTTATAACAAATCTCAATCATTATTTTATGATCCCTAGTAGGGATAGAAGTATGGAATATAGCTATCTAGTTCATTTTACCAACATAGGTTGGTGTTGCCTCTGTAGCTAAAATAGTAATAATATTGTCACAGTAAAAGGTTTCCAGGGGCCAAGAATGCAATGATGTATATTTTTTACTTCCAATCTGTTTTGTTTATTTTGTAGGATAATTGCCCAAGAGCTTTGATTAAATGGAACACAAAGATAAACTAGTCAATCTATTATAATTTTTCAGTTATGTTATATTCCACTGCAATTAGATCTCTTTCTGATTCACTTTGCATGTTGACTGGATGTGAGTACCAAGAAGCCAAGATAAAAAATTTGTTTTTTTGTGCAGATGGGCTCTGAGTATCACATCTTGTCCACAAAACAAATCCCCACAAAGAAAATAATACAATACCCAACTACAAACATTCCCACCAGTAAAAGAGATGACTGTATTGTACTACCAGATTTGCTTAAAAGAAGGCCCCTGGTAATGATCAACATAGTTGTGAGCCAAAAGGCCACCTGCTGACATACAGGCATGCTGTCACTGTCACCAGCATGATGCTTCTCTTATCACAACCATGACATCACCCAAGCTTCACTTATCTCACCAAACTCTTCATCCCCAGATTGTGGCCAACATGCCAGCTTCAACACTGTCAGGCTCCCAACACCAACCATCATGATTTATAACACCTTGATATTGTCATGACCCACTACAAGTCTACCTCACTTTCACCACCATGACCTCATTTTGTTAATATCACATTCGACCTGAATCCAACAGAAGCATTCCACTTGACACACACCAAAGCATGTGTCAAACCGTGACCACCATAGAGAAGGCCTGTTTCATTGGGTTAAGGAGAAATGTGACGTCATCATATTGAGTCCGACTTTCAAGAAGTGTGTCATTTGTTTTGTGTATCAGATTTTTTACGGCAGCATTTTTAAATTGTTTATTAATACTTTCTTTTAAATATTGAATTAATTTAAAACAAAAACAATGCCTTATAGATGCATTGTACCAAATTGCAAAGGGAATTATAAAAACGGCCCTAAAGTACATGTATTTCCTTTCCCTAAAGATAAAGAATTATCTGATGTTTGGATTCATACAATCAGAAGAGATCATTTTTCACCAACTAAATTCAGCAGAGTGAGTAATTTTTGTATTAAAAAAATAAGTAAATTTTATTGAAATTTTAATGATAAAATTAATACCATGTCTTTGTAATTCATAACATAAAGTTAATAAAACATAAATCTAGCGAGAAAGTTTAGACATTCATTCTCATACGTGTTGCTTTTAAAATCTAAAAACTCATTTTTTTAAGAAATAAACTTTAAAGAAATTTTTGACCTAAATTCATTCATGAATTCCTAAAGGAATATTTTATATGCATAAAAAATAATTCTAATAATTTTAACGATTTTTTTAGAATTGTTTTATTCGTGACTAAATGAAACTTTAATTGAATTAATTTCATGTCTGTAATTCACAACACATTTTAAAACAAAGTGTTGTTTTAAAAAGTTATTAAACTCAATTGAAACTTTGAGGATTAAAATAATTTCATATCTTTATAATTCACAAAACATTAAAAATAAAGTTGCGAAAGTTTTTAAAAGCTGAAATCTAATTTTTATAAAAAATAAACTTTCGATATAAATTCATAAAGGAATCTTTTTATAGGCATAAAAATAATTGAATTTTTTTTAGAATTATTATAATTTAACAATTTTTAGAATTGTTTTATTCATTAGAATGTTTTTTTATTTATCATTTTAAATTAAAAAAATGAATAAATGTTAAAAATTCTTCTCTTATTTGTACATAGCTTTGTTACTAATAATCTTTTGTTGAATTCTCTCCACTTTTCCTAAAATTATTAATGCTTCATATCACTGTAGATTTTTGCTGATTGATTTTCTTAGATTTTCACAAGAATTTAAAATAGGTTTGGTTTTTAAAATCTTTTTAGGTATGTGAACTACATTTTTGACCAGAGGACATAAGGAGAGAATCATCAGCTTTTGACAAAAAAACAGGTGCCACAATTGCAGTTAAACTAAAAAAAAATATATCTTCGTGATGGTGCTATTCCTAGAATTTTCCCAAACTGTCCCTCATATTTATCTTCATTGAATACTTCTAGAGAGTCTCCAGACTCTAGGAAAATCCGACTAGAGAATTCTGCTCTTAAAAGTGCTTTAAATCAAAGTATTAATGATGACTTAGCATATAAAATGCAGAAGAAATTCCATAATGTTAATGATCTAGAAGGGAAATTAAATTTCCTTGATAGAAATTACTGGCTTTGTTAGGCAGCAAGAGACACTTATTATATTCAGCATCAGCAAATCCCCATATCCAAAAATCAATCTGTCTCTTGTAATTGAATCTGATTTTTGCAGTACATGTGTGTTTTGTAGAGATGAGGAAATGCATTCCATAGGGGACTATAAGATTCCTAAACATGTAACTGATCAAAATAACCTTGAAATTCTGATAGAAAACATGAAGAAAATGGACACAGAACAACAGCAAACTGAACCACAAAATATGATTTTCATATTAAAATTGGTAATGTCATTTCTACTATTGGTGCAAGAAGAATCAAACAAACATTTTAATACAATTAAATTTATATATGAGCAGCTAAATTTAATGACACAAAATAAGCTTTATTATTCAACAGAAATGATTATATTTTCTTCATTGTTATATAAATGCTCCCCTAAAGGGTACAGATTGTTAAGAGACAGCAAAAATATAATTTTACCTAGCTATTCAACCATTAAAAGACTAACATTATCAACATATATGAATCCTTTGATTGAGCAACATGATAACAATTTTCTTATGTATATTAAAAATAAATTTAAGCTCCTAGTGCAGAAGGACATCACAGTATCTTTACTTGTTGATAAAATTCATCTAAAACCTTATTTAGATTATAAGGGTGGTAATATTGTTGGCTTATCTGACAACTGCAGTGAAGCTGCAACAAGTACTTTTGCTTTCAGGATTAGCAGTGTATTCTCACAATATAAAGATGTTGTGCATGTTATGCCAACTAAATGTCTTAAAGCTGAGAAGTTATTTGACATAGTTAAATGCATAATAATTGGTTTAGAGGAGATAGGCTTTCAAGTATTATCAATTATAACAGATAATAATGCTATAAATAAAAAGCTATATCTTTCTTTTGCAGTCCTCCAAAGCTTTCCATTGTATATCCACACCCAGTTATAAAGTCTCGACCCCTTTTCTTCCTTTTTGACTCAGTCCATATATTAAAATGCATTAGAAACAATTGGCTTGGTCAAAAAGATGCAAATAAATGCATGCTGTTCCCCAAATTTTGTCATAATGGAAATCATGAATTAGATAGTATCCAAAGTGCCCGATTTTCTATCTTAAAGTCTTTGTATTCTGTGACTGGTTAGAATCTTGGAATAGCATTTCTGGAAGAAATGGCAAATTAACAAAGGAAACCTTCACTGCTTTGCATCATACAACATATGCATTTCTAGAACTGACCAAGTATTGCATAGAAGAACTGAAAATGCTGTACATATTACCAGGCAAATTTCAAACTGATCACCTTGAAGCAAGGTTTGGTCAATACCGACACCTTAGTGGGGATCAGTATAATATCTCAGTACGGCAAGTATTTGAGTGTGAAAAAAAAATTAGAATGCAATCAGCTTTAAAATTGAGCTCACCATTTAATCAGCAATGCATTAAAATTGATTTAAAGAGTTTACAAGAACCAAACTGGGATGAAGTGACAGAGGAGGAAAAGTTAGATATATATATAAATATAGAATTGATGTTAAAGAGGCTGATGTTAATAATTGTAGAGTAGTTCTACCTGTAATGCTATACTTAGCGGGTTATTGCTGTAATGCAGTTTTTAAGAAAATTAAATGCAATAGTTGCAAAGATTTAATATCTGGAAGTGTAAGAGATAATGTGGAAGAAATATCTAAAATAAGCAGCTATTTTCAGGGAATTAATAGAGGTTCTCTCTTATATCCTAATGATAAAACTATAAATTTTGTTCTCTATAATTATGTAGTCATTGATAAACTTATAAAAAAATCATTCTTTTCTTCATTCTGTAAATCAAAGAAAAATAGCTGTGCATATAACATTGAATATTTTGGCAGATTATGAGCTTCTTTTTGATGTTGACACTTGTGATGAGGGTCACAATATAGAAAAAATACAAAGAATGTTTGTCTGGAGCTCTACAAATGCTCTTTTAAATAATTTTTGTTCTAGGGAAAATAATAATATTACAAATAACAAGTTAAGCAAAAAAAGAAAACTTCAAACATTCAGCTAAATTTTGTATCAGTAACCTATTTTTCTGAAAGTATTATTTGATTTTTAAATCTATTTATTGTTTGTATCTAATTTATTTGCTTGTTTGTATTTATTTGTTTCTTATTTATGTTTAATTGTTTTATTTATTCATCATAATTAGTTTATTTATTCATCATTTAATTATAATTTGTTTATTCAATTATTGTTTATTCCCTAATTCATAATTCAGTTGTTACTGTATTTGAGTAATAATCTCTTAATGATTACAAAAATTGTAACTTTACAGAATAATGATTAAAATTGAAATAAAAACATGCAAATTAAAACAATGTTGATTATGATTTATAAAAAATTTTCAAATGTGAAACAATTAAAATCATGAACAAATTTCAGTCTTAAAATTGTCTGTCTGTAACCTACTTTTCTATAAGTATTATTTGAATTTTAAATCTCTTTTTTGTATCAAATTTATTTACTTTCTTGTATTTAGTTTATTTGTTTCTTATTTATCATTTACTTGTAATTTGCTCGTCTGTTTGTTTGTTTCCTAATTCATAATTGAGTTGTTGCTGTATTGTAAGAATAATAATCATTACTTATGATATTGTAACTTTACAGAATAATTACTAAAATTAAGATAAAAACATGCAAATTAAAACAATCAATACTGATTATGATTTTAAAAATGTTTTCAAATTTAAAACAAATAAAATAATGAACGAATTTCAGTCTTTAAAATTTAATGAAATGTAACATGATGTTTAATTTCTTTACTTTAACAAAACATTCAGCAACAACATTTTTTTTTCTTATTGGTTATTTTTTTAAAATTAATATGAAATAAATTTCTGTATAAAATCCAATTCTGTTTCTTTCTTTTATAAATGTATTTTTAAAAAGTTTTCTAAAACCAATTTTTTTCTTACAATTTTTTGTTACAGTATGATTACTGTCTGTTTCACTGCATGGACGACATTTGTGATGTCACGTCACTATCGAGCAATCCTTCTATATCGGTGGTCACGGTCAAACCCAACCAATGGCTAATCCATTTTGGACCTATCCTCTCACCTCAACTGTAACTTCAGCGAAACCAACCCAAGAAATTGGTCAACTCTTGGCACTACTGACAACACTCATCCACCTTTCTTGATGAACAGCAACCACAAACAACATATTACCAATTTTTGCCAATTTTCTAACAACTATAAATATATCATGTATATTTGACAACACAGTTTAAAATTTAACCCTTGTTATTCCTTTCCTTCACAACCAAACGCTCATTATAACAGTAAGTACACAAGAGTAATATTAAATTTAGTACCTCATGAAATTTAATTAAATGGTAAATTACAGTAAAATGAATTATTTATATAAAACACTAAATGGCAAAAATAAATTTCTAAATGATTATAATTCATTTTCTATGTGCAAATTGTTTTGATTTTCCATGAAAAATGTTCAAACATTCATAGAAATGTCAATTGTCTGTGATATTGATACTTGCTAAGAGATGATAAAAGGTGTTGATAAAAGGTAAGTTATAACAAAAATTAATTTAATGTCTTTTTTAACAAAAACATTTCTTGCTAGTTTTTTCTGACGCAGTTATATTTGTCATACATTTATTCATTTTTACAAGCTGTAAGTTGCAAATGCAACACCCTAGTAGTATTTGGGGGACTCATTAGGATTATATAATGATCAATAAGTCCAAAGTTACATCATTAAACATTTAAAGTTTGTAGAAATAAAATATTTTAACTGAAACAGAATATATTTTTAGCATAACAGTTTATAATAGTGTATTATAAAAGAATAGGGCATTCTAAAATAATACAAAATTCCTTTTCTCTCGGACATAAACAGTTGCAAAATAATATATAGAAGCATATTTTTAATTATTACCAGAGTCATTGCCTTCATCTTTGGGTCCAAATAAAAAGGCTGTCTTCTTTGGTTTAAACTTATCAGTGTCTGTTCCAGTTAATGGTAAAGTTGTTGGCTTGTTACTTGTCACTTTCTGAAAGATTGAAGAATAATATATTTTAGAATAACTAATCTTTTTAACATTCTTGTGGTTGTTTTTATAATTCTGGCTTTTAATTTTCTTACTTTGATGATCAGATAAAAAAGTAAACATTGAATAATAAAACAAGAAATTTATATGTACAAATTTGTATTAGAGATATTACAATTTAATTTGCAAAGGTAGATATAGTTAATAGAAGATAGCTGATATAAATAATTAGTCAAGCATGATTCATACCAGTTACAAAAGAAGATAAAAAAAATATAGAGTAATTTAGTAAAATTTAAAATATAGTACTGAAGTAGATAATAGTTTTGACAAAATCTATTTTAGAAAAAAAATGTCTTTGAAAGTTTTAGGATGTGACAAATATACCATAGCAGTAACAACAGCATAGAAATTGAAAGAAAAACATTCTTAGTATATTTCCAAATGAGACAAATATAGTCCATAAATTTGATTCCATTTCTATAATGCAACAGAAAGTGAATTCAGCTTTGGTGAAATTCATAGCAATACTAACAATAAAGAAAAACGGGAAAGAAAAACAATTTTGTCACTATTTAGTGCATCTGCCAAAACAATTTTTTTGAAAGTAATGAAAGTTCACCTTCTAAATCCATTTTCAAAAGAAAAATGCTCCTCACCAAAAGCCAGACATAAAAAGACTTTTTAAAAAAATGATTTCTATAGCAGACCTAAATAATCTTTTTTAACTAATAGTGCTGGAGAAATAACAAAAAGACATTATAATCTCTACAAATAACTGAAAAGTACAAGAATGCTTACAGTGATTTAGCAATGTGTTTTGTAATGTGGCATTCCATTTTAATACATTTTTTTACTTGCTATATCCCTTCAGGATGTAGGGAATTATGTCTCTTCATAAATATTTCTCATTTTTTTTTTAATTTTAAACCACCATGACTTCTTGGGAAAGAGAGTTGAGTGGTTTCCCATTGACTTTAACATAGTTTTAGAGTAGTCATTCTCCTAGACTGGCTTCCACCCAAGGCTACAGAGCCCAATCTACTCTGTTATTTAATCTATAGGTGGAAGGTGGAAAATTTTTCAAGTGTATTATTGTGAAATTGGATTACTAACTCCACTTTCTATACTAATAACCATTACATTATCTACATTTTCTATAATGTAAAATTTTTTAATTAACTACTTTATTAATGACTACAAGAAAATAATTTGCATTAAATTGTGTATATTTTAATAATGTTTATATGAAAATATCCAGAAACCACTGTTCTTAAAATCAGGATGATATTATTGTAAGCAATAAAAATGATACAATACTTGAATAACATCTCACAGCAATAATAACATTGTTAACATCTGCTATATAAAAATGTTTGATCTTTTTCCTGTAAAACTTTAGAAAAAAAACTTGTGGATACTTGATTCACATGGTGCTCATATTTACAATTAAGTGTTTACTGTTTTAGAACATTTTTGCTACTATTGTTATATTGCTATATGAAAAAATTTAGTATTGCATATTTTACTCAAATTTCTACTTTTCTCTTTAAAACTTGTATACTAAATTTTGTTAAATCATATTAACTAGCTTATAATCAAATAAAATATCTTGATAGAAGTAAACTAGATACTTCCAGAAGAAAAGGGGTATTATTTCTATAAGATAATATATTTTATTAAAATTACTATCACAAAGATATGCAGTAAAAACTTTCTTAGAAAATGATTGTAAAATTTCATTATAAAATTGAAAATTAAATTAAGCATATTTAGGATTTGTTCATCAGGTTTTGGCATTTGTTTCAGAACACTAAAAAAAACAAACAGCAAATGAGTTAGAGAAGTATTGTTTTGTTAAGTCATCACATATTTATCAAATTACAGCTTTGAAAAATTATATGAATTTCAGAACAAATGTAAAGTAATCAAATAAAATATCAATTCTAAATAGATACAATTTTATTCCCCAAAATATACTACAATAATTTGCAGAAGTTTACTTAAAAATAATTTATAAATCTTCATAACAGTAAGAAGCAGTAACATACGAGGAACCAAAATTCATGTTATTTTCTCAGATAAACTTGCATCTATGAAAATGTACTATACATAAATCAATATGAATACCTATTTACAAATACATGCATATACAGACACAAGCTAGAAATAAACATATAGAAGCTTACCTGTGCAGGGGCTGAACCAGGTAAGTCATCATAAACTTTGTGATGTTGCATATCTTCATCTCCATCCCAGGGTAATTTGTTTTTACCTTTACCTGCACTAAGAAACCTTTTATGTCGTTCATCAGAAACTGAAGCATATATACTTTCATTAATAGAGGCTGAATCTTCTGTAGATTCATATCGAGCAGAGCTGCTCCCTCCACTTGCAGCTAGGACCCATTCCACATCTGCATTTTGTGTGCTTCCACTAATTTTTCTTTGTGTGGCTGATGATGGTGCAGGCATTGCATATTCAACTAAACCATCTTCATCTAAGCGGGGCAGGTGCCGTCTTGCTAGTCGAGCTTGTACAGCAGTCATTAGACCTTTTACTGATTTCTGACTGATTTCTGTATAGTTCACAACCTAAGGTTAGAGAGAAAGATATTTATATATATATATATATATATATTTATATATGTGTGTGTAGAGAAAGAGAAAGAGAAAGAGAGTAACAACATCTCTGGGATCATTAGAATAATGGTAAATATTGTAACAGTTATAATTCTATTTACATTGCTTGGACTATCATCCTCATCTTTGTTGTCATATTTATCACAACGTTTCAGCTGTTGTACACACCCGCCTTCTTCAGGTGGTTTTAATGTCAAACTGAACCCTTTATTTTGCTCGCTGGGGTAGATTGTTCTAGTTCCACATGCCATGTCTAATGGATGTCAGTTATCTCCTGTTAATTCCCCTCACCAAGTTCTCCACTGCCTTAGACATGGCACGTGGAACTAGAACAGTCTACTCAAATGAGTGAAATAAAGGGTTCAGTTTGACATTCCAACTACCTGAAGAAGGCTGGAGTGTACAACGGCCAAAATGTTGTAATATATATGGCAACAAAGATGAGGATGATCATCTGAGCAATGTAAATAGTGTACATAATACTTCATCTCAGAAATATAGACAGTTATAATTCTTTTTAATTTAGTTGATGTATGAAATGATTTAATTATTTGTTTTTACCTAAATACAGAATTGATATAGAAATGGGTGCATAAAAAGACAATAACAAAAGGAAGACTAATATAATGTCTGATGGTAGTCAAAGATTTATTCAACTTTATCAAGAAAAAATAAAATGATGTTTTCTGAATAAGTCATTTAATAAAAGCATATTGAGTGTACATTCTGTAATTTTAAAAGGAGTTAATATTATTTTTAGTTCTTTTGATTGTTAAACTTACAAGAGGATGACCAAAAAATGTATGTATTAACATAGGTCCACTTAGTAGATAGGAAGCATTATTGGAGAGAGACAAATAATTGAAAGATGTTTACATAAGCATAGCAAAAAATTGAACAATTCTTAGCCATGTGGATTTTTTTCTTCATTTCATAAGGAATAGATTGAAAAGTAGTAACATTATATACAAAACATGGATTCCCCTATGTCATATGAGATGAATGTTTCTTCATAAATCATCTTATTCAAATGTTTATGATCTATGAGAACTGACATAATGGATTGGTTTGATCAGCATTTGCCAAATCTTTTCTTTTCTTCCTAAAGTTTTTAATATTCAAACATTTGTGAACATCACTTGAAACGAAAAGAAAACTCCTTCCCCCAACTCTTACCATATGGATTTTAAAACCGAGGAAGGCTACAGAATGGATCAGCCAAAATATTTTGAGAACAAAAATAATGAGGTTAATAGTCCAAACAATTACTGAAATAATAATAAATATTTCATTTATCAATCAATTAGTAAATGATAAAGTAAAGGAGGAAATTATCTCCATTAACACACTGATAACAAACATACAATTTTTGTAATGTGGACATTAATGGGTCATAGATAGAAACCTACGAGTCTCTCACATAATTGGCTTAGAACACCTACAAAGTAAAATGATCTGTGAATGATTTTATCTGGGCCTGAAATACAGTAGTTTTTTTTATAACTACATAGGCAATAAAATATATGGAGGAAATCTTCAAAGTAGCCACCTGCTGACTGAAAGAAATAAAGGAAGTATATAAATAAATTTTTGATATAAAGTGTCACTTGACCAGAAGTTAGAAAGTTCCAGTCTATAGGTTTATATTGACAGAGTCAATGTTAGAATGGGGATTTAGGGCATAGGGAGTAATGTGTTGTGATATAGAGATGGGCAGGGGAGTGGTAGGGTCAGAGTTCTCACTGGCTGAATGGAAGATCTGATTTGTTAGTCTGAAGACAGAATTAACAGCAAAGATGTGCCAAATGTCACTTAACTACCTTTGTGAATTTGAATAAATAACCAAATATATTGGAAACAGGATTTTAATTTTCATTTCTCTCTCTGGCAGTATTTTCATCTTTTATTCCCTTGTAAGTGTATAAACAAGAATGACTGGTTGGATACCAGAGTGAGCTTCCAATGTCATGGCACCATATATAAATGGATGTGGTTAAGTGTGGTCCCTTAGGATGTCAATCCTAATGTCACCACCCATACATAATCAGATGTGTGGTTGTAAGTGATTTTGAATATCGGTCTGAGATTTATTTCTCTGCCTTTGATATTATCAGTTGCTCCCTTGCCACCACCCCCATCTAAGATTATAAACATCTAGTGGATTCATTGTGTACTTAAGAAAATTTTTTTCAGGCCATGAAATCAAATGGTGCAAACCTGTAGGAAATAATGACCAATGCTAGTATATGATTAAAGTAATTTTACTTCTTGAGAAATAGACAGAACAGTTAATAAAACAAATAAAAAAAACTTTAGGTGAATTCAGACAACATTTTTTGGTGTAAGAGTATTTACAACCTTGTGTGTTCTTCAGCTCATTCACATATGACAATAATCATTCAAAGGGAGTTCTTGCAATCATTAAATCTTAATACTGCTTTGAGCATTTCATGACTTTTCAATTAAAAAAAAGAACAGCTATTGATCGTGGGCTTCCACTCTCTCTTATTATCAACTTTGACTGCCACACTTGGCTATTCCTGGTGGTTCAGATTTTAACTTTTGCAGCAATTGCAATGAACAACCAATCTCTTCTCAGTTATCTCTCTCTCTCTCTCTCTATCACCAATGTAAATGGTTGGAGCCACTTTTTTAGCTCTGCTACTACTACTACCTGTAAGCACTGGTTTACATGAATAATTGAGTATCATCTTTAACCACACAGGAGTTCTTGTGATGTGAAATTTCTATTGTTATGAGTTTGAATTTTTGTTCCCTTCCCAAGAAACAGATATCTGTCCACACCCATTGAGTTTTCAAGATAAACCAAAGAAATTGAAAATCAATAACACAGTTTATCTTGGGGGAATAGTAGTGGCCCAATTCTCTGGTTTTATAAATATTGAATATATTATTTATTTTGCATATTCATTTTCTATGGCTTATCAATCTTTTGCAGGTTATTTAAAATGAGAAAATATTTTCAAGTTGTAAGAATTTTGTTTTTTGAGATAATAATGATTTAGTGATACAAGTCTTACTAATTAACACATAGCTGGGGGGAAAAGAGGTGGATTCATACTGTTGCAAAAGTGAATATAATGAACCAAACTGGAATTGGAACTTGGCTCTCCAATTAACAAGCTAACAGCATCTGGTATTCCCAAGCAGTCACCCATCTAGGTTATTGACCAGGCTCAACATTGCTTAACTTTGATGATCATATTGAAAATGGTGTTTCAATGTGATATGGCCATAAGCCTTATGTTAAGGAAGATGTGATTGATAAATTAATATCTCCCCTATTAAATGCTGGAAGATATTTTTCAATTTTTCTGCCACTATCTGGCTTGAAACATTTCATTCTGATAAATGATTGACACTTAGAGTCATTCAAAAGTTAGTTTCCCAACTGGTTTTGGCTTTGACAGATTCCATTTTGTTAAATTCTTGGCCCTTGGGGGTTACTCAAAAGTGCACTTCTATTTATGTAAACACATAGTATCATCTCCAAGTCATTCTTTTCAATCTTCATTTTATGGTTTTAATTAACATTTTTGAACTAATCTTTCATTATTTTAACCAACCATTGATTAATGATTTAGTTAGCATCTTTCTTAATCTGTTAGCTTAACTCTTTCACTGCTGGAAGTCCCCATTTACAACTTTCATTCACCAATAAATCTTCAAACAAGACTGTCACTTTGTTACAAGTGTGCAACAAGCCTTTTCCAGTTTTTGTCCAGAATGAAACAAACGAGAAAAGGAATGCAATGTGAGATGATTTGCCCAGTTAGTGAAAGACTGGGTATATATTTACACCTATAATTAATACCAGATTTTTATTTTTATAATTAATACTGAATTTTATGGTCAGCATTAATAGGTTGTTACTGAGAAGAACATGTTAAGACTGTCTATAAAGACTATGTTGACTGCTAGAATATTTTGAAATATTAGAAATTTTGTTGTGGGTATTGAATATTGACCAGTTTTAACTTTAATGATAATAAAAAAACTTAATAAATATAAATGAAAGAAACAAGTAACAGAAAGTTGCTTTTATAATGTAGAGGAAAATATGGTATCCAGTGTTATTTAAAGATAAATTTGAATTCCTTTTCAAATGAGTAAATTCAGACATTCTCAATAAATGCTTTGAAAAGAAATTACAGATACAAAAACTTATCCTAATTAATTTTTATCTAAATGAAACAAAGTAAGGATAACTAATAATAAAACTTCTCTATTTAGTGAAAAAAACAAATCTCCAAAGAGCAAATAAAATTTGATGAATATTATCAGAGTTACCTAGGTCTGAGTTTTTATTTAAAAAAAGCAATTGATAAATTGTTATTTTTATTGAACATACTGTTTCTCTAAAACTAGTCATATGGATAATTACAGCCATTGATATAAGCCAATCTACTTTCTATATTTAGTGTTCTTTCATGTTTATGTGCTACTATGGTTATGATGTGTGTTTGTTTTATTATGTATCTAAACTATATCCCTCATCTTGTTTCTAATAAGGCTTTATCAAATGTATGAATTATACACTGATTTGGTTTGATTAGAGAAAAAAATTAATTTATTCCAATAAAAAGTATTTATAAAAAATATCACCAAATATAAAAAATTGAATTTCTTTTTACATTATCAATATTAAATAACAATACACTTGCTTATCAATAAAAATATCATTGTTTTTGATATAAGAAATAATCACAGATACTTTCACATATTATACATACATAGTTAATAAATCATATTCCCTTAATTATATATTTCATTTGATAAAGAAACTCATTTAAGCAATGAAAATGCTCTAAAGATAAATACTTTTTACACTAAGAAAAAATTCTATTTTTTGCTTTAATATTTAAAAATTTTTTTAAATTCTATTTTTTGTTTATATATTTTTCTCTTACTAAAAGTCCACCCAAGAGCCACTTAAGGTAGAGGGTTACTAAATGAGGTTTTTTTATGGGTGTAAGAAGGAAGTAAGTGCAGATTATTAGGATATGAGGGATAGATAAAAGTTGATACTAGACTTGAAGAGAGTGATTGTAGTGATCAGGGAAGTAGTCATTTTTGGAAAGAAGCTGTTTTAGTGAAACTTCCTTTTTACTAATGGAATATGAAGGGAATGAGAATGAAAAGGCCTTTGATATATATAAGGTGATTACTCTCACAAATTTATTATTGAGTGCCTCACTGATTGTGTTTAATGACAATTAAGATATCTGCAGTGGATCTAGAGAAATGAAATATAAACTGTTTGTCACTCAGGAGGTTGTTCCCGTTGAAATGTTCAACAACCTTCTTGATGATAACAGAAGTTTGTTGATGACTTTAAAAGGGGAAAGGCTCATAGAGTGAGATACTGTAATAGGGATGAACTCACAACAATATTCTTGAACACTGTCCATAGATCTGGAAAATCTTTCTTCTTCAGGCAGTGGTTAAGCAACTTAAAAAAAGATTGGAGATAATTCTGGACTAAGGTTCTTAAGAACAGTCACTGGAATTTTATCTGAACCAGTAGTCTTTGAAAAGTCAAGTCTTTGGTTTAACTTGAAAACTTCCTGAGCCAAGATAGAGATTGTGCCCTCTGAGAGGTGGGAAGTCAGGTAGGGGTTGACTCTTGTTTTCCAACATAGGCAAAGTTCACTGCAAAGAGATTATCTCAGATTCATTTATAATAGCTACTCTTTGCATTTTCCAGCATTTTTCAGTCAGCTTTTGAATGTGAAAAATTGTCCTGTGAAATGGGACACTAGAGGATGGCTTTGGTTTGGCATAAATCTTGACATTTATCAATAAGTGGTCTAAAGAAAAGTTCAAAGGTGGTAACACTTTAGCAGAACATTTGTTAGGACAGGAGGTGAAAAAGACGTGTGATGCCCAGAAGTCATGACAGTATTTATCTACTCAATCATCTTTTGTTTCACTCCTTATATTGAACATTGAAATCATCACATACATAAATGCTAACTGATGGATGATCAAAGAAGATAACATCAATATTCTCAGTTATTCTGTCAAACATCACAATTTCAATTATCCTGAAGATGACAGACAGTGAAGATAAAAAGGTATACTATGAATGAGGGCAATGCAATATGAATGGGAAATCAATCTTTTTTTTTCGTATCTTTGTAACATAGGAAGCCATCCCTGATATAGACCCCAAGCTCATGGCAATTTAGAGGGACATGTTTTGTGGATAGAGGCAAGTAACCTAGGATTGTAAATTCTCAAAATTGAATTAGACTAAATTGGTGGTTCACTTTCAGATAGGAACATGAGATCAGGTTTGATCTCTTGAAGATTAAAAGTTAGAATGTAGACCCATTATAGGATATAAAAAAACTTGTGTTCTACTTTTGGTTTGGAAAAACTGGGTTTGATTTTGCTGTTTGTTTTAGTTGTTGTCATGATTTGTATGTAAAATATGAAACAAAGTAGAAAAACTAGTAACACTCATGAGTTCTGTGAAAATAAAATAACTATCAGAATCAAATATCAGAAAGTACAGTTATAACTGTACAACTTTATCATGGCATCAAGAGAACCATGCTGGAAAAGTTTCTAAAATAAGGCTTTCAGATAAAATGAAAATTACTATACATATTTGTGTATCATGTGACTTTTGAAGACCTAATTTTGAAGTTAATTTGACTATAATAAATAGTTATATAGTTTGGTAAATAGCCAAGGCCAGCAGTACATATGCTAATTTTATATCTCATGTATGATGCAACCCCCTTAAAATTAGCTTCAAAATTAGGTCTTCAAAAGTCACATGATATGCAAGTATATATGTGTTATAGTGGAACACACCTATTCTATAGTTAATAGACTCTCCCACCTATAATAAGTAGGAGTAGTAAGAGTAACATGGGGTCGGTCAGTCAGTCGATGTTGGATGACAGTTAGTTGAATACTAAAGTATCAGTGACCACAACTAGATTACTCTGCGTTATACCTATTATATCAAGTTCCTAACGTTTTGTACGTCGAACCTATTTTAGGATCGACAGTACAAATACAAGCCTCCACTGTGAAAATCACTCCACAACAATATGGTATTCAGAATGTAAAAATTTTCACCTGATAAGTGTCTAAAGTAAATCTTGCAATGACTAGCAGGTTGATTTTATTTTGATACTTATACTTCCACAGATAAAATATTTTTACATGGAAATTTTCTATTAGAAAATTATATATTAATGTTTCTTTGAATCTAACTACTGGCTTTATGCAAAAATAAATTATGAAAAAAAATCTTTCTGAAGGCATTTCATGTCTGATGAAGCCTCTAGGGGGCAGGCAGACCATGCAATGGTGGTTACACTGTAAAGTCTGGTAAGGGATGTGAAAGTTTTTGTAACACTGCTTCCTTTCCTTCTCCAATGTCTATTTACTGATATAACAATTTTCTCATTGATGGTGCACAATGCCATACAACACAGGAGTCCTGTTTAAAGTGACACTGTATTAGAATCTCAGACAGGGAAATAATTCCAATGCAAATAAGTTTGTTTATAAGCAAAAATAAAATTTGTATTATAACAGCAATTGCAAAATGGGTGAGAGAAGAATTAGTAAATTCAAATTGTATCTTGCATTATAAATTTTACTAAGAAGAGAAAAGGTTTTTTGATGATTACAGAAACTAATACTGACTCATGAAAAAGAATCTCTGTGTAATTCATGAATGAAGTGAAAAGAATTCAAAAGAAAGAGAAAACTAAGCTAAAAGGAGAGCAAAATAAAACAGGTTTGGCAAATAAGATGTAGATATTCATGTGGAAAGAAAGAGGAAATCAGGCAAGTTGCAACAGATATTAAAATACATAAAGAAATTATAAAGGAAAGTCAGTTAAATGATGGAATGGAATATGCATAGTTTGCTTTAGCTGAAACAACAAGAACTGAGTTGTTAACTATATTCAGTGAATGTTCATTCATTAATATTTTAGGGAATATCTTAATCACAAATTTATATTGCTTTTAATAGTACAAAAACTTGGACATCTTTATGTTGTACTTAGATCTAGTATATAAGTATTACTTCAAAGAAACAACACATCAGTTTTGGCAAATGAGTTATTGTGGTCACTGAATCAAGTCTATTTCTTACTTTAATTCTAGCTAATCAGTTACTTGATTATATGGATATCAGATACTCTTTAGTATTAATGTTAAATCTGGATACACATACTTGATCATTTATATAAATAAAATGAAATATACAGTTAGGCAAAGGCACACTGGGATAGTGAAAGATGCCTTCCAAAAGTTAAGTAAAGTTTTAAAAAACAAATATTTCATTAGAAAAAAATAAAAGAGTACTGAACTGTTACATAATATCAGTGAATACTGGACAATATCTTCACAGATAAAGAATAATGTTGAAGCTACAGAAATGTGGTTCTACAGTTGAGAATACCATGGACTGAACATATGAGCAATGACAAAGTTTTAGAGAAAATGAAAACAAAAAGAACACATACATAACATCAGGAACAGATAATTTAAATTTATAGAGCACATAATGAGGAAAGAGGGCTTGGAAAATTTGATACTCACAGGACAGATTGAAGCAAGGAGGACAGAGAAAAAACAATGCAGGAATTATTTTACACCTTACAGCCACTTTCCCACAAATGAAATATTGCAAAACACTTGCCACTCTATGACTATTTCTATGGCAAATGTTCTGAAGCTACATTCCTTAGTCCCACCAATTCAAATATACAGGGTTGAATCAACCTCATTGCCTTTAAATTCCATTAGTAAGGAGAAAGTTCCACTTGGAATGCTTCTTTTCAAGAACTATTACTTTGTTAAACAGACTCCCAAGTGGATATTTCTTTGATCACTACAATCTTAATCTAATTCAGTAAAACTGTCTACTTTATTCTTGAGCCTTGTATTGCGGGGACAACAATAAAAGGCAAATTCTCTTACAGCCTCTTCCACCCTTGTTAACTACAGTACTAGTCTCAAAGTTATAATAATGACACATTCAAGTGACTTATGAAGATTTTATGTACTGTCAATTTTGTTGTTTGTCATTCACCATCTTTATGACAAATCACAACTTTTGTCTTTGGTGTGGTGATAGTTGTTGTATGCATTAGAGACCAATTTCGACTGCCAGTAAAATTTTGTTCTACCAGGTAAAGAGATTTTTTGTATATTTTACAATATTACACACATACCTGTCTGCTTTTTTAAAAAAATTTTATGTTTAATAATGCAGAATATACCAACCTGTAATATAATATAGACTTAAACATGAAGCTAATAATAATTTACTTATTAGTGAAGAGCAATGAAATAATTTTTAACTATAACATAAAAAGTAAGTTTGATGTATTAGCAAATACAAAGTTAATTTTTTTGTATCTATTTATAGAGACCAATCACATTTCAGTAAAGTGTAGGGCCTGCAGTGACTAGCAGTCAGAGTTAGTCATGCCATAGGTTGCTACAGATAAGCACACAATATGTATTGTCTCATCTTTCACTGTTACTTAGTTGTCCAGCATGGTACAACATTAACATGATACGTAACATGTTGATAGAATAATGTAACCTACCCATAGGCTACACAAGAAAGAAAAAAAAACAAATGAGTGAAACAGTCTGACTTGGAAACAAAAAAAAAAAAAATGAAGCATTCCCTTGTTTGAAATTTGCACCACCATTATGAATACACAAATGAATAACTTGAAATGACTTCAAAATAGTAAATCAGAACTAAAACAAAAAGAAATGAATTTGAAACCACCAGATAACCTCAATTTTGTATGAAATCTGGATGGAAATAATACAGTTTGGGAACAACGATGTGATTTTTATTCACTTGCTGCTGGAGTAACAGAAGAAGATGACTAAATACATGTCACCCCATTCCTAGACTTAACTGGACTACATACCCAACAAATTTTAAACTCACTAAACTTTGAAAACACTAATGAAAAGAACAAAATACAATGTATGAAAAATAATTTTTGAGAATATTGTTGACTGAGAAAAAATATAACATACACCAGATATTTATTTTTCAGCAAAAACCATTTACCTTCATAATAATTAAATTCATTTCTAACTGATATAAAACTGAAGGCTAAAGGCTGAATTTGGCAATCTCCAGGATGACTTAGTCAGAGACTGCATCTTAAACAAAAATACTCATGAATTACTATTTTGTGACTTGGACAGATAGATAATTGCCAAGTAATTGAAGTCATTGTGAACCAAATTAAAAATATAAATGCAGAAATATCAATTTTGGCAGTAACATAATAGAGGACTTAAAAACAATGAGAAAAAAAAACAGGAAAGTAGAAAAACTCAGTGTCCCAATATCAGAACATCCGCTCTAAATGTCACACTTTGTGTGCTAAATGTGGAAAAATGTACACCAGCTTATGGAGAAACATATGTATAATGCTACACATACAATCATTTTGCCAGCATGTGCTGTTGTAAACCATGAAGTGTATCAGAAGTAAGATCCAAGGAAAGTGATGACTCATCATACTGCTTCCTATTTTTAAATGACATCATACTAAAAACAAATGTTGTGGCATCCAGTGGACAAAAGAGATAAGTATTAAATGGCACTACAACCATTAATTTCAAGCTGGAGAATACAGCACAAGCCAAAATAATATCCAAGAATGTAGCACATAGATATTACACCAGTCAGGTACAGACTACCAAAGTCCAACTGAAGATTTACAGTCAACACATCTTCCAACCTGAAGATCAAGTAAAATTGAAATGTTTAGTCAACAACAAGGTAAGATACTTGACATTTCAAGTTGTTAACGTGAACATTTCACCAATTCTGAGAAAAGATGCATGTGTGAACTTAGAACTATTGAAAAGATTGGAGGTAAATGCTAGCAACCAATCACTAGAACTATGTCATTTGGAAAAGACGTATTCAATAACAAAAAACAACAGCAGAAATATTAACTACCAACATTCAGGGAAAGAACTTTCATTGTCAAAACATGGTGATTGTGAACAAGTATAATTAGATGATAAAACTTGGGCACCAGCAAATGTCACTAATAAATGTGACAAAGAAAGGACATACATTGTTACAATGGCATCAGGACAAACATATAGAAGAAATAGATAACAGAGAGAAAATAGTAACCAAAGATCAGCACTTATATCTGAAGAATCAACTGTAACAGAATCTGTTGATCAGACCCCTTCAATCATGCAACACTGAGAAATAGATGGTAAAGAGCAAATAGCAACTAAAGATCAGCACTTATATATGATGAATTCAACTCTGAAGAATCAGCTGTAATAAACTCTGTTGAGCAGACTATTTCAATCATACAACACTGAGAAGTAAAAGATGGCACAGTCTACCCTTGTGAATGTTCATGTCATATCTTAGTGAGATAGAATATATAAATAGTTTTGTCTATCAATAATAAACATTATAATTCTCATATCTTGAGATGTGACCTATTAGTAAATAGTTAATTTCCTTATACCTATTTATAGAGACTAATCACTTTTCAGAAAAGCATAGTACCTACGTTTATTAGCAGTCAGAGTTGGTCATGCCATGGGTTGTTACAGATAAGCCCACAGTACATTTTGCCAGTTGTCCAGCATGGCACAACATTAACATGATGCATAACAGTGAGTCAAATTTTCTTGTTTTCTTTATAGAAATTTAACACTATTTTTTGTATACACAATAAATTCTGTAATAGAAATGTTATTTTGTAATAGTATTACAAAAATGGAAATGTTTTAACTTCTAAAAGTGTAGAAAATATACAAAATAATAAAAGAAACCACAAAATTAAGATTATTTTCATGATAATAGCAATTTAATTATGGGTCTTCATCTTTATTCTCAATCTAATTATGACAAATCCTTCATTTGTTACATCTTAAAGTAAAATTATCTCCTACAATTTTGAACGATTGGTTTAAGAAAAAAAAATGAATTTATTGTACTCTTTTGAATAGAAAAATTATATTATTTTGCAGCAGGATCTAAAATATTGTATAAATTCATATTATATACTTTTATTTCAATGTAAAAATATGTATACTATTAAGAATAAAATCTATATTTTTACAGACAGTAAGTATTTGTAGTAGATTTTTAAAGTTAAAAAGTATTTTGTGCTATTGTTGGTTATGGTGTGGACCAGGTACCAGCTATTATTGGAAGAATATCTTAATATTTAAAGTAAACATTTGTATTCTTAAGTACGTAATTATCAAGAAATATTAATAATATTATTACTATTTGATTCTATGCTGGGTTTATATTTTATCAATTTTTTTACTTGTATTACTGAATTCTTTGATAAAAGCAAAGTAAAACAAAATATGGATAAAATATACAGAGCTTATTCATATAAAGTAAAGCAATCTCATCTTCATATACAAATTTATGATTCATATTTATTGAAGAATATAAATAATTTGTCTATATACTAAATAATTTCAAATTCCAGAAAAAAATGAATGATACAAGAAGTGCATCATTATGCATGGGGTGGGGATAATATCAAAAAGTGACATATGCATCTGTTCTTTATCAGTGGAAATAAAGGTATTGTATGGAAATTACCTTTACTTTTTGATTTACCATTGTGTATGTTTTCAAGGCACAATGAGATATTGGCCCCCAGCATTTCTTATAAACTAAGTAGTGCTTAAAGCTATTTCCAAACCAGTTTAAACAGTATTGTATCTGTTTTGTCATGAATTTTTATTATATAGTGTGTTGGGTATGTCATTTAGCTTAGTCGGTACTGCAGATTATCTGGTCAAGATCAAAATAGGTCTATGAGAAGTTGCTGTTAGTGTCTTTTATAGTCATTTATTTCTAATAAATGACAATTTCCTATTTTTCAAAAGAAAATCAAACAGCACAGCCAGGCAGCAATACTATAAGAATGTAACATTGAAAGTATTAAAACTAACCTTTTTTATGCTCAATCTCCATCTAACTACTTCTCCCTCAGTAGTGGTCAACAAGCTATTCTTACAGATCATACTACTGATTTCATTCTTTACTGGGTGCCTCATTATATACCTTATTTGAAAACTAAATAAATAACTACTACTAAAAATGACTGAATAAGCAAGTGGTAACCTACTCATGTGGGACAAATAGAGCTCCAAGGAGTTTTGACAGAGGATGATGAACAGAGTTAAATGTAGAAATGTCTGGCTTAATGTCAGGGAAAAACATGAAAGGAGGCCTGATTATGTTTAATAATTATAAGAAGTGAATGTGGAAAAAGAATTAATTAAGAAAGTTAATTAGTTTTGAAAAGAGGAGTTAAAACCTGGATATTAACTAGGGAGTAACTTATAACTGGTTATGGCCCTGCATCCACCTGCAATATTTAAGTCAGGCCAAAATGATGACAAGTAATACATTATTTCATCTGTTGAAATAAAAATTATTTCTTAAGACCCTTGAGATGAAGTTGTTTCATCAGACTAGAGTGAGATTTGGAAAAGGCTTTTTGAAAAAAATTCTTAATGTTGATCAATTGGTCTTATGGTTTGTTTATATAAAGAAAAGTTCACTGGTGGGGTCTGAAGAGAACTAGTTTTTGGGAAATAGGATGTCAAGACTCAGACAGTTAGACATTTTGATTATCTGCTTTCCAGAACAAAGAGACTCTTAAAGAATATATATTAGCAGATAAATCTTACCAGTACATCACTGATAAGAAGCTAGCAGGCTGAATTCCACACACACACAAATATATATAAGTTTCAGTAAAAATGACTGACAAGTGACTGCAGTTAATTTTTTTTTAGTTCATTTTTCTTGTGTTCTTATAAATTTATTCTTTTCTGGACATAATTTATGGAAAAATTGTCCAAATGTTCTGCATGTTCAAATGCTTTTGGCTATATTTTTACGTAATTTATATCCAGAAAAGAAGAAATAAGAAAACAAGAAAAATTAAGTCAAAAACTTAACTGCTGTACCTTGTCAGTCATTTTTAATGAAACATGTATAAAAGAAGGATTGCTGCCCAAATACACAATTATCTGTTGAGGTATCCAGAGAGAAGACACAATGGAAGAGCAGATTATAGTAAGAGCTATAAGGATAGACTACCAAATTTTAATTCCCAACCTTTGTGAACAAACACATACAACTGTTGTCCCATTACTATCATCATCATCATCATAGTTGTAAACTATTAAGTCAGAGTTCAGACTACTGCAAAATGCTGTCAAGCATTAGAATTGAAGAAAGGAAAACACCAGGTTTTGAGAACCTATGTAACCAATAGCTGAAATAAATTACATCTTAACATACTTTAGACTTTTTCATTATTATTCCAAGACTTTGATCAATCACAAAAAAAATCTACCAACCTTAATTTTGTGTGACTCATAGCTGTCAACAGTCTGTAGTGCTTCAAGCCTGAACTTAGAAGTTCTTCAGATATTATCTAAGAGCAATGTGAATAGAGGAGTCTCCTGTCCAGGATGTTGGCAAATCAGTGACCAGGAAAACTGGCCAACACTCCCAGCCATAGTTTTACATTTAGTTAAACAATGAGCCCATCCCCACCTTAATGTTACATAACCATGGAGATGATATTTTATTGTTTGGCATTATGGAATAATACAAAAATAATAAGGTACACTTTCAGCAAACTGAAGAGAGAGAGAGAGAGAGTTCAATGAATGAAGTAAATTGTTGAATAAATATAAAAAAATTCAGAGTAGAAATAAATTTAAAGCTACAGAATCAGTGAAGTAAACTTAAAGAAAGAATGAAAATAGTAGGTCATCTTGATAATAAAAGAAACCTAAAGCTTATAAAGCTTACTTATAAAGCAGTTTTTTACTGTTTTTTTTTAAATCAATCTTATATTTGCATGGCTGATCACAATTCAATAGCATCTATGCCAAATTCATTAATATCCTAAATAGTTGATGAAGATGTGGTACTCTGAGGGAAATCTTAACTTGGATCATTTCAGGAGAGGATAAATTAATGATAACCAAATTTCATCAAACAGAATCTAAAAAGTATAAATTGGCTGAAAAAGTGCAAAGTAGATTTAGAAGCAAATCTACTTTGGTATAAATCCCATTCCTTGGCTCCAATATAATAGGCTTATAATCACAAGTATAGAGAAAATATGCTGCTTTTGATTTTCACTAATTCAACACTTATAAGAAATTACCATTATAACTTATAAAAATGTATAAATTTTTAATAAATAAGGTTTTTTTTTTTTATCTCCAATGAAATAGCTACATTATTAGAAAAAAGACAGCAAAAAAACGAATAAAGATCTTTATCATAATCTTTATAAAAACATGGAGAAAAATCTGAAAATTTCTTTAGGAGAAAAATCTGAAATGTCTTTCATACTAGTAAATAAATATTTGTCAACTAAAAATAAACAACATTGAGAAAAATGAATACTAACTTTTAAAATGCCCTTGAATTATATGCATTATGTGCATTGAAAATAAATCAAAGTCTTTGTACCTAAAGAGACTTACCTTACAAAGCAACTAATCAAAAAGTACATTTCACTAAATGATCAGAAAAGTAAACAATTCTAAAATATGTAGAGTTTAAGTTTCTTTTTTTGCATTATTAGGAAATAAAAAATTCAATCTTAATTGTTTATATCTCTAGTTTTAAATATTTGTATTTTGTTGACTTAAATATAATGTACTTGAAAAAAACATTAATATTGGTTGTTCAATGATATGTCAATATGTTGAAATTTAATGCATTTCACAACTTGAAATGTATTTATCTTTTTAAAAATTGTAATAATATAAATAAGAAGATATCAATGGAAAAGCCAAAAGAATATCAATAGCAAGTATAAGAGCAAGCTATTTTTATCAGCAAAATTTACTATCTTCTTTGTCAAAATTGAACTAGAATTTACTCTGTCAGAAATTTGGAAACAGCATGCTGTACTGCTTGGCATTTGTGCCAGAAGCTCCAATATGAACATTTCAGTGTTTGGGTGTCAATCTGAGGACAGTGCAAATGATTCGAAAAGAATTGGATGATATATCCAGTCAACATCATTTGGCATGATCACTAGTGATGATGACATTATGCCTCCATTCATCTTCCCACAGGACCACAGGCTCAACACAGAGACCTACATCAAATGCCTTGAGGAGGTAGTGCTGTCCTGGGTCAAGAGGGTGGTTGCTGGAAAAGCCTTTATCTGGCAAAAGAACTCTGCACCATGCCACACAAGTAGGAGAACCCAGTCATGGCAGTCAGACAATTACTGTGACCACATCATACCTTACATCTGGCCACCTAACTCCCCAGACTGCAACCCCTTGATTATGTGTGGGGTGCAATTGAGTGAGAGACCAACAAAATTCCTTGTAACACCAAAGATGAACTAAAGGCAATGATTATGACAGCATTCACCCCCTTAAACAAGGTGATCATCCAGAAGAAATGCAGGAGATTCTGAAGTTGTCTGGAGGCTGTGGTTGAAGCCAATGATGATTATATTGAATAAATTTACTCTTTTGTATTTCAAGATATTTTTGAGTAATTTTGGTAAATATATTTGTTAAAATGAGATGTCAGTGTTATTTTCATTTTTGTGTAATTTAGGTGACAATTTATCAATCGCATCCTGTATGTATATATATATATATATATATATATATATATATATATATATATATATATATATATATATAAAAAGGCTTAAACATGGTCATAATTTATTCCATTGGAATCGTAAATACGATCCAAATCATCAGACCTACAAATTCAAAATGAAACAGAAAAAAACAACTCGGAAATCAAAAACAGAATTTAGAGAAAGTGTAAGTATGAGGAGGGGTGACAGAGAGATTTTTTTGGAGACGAGGAGAGAAAGAAAACGGATGTCTAAAATAAAGATACATTTGTGTGACATTACACACCACAGACAATTCGGATAGGAAGGGAAAAAAAAAAAAAAAGGGAAAGGGGGGGGGAGAGGATGGGACGAAGGAAAATAAAATTGTGTTTTAAAAAAATCAAATATAAATATATGAAGATGAATATAACGATTGTCTCATTTCGCAAGGACCAAATATTTCTATGTTCAAAAACACATACACACAAAAAAAACATATACAAGTAGGTACATACACTTAGGCATGTACACACACACACACACCCTTACTCTGTCTTAGACATTGAGTTCTACCTGGATCCTTCCTCTTGGAAAATTTTTTTCTGAAAATATACATGTATGGGAATTTTTTAGATATATTTTTCATATGTATGTATATTTTCCACTAATATTATCAATATATTGCTCCTTACCTTTATAAAATCCCTCTCCCCCACCCTTTCTTTTTTTTTTTTTTTTCCCCTTCCTATCCGAATTGTCTGTGGTGTGTATATGTCACCACGAAATGTATCTTTATGTATTAGACATCCGTCGACTTTCTTTCTCTCCTCTTTTTAAATCCACCCCACCCACATCTCCAAAAATTCTCTCTGTCACTCATCCTCATACTTACACTTTCTCTAAATTCTGTTTTGATTTCCGGAGTTGTTTTTTTCTGTTTTCATTTTGAATTTGTAGGTCTGATGATTTGGATCGTATTTACGATTCCAATGGAATAAATTATGACCATGGAATATTAGTGTTTAAGCCTTTTTATTATATCCTTACTCTGTCTTAGACATTGAGTTCTACCTGGATCCTTCCTCTTGGAAAATTTTTTTCTGAAAATATACATGTATGGGAATTTTTTAGATATATTTTTCATATGTATGTATATTTTCCACTAATATTATCTATATATATATATATATAATAAAAAGGCTTAAACACTAAATATATAATGTAAATCTATTTAAACTCAGATAGCACAATTTTAGATTAAACTGGCATCTGAGGAAAATAGGAAAAAAAAGAAAGCACCAGAAACCTCTGAACAGGGTAAAAGAAATTGTCCAGTACCTTATATTTCTGGGACAAAGAAAAAACTTCCAATGAGTATATAAGTTAATACAAAGAGTGCTCAATATGCTAAGTAGAGCAAAAGTAAAATAAATAAATCCTAATGAGCCAGGTACTACATACCTAGGTTTCACCACATGAGATCATCAGGGTGAACTGGCTTTTATAAATATATATATGCGTGTGTGTGTGTGTGTGTGTTTGAAATAGGATATAGAATCCCAACGAAGGCTTCACTGAAAATAGATTTGATTACACATTTTGCCATTCAAGGCTTCATCAGATACTCACATTTCTTTCTTTCATTTTTGGATCTGATGAAGCCTAAAGTGGTGAAACGCATAATCAAATTTATTTCCAATTAACATTTTACATTTGCCAAATTTCTTACACACTTACACACACACACAAGCACACACTGTGAATTTAGCTTAGTTAGTCCTAAGATCATATAGACACACAGAATGAATAGGTAGACACACAGATACCTGTATAAGAGGCTGATACCTTCCCTGGCCCATTTCTTGCGCAATAACAGCCACACATTCCAAGGCAGCACGGCGAACAGTTCTCTTGGGATCAATTAGCAAAGGTACAATTTCCTTACACAAGGAGCAAAGGTCAAATTCATCACTTGGAAACAACAGTAAGGCAGCAATTACTATGTTTATCATTTCTTGACGCACCCGTGATGCTTTGTGCCGCAAATTCTCTAACATTACACATAGTACAAGTTTTGGTGAAGCATTATGCATTAACTTCATAGTCACCCTCATAACTCCCTGCCGAATCACAATTTTATTGTTACTCAGTCGTCTAGCTAAAGTCAAAACCAATGGTTTCAGAAAAAGTTGAACATCTTGCTGAAGCTTTTCAACTAAAATACATAAGATATCCAATGCAATTGTTGTAATTTTGAAATTTGCATCATCCATCAGGCTATCTAGAAAGTCAATAAAAGATAGCATATGTGAGCCCATGTTATGTGATATTTCATGTTTTGATAAAGACAAAAGGATTGTCCGCAGACTCTCAACTGCAGGTGCACGTAATTTATATCCATCTTCAACACGGTTGATTTGAACAATCAATTGCTGTGGGAACACCCCAAATTCTAAGTCTCCACTTATGTGGAAATCTGAAAGTCCTTCATTATTGCTTGGATTGTGAAGTTGTGGATGGTGGTACTCATGTAACTGCTGAATTTGATGGTAACTGCTCAAACCAATCTTTTGGAAATTTGCCTGAGTTGTTTGGAATTCCTGGCTTTCATTTAAATCAGAATAGAGTTCTTTGACTTCAGGATTAAGTTCCCTTAAATATGCCATTCTAACTTCTTCTGGCAATTGCTGCAGATAGTTATTAAATTCAGTTGAGCCAACCAAATCACAGAGTTTTTTAAGAGCCAACAAAGCCAGTTCTTGGACATTTTCATTATAGCCTTCATAAACCTTTTTGGCCAGAGACTGAACAAGAGGGAAAAAATTGCGATCACTAAAATCCTTAGTAAGTATAATTGGTAGAGCTAAAATACATTCTCTCTGAATGGATTCACTTCCATTTTCAAGACCATACAAGGCAATTGCTTTTGACAAATCTTCAAATTTTTTTGTATAGGTCAAATATAAATGCATTGCCTGCATAGATGATCGCCGAACTGGGACTTTATGATCCCCAAGAGCAGGAACCAAATTCTTCAGAATCAAGAACATACATGAATCCAAGTTAGCCCCAAACCTTGGAATTAAATCAATGATCAAATGGAGGCATTTTAGTCTAACTTCCCAGGCTGTATCCAGTAAAGCACCATCCAAACCTTTGAAAATTGTCCATGGGTCCTCCCATGGTAACCGCCCACCATTTCTTTTTACAGTCAACTGAAGTTGCTTTAAGGTTTCCAGTTTTTTAATGGAATTTTGGTCATTTAAGTGATGCAAAACTTCATCTTGTTCCATGTTCTTCATAACGAAATCAGTGTTATCAGCGCGTTATTTGAGAACAAGAAGGATATGTCTAGAAAATAAAATAAATAATTTTAAATACTCTAGAAAAAATAGCAAAAAACTTACAAAAATGGTCTAGCGTTGTTATAGTTAAATAGATTTTATAGCAACAATAACTTAAGACAAAAAAAGAAAGAAATGTATTTGTGTGCAAAAATAGCAAATCTAAACTTTTCTAATAGTAAATAACGAATATTTATAATTAACAACTGTTGTCACAAATTTTTCAAGATTAATATTACAAAAAAAAGTTTCATTTTGTTGTACATTTTTAGGGTAGTTAATAAAATCTATGTCTTTTAAGTGAACAAATTGAAAAAAAAGAAAAGTTTATTATGTTAGCAACAATTTGTTATATGATGTTAATAAAATATTGCGACAAAAGTTGACTATCTGTTGTTCCGTAAAAAAGCAATCATTGAGAGAACTTAAAAATAAGAGAAGAAAAAAACTTTTAAAAGGTAAAAACAATCCACTTACTTTTAGAGTACAACTTGTTGTCGAAGTAAGCAAATGTAAGAGAGTATTTGAATTTTCATGATGAATTTGAAAATAAAAATAAAAATAAGGACTAAGGATGGGGGAGGTGGTGTCTCCTTTTCCAACGGCGTAACGCCAACAACTGGATCTCAATTGCGTTGCTAATGTCAACAACGTTCAAAAATATTACAACTTGGCATACAACATACTTTATAATAATTATTATTTACTTTTTTCTGACTGCTTTTCTCTCTTCCAATGATACCATTATTTCAATTTACAATTAAATCTTTTTTTTTATTTTCATAATTTTTTTCACTCTCGTCGTTGTTTCTCCCCCTACCCCCTTTTCTAGTTCTCTCTTTCTTTCTTTACTTCACTTTTTTTATCAGCAGAATCTTTCTATGAAAATGTCATCTCGGTCCGTCAATTTTTTTTTGCTGCCAGCAGCAAGACCGTCTTCAGCCATGGGTGCCTTATCCAAGCTACGAACATAGGCATGTACATAAACAATAGGGTCGAACTTGGGCCGCATGACGACCATACACAACACAACAAACACAACTACCACCATGAGCACGGTCACGTGATGACGCTTTTAAAAAATCTAGCCAAGGGAGGTTACTCTAATGAAATTTCAGCAAAAAAATACAATAAAGCAGGTTGTTGTCAGATGACGACACACTATTCAACAATATCAACAAATTTGCTACGTTGCTGTCATCAACTAATTGTCACTCACAAAAGCACACGCGCACACATAAAAACACATGCACACTCACACGCGTGCACATGCGTGCTATTTTAACACCTTAATTGTTTATTTTTTATAATAATTACAAAATTCACAGATTAAAATAAGTTCTGTGTTTATTTTTTGTGAAATGGAAGAAGCCTTCCACTTTCATGTATTAGGCTGTAACAGGCGTGAAAATCCCTATCTAAATCTTCACTGGTGAAGCTAAGACATGATGAATCAAAAGTTCAAAACCTGAATAGTTCTAAGATTTTATTAAAAATAATTCTTATTTTCTGAAAATTGGTTATGAATCACAAAAACCAATTCATATTTGTTCAATTCCTCTTTGAAGTAGTTTTAAAAACTTTTCGTTTTTAGTTAGTTTATAGTCATAATAGAATCCTTTTTAAAATTCAAACTAACCAATTATAAAAATAATTTAAATGAACCAAAGCACTGTTTGAATTTAGTGTCTAATATTTCTATTTAAAGTGTAAAGTGCTAATTTATTCCCTTTGATCATTTATTTTGACATAAATAAATTTATAGATGACAAGTTGGAATTTAGGAGAGAACAAGTCATATGATATTTCATTTAATTTATTGACCAATTAAAGTCCATTATATTCCATATTCTTAGGGCCCAAACTAACTTGAGAGCAGTTAGAGAAACTTCTTTCTTTCTTTCTCAGTCAGAACCATCATCATCACCATCATTATCATCACTGTCACTGCTGCCATTGTCATCACCATCATCACCCCCATAACCAAGTGTAGGGTTACTGTACAGTTGAACATTAACCAGTTCCCTAAATATATCTGGGTTTAAAGTAAGAGAGGTATTCATTCATAGTGTGTCTTGGTCAAACAGACTTGATGGAGCCCATCTCTCTCTATCTTTCCACACTTGAGGTTTAACTTGAAGGTTTGCCTTCATCACAGACACATGATCATTATATTGATTGGGAATATCCTTTGCTCTGGATAATGACTTCAATCTAGGAAGCTCTCTACCTAGTGATATTGTATCATCACCGCACTTGCTCCACATCTAGGTATGGAGACTAGTTTATCCTGTTGTTCATCCACCCACCCTTTGATGGATCTTGTTTTCAATTTTGGTAGATGTCTAGTAACCCTCATTACCAGAAAAAAAAACTTAGAGAGGAAATCGGTTTAAATGCTGACAGCCCAACTGGTAGGAATGAGTAATATGGTACCATCACCACTTCTAGTGTAACCTGACATAAAGCCAGAACTTTGTTGGTGTTAAAATAAAGTATAATGTGCTTAGGTCCTGGAGGTCGAGAAGAACTATAAAAATTAATGTTAAAAAAAAAGATGATATTAAATGGTATAAGAAAAATTAAAAAACAAAACTAAGAAAAGTAGAATGTTACTACATTCAGGTGAAAAGGTATGTAAAGTCTGCTTTTGGAAGAAAGGGTCACTTTGGGTGAGGAAAGAGTTAGCTAGAAAGATAAAATTTACTACAATTACTGTTGCTGTTGAATAATAATAATAATAATAATAATAATAATAATAATAATAATAATAATCTCCACAGGACCAATGCTTGCTAACTAGGAATTATCAAGCAGATATACTAAGATATTGTATCAGCCCAAAATGCAGATTCTGTGATAAATATCCAGAAATGATTGATCATCTTGTATCAGGTTGCATGATATTGGCATCCACTGAATATAAAACCCGGCATGACAGAGTGGGCCAATATCTGCACTGGAAAATCTGCAACTTCTACGGGAAGGAAACTGAAAGAAAATGGTATGAACACCACCCAGACCCGGTTACGGAGATAGGACCTGTTACAATTCTATGGGATTACACAATACACACTGACAGAACAATCAAAGCCAACCGCCCAGATATTGTTATTAAAAACCACAAACAAAAAAGTGCCTCCTTATTGATATGGCAGTCCCTGCTGACTGTAATGTATCTTTGAAGATATTCAAAAAGCTGTCAAAATACAAGGACCTTGAAATAGAAATCTCAAAAATGTGGCACATGGGAACATCAACAATCCCTGTTGTAGTTGGAGCCCTAGGATTAGTTGGAAAAGATTGCAGTAGACTAATTGAAGGGATTCCTGGAAGTCCATGCCTCAAGGAGATACAAAAAATTGTTCTGACAAGTACAGCCCACACTTTACGAAGGGCTTTATCTATGTAATATTTTTTTTTTTTGTCAGTGGAAAGTGTCATGATGCCATTTCTAACCTTAGGTCCCTGGGTGGGACCCGGAAAGAAATGTGTAAATGCGAGAAATCAAAGAAAATAATAATAATAATAATAATAATAATAATAATAATGATGCGTGAGCTGTACTTGAGAGTACAAGTACAGCTCACACCTTACAAAGGGCTTTATCTATGTAAAATGTGTGTGATCTTAGATTTTTCTATTTTTTTCAAAAAATGCTCAGTGAAAAATGTCTTGATGCCATTTCTGATCTTAGATCTCTGGTTGGGACCTGGAAATACAACAGAAATCAAAGGAAATAAAATAAAACAAATAATAATAATAATCTTCTAAATTTAACATACAAATGCCTTTTCTAAACCTATGAGATCTTATTCAAATGTCTTTTCTAAGCTTGAGAGAGTTTATCTTATTTCAGAATACCTGTCCCAAACACCTGAATATTTTATGCAAATGACCAAGCGAACAAGCTTTGCATGAGATACATCATCCTTCCTCATCAGTTTCAAACTACATCATTTTGAATTATGATCATTTTGAAGTAAGTCTCTTTTGTTGCTAATAAATTGATTTATATGGACAGTAGTTCTAAAAGAAAGTTATTAAAATCCCTTTGTTGTTAAGCAAAAAACTGTTTATCATCAACTGTTGTTTTCTAAGTGAAAACAGTTTTGTATTATGAAGAACTGTTAATCTGCCTTGATTATTTAAGGCATATAAGGGAAATTTTGTTCAAGGCCTATACTGTATTTTGTACAATTTGTATATTGTAAAAATATTTTGTCACTTTAATAAATGTTTGTTCCCTTACAAATTTCACTTGAGTAAAGATTCCTATCTTATTCATTAGTGTTTGTAAAAGTGTGTTATGATGGGTCTTGTTTGAAAGATTTGTTATCTGAAAATTTCTGTTGAGTAAGAAAGTTCTTGCAATGTGTTTGCAAGTAGAATATTTCTAGTTTGTGTTTATGTTGGTGAATGAGTAGATTATTTTGGAAGTGATAAATCTACCAGTAAAGATGATATTTAACAAGAGAAAGTGATATTTGGGTAAGTTATCTGTGGTCTTCATGTCTGGAGCTGCTCAATTCCATGTGCTCTCCTTGCAAGAGGTTGGTTGAACAGAGGAAGTGCTCTAAATTTCCCACCAGTAGAATGTTTTCCTTTGTTTAGTGGAATCATGGGAATTACAAATTTTTCTTTTAATCTCACATGATTTTGTGAAATTGTTACAAGTGTTTGTAAAAGGAAGGATAGGAGAGTTGAAATCCTCCTCCCCACCTAATTTTCTTTTTAGTGCCATTCGCAAGCATTCCTAGCATATGAGGCATTCCTAGAGAGGAATTCCAAGGTAGCTTGAGAAATTTCCTTTATTAGTCCCATGTAAACATGAAACTGTCTTGTGCTTGTGCCATATTTCCTTTCAGTGGATGTGCTCATTAAGTACCATTTCTTTTTTATCAGTCACTATCACATTTTAATCTGATCAGCCAACTAGACAGTGAAACAGAATTGTTATTGTTGCTTGCATTTTTGCTGTCATTTTTTACCTTGAAATTCAAAGCCTTATTTTTTTTTTACAGGAGTACTAAAAAAAATATTACTTTAACTGTATAATTTATATATATAGTTGTATGACCTAACAGTTTCTTTCGCAAACTAAATATAGGGCCAGGAATTGTAAGTCTCCCTTCTTCATTGTTTAGTAAAAATGGACATGGGAGAATTGTGTGAAACCGTAAAAGCTGTCCAAAAATATGTCACAGAGAGCCAATGACGAAACTGTGGGAAAGTTAATAACTCCCCAAATTGAGTCAAGTCTTGATGAACAAAGTGAGACAATTGAAAATTGTAAAAACATACTTTATGTATGAAATACATAATGAGAAAGAGAATAGGGGATTACTAAAAAACGTATTCTTGTAGCAGTTAAAAGTCATGACATCAGGGACGATATACAAATGTGTGTCTGTATGAATGTGATTGAACACTTATCTATATGTGTTGATTCTTCTTCTGATAGCTGCATTGTCCCTGCATCATTCACGTTAGCTAATGGATCACATCACCTGTTCTTAGAGTGGGCTAAAGACATATGTCATCTATTCATGGTCATCTTGAGTTGGTGCTCAAATTCTTTTTTGTGCCTAATCTTGGGTCATACCCATTATAATAAGATTATAATAGACACATCTTACTATTATTTCTGATATTTTTTAGTCACAAATAAGTCAGCTCCTGCAAACTTCCAGTGTTTTTGGCCAGGTTCAGCCCTTTCTTCTTCCTCTTTTGATTTGATGGTTACCTTCTCATAGGTTAAAAGAGGTATAGAAAGAGAAGTTTAAAGAAAGAGAGAAAGAAAGAGATAAAGGTTTTAAAGGAAAGTGCAAATGCCTTATTTTAATTTGAATGCTTTTTTATCTTTGGTTTATATATTTTACTTTTATATTTTATTTTTTATTGAGACTCACTAAAAGATAATGTAAAAATGCAGCTTTAATATTTTGTATATAGAAATTATAACCAAATACATCACTTAATATGCATATCATTATAGGATTTAATATTGTTTGTTGGTGTCTTGTAGGTATGTGCATGTTCACATAACAATTAAAAAAGAAGCAACAAAAACTTTCTTCTACAGACCATTTATCCTTTTTTTTATATAGAAACTGTAGGGAAAACAAAAGACTTTTGAGTATATCCATTTTATTTTTCTCTTTTTTTTGTAAATAGTAATCAAATGATGCAACTGATGACAAAGGCAGAAGCGTGGAGACAATTTTTACCTGGTCACCAAATCATTCTAATGTTATCTGAGAGCAATACTTGTTCTAATCAATTATTTTATTCTTTATAAGGAATTCATACTCAAAGGCAGTTTCCAGTCTCACCATATATATAGCATAATTTCTTTGGTATACTTAGTGGTTGTACATCTTGCTCATGCATCACTTTTCATTACCTGCAATAATTTGTTTTAATAACAGAACATTATTACATTTAAGTAGCAAATCACACCTGGAAATATAGCCAAGTAGGGTTTTTTTCTGGTTATGTGGAAAGTACACATCAAAGTGATTGACATAACCAAGCTTATGCAAATGATTTTTAACATTTGATTTGGATTACTTACATTATTCAGATTGTTGTCCTCATCTTTATTGCCCTATTAATGATGTTTCAGCTGTTGTATGCTTCGGATTTCTTCATGTGATTGGAATTTCAACCTTATTTGGATATTTTGAAGATGTTGGCTACCTTATGCATTTTATTGATTAATTTGCTTTCTAAGTTTTATCAACCTTTTGCATGTTATTTAAAGACAAAAAAAAATTTAGATTGCAAGAATTTTGGGGAGGGGATAATAATGATTTAGTGATAGAAGTTCTACCAATTAACCCATAGCTGGGGGAGAAGAGGTGGATTCATACCTTTCCCAAGGGCATTTGTGCGTAACTGAATATAACAAATCCAACGAGAATTGGAACTCAGCTCTCTGATTAACAATTATGAGCTATTGTCTATTACACCACTTACACATCCAAGAAGTCATCGATCTAGATACTAACTAGGCTTGATGGTAATTGTACAGGGTCCAGTGATTGAATATAGCGTGGCCATAAGGCTTATGCATTTTGGTCAAAACAATAAATCACTGAATTTTTAAATGCTATAATCATACATTTAGAAGCTGCTATTGCAAGTATATAATTTTTATATAATTTTATAAAATGTACAATTTATATATATACTGTGTCTGTTTGCCTATTTGTTTGATTTATCTGTATGTATATGGAGCTGTTTGGCATTGTTAGGCTTTAAATCAGGGATTTTTTGTTTGGAGTGGTGATAAACTAAGGTAATTTAATTTGTTTTATGATTTCCACTTATCCTCACAGATCTGAAAAACACAGTTTTGTCTTTCTTTCATTCTAACCTGAGGAAGCCAAAGAGAGCAGATGCTCTCAGAGAAATGCATCGTCAATATATTTTCCAATATCTCTAATCAACTTCACATTTATTTTGGACACTATTATACATCCTACAAACACACATCTATGTTTATATATTAATGAAATAAAACAAAGACTGCTTTTGGTAAAATATCAAAGTATAGGGGAAAAAGAAATTGATAATAGAATAGGCTGTTCCAGTGGTAGTTTTGCCCAATACTGTTAACTGCTATTAAACCAAAACATCAACCTGAAAACTTGAGTCATGTTCTTAAATTCTTAAATACCCTCATCATATTAAGACTTTCATATAGATGTCATGCATGGTGCCAAATACATTCAGAAATATCTAAACAGTCAGCTGTATACAACTGCTTCTTAAGCTCAATGGTGAGAACTCACTTTGAGCAAGTGAAGCCTGAGGGTCTTGACAAAGATCACCTTTCTTTGAACATTGTGGACTGGCGCTGCAGAGTTACAAAGAACTGTACCAAATAGCAGAAACCATATCACTTGAAGACTTTCAACAACAGCAGTAACTGAAATGCATATGACATGTAACTTGAATAGAAAATAACAATGTAATCAAGATATTAGCAATTAACACTAATTAAAATAAAAGGTTTGTAAGGAAACCCCCATCAATACTGGAAGAAGTGATAACAGTGATAATCTTAAGAAAGACTTTATAAACTTCAAATGAAAGCAGTACTGAATGACTAATGTTTCCTTGTAGGGAGACAGCTAATATTTTAATTATCATGTGAATCCTGTGACCCATCAGGGTCGTAGGGACACCACATGTACTTCAACTACTGTAGAAGTGATGTTTTTGGAGCCCAACCCTCTCCAGGTCGGTTTTGAATTCAGAGTTAGCTTCTAGAGAAGGTTGCCTAACAAGGCTATAGAACATAGTCTGTCCTGCTATTTACCCATAGCTAGGAGGAGAAGAAGAAAATTCCTTTCTTTCTCACGTAAGTGAATGTAAAAGATCCGAATGGAATTCGAACTCGGCATTCCGATTCCTCAATCCGAGGCGCTATCCATTACTACTTCCATTACTTTTAATATTACCGTTACCATTATAAATGTAGAAAATCCATAATCTCATCTGATTAAAAGGGAGATAATTCTATTTATATTTTATCAGTTTTTAATAGTTATATTGCAAATACTTGATATTTTTAATATAATTAAATTCCCTAATTAATTTCTTGTAATTAGTGCTATAAATTTTTTATTTTATCCTATATAATTTAGGATTAACGACGATTTAAAAAAATATGTGTATGTTTGTATGATAAAAATAACAAAATGAATTGAAGGGGGGTAATTCATGACTTCTTCAGACTTTAACATCAGACCAATGCTAATGAACATACTGGATTTGCCTCCCTTTTTCTGTTGGTCTCTCTCTCTCTCTCTCTCTCTCTCTCACACACACACACACACACACACACGTGTATTTGTATGTGTGTGTGTATGTGTAATGTAGATAGATACATATATATGAATGTTACACATACAAAAATTTACACAAACGCATATAGAGAAACTAATTACAAAACATATTCAATGTTTACTTAGTAATTTTAAGACATTTTTCTTTTTATAGATATAAATATTTAAGTAAAATTCAGGCCGGTAAATGTTGTTTAATACTGTTTATTATAAACAGAGCATTTACTTAAATATTTGTATCTATAAAAAGAATGTACAAACATAAAAATGTCTTAAAATAATTGTCGGACTTTGTCCATTTCATAATGTATTACTTAGTAAGTTTATCTATATACCTGTATATGTATCTATGAAGCAACATACTAAATTGACTAAGAAGTTAATTCTATTTTTGTTATTAAATGACATTTAAAAACAATTAGTTTTTAGATAATTTGATTTTAAAAGATTTCATTAGATTATATTGTTACAGCTATTATATGAGTGCCAATAATGATGGATGAAAATAGTTAATATTTTAGGTATATTATTCTTTTTTAAAATATAAGAGTATTTGTACATTTTTGGAGAAGGTTCTGGGAATAAAAGAATGTTTTGTGAATTTTTATACTGAAGGATGAAGTAGTTGAGCTTGAGTTGTGATCAAATAAATATATCACATGTCAATAATCAATATTATATGTAGAAGGAGGTAACAATACATTTAAAACGTCCAACTCAAGCAGTGAAAATTATCTGAATTAGGTTGATAATATTAGTCACCTTGACAAGTGGCGTCCATATGAGTGTGAAGAGACTCTTGGGTCATGTTTCTGTGTGTGTGCTTTTATTTATTTAAATGAAATGAAATGAAATTGTTACAGTTTTAAAAAAATTGTTGCAGGCAATAAAAAGTGTATTTTTAAAACAAATAAAAATTAAATGAAAAAGATTGTGGACCAAGTGAAATGAGAGAACACTAACTGTATCAAGGGCTAATTTTCATCCAAAGAAAATTATGCTTTGTATTTGGTAGGCTTGAAAGAAAATTTATTCTGAGCTCCTGGAGAACCAAATAATTTGAACAAAAACAAATTTAAATTGGTTAATTTGAAACAGCAATAAAAAAAAGCAACCAAAATTAGTTAAGAGTAGGGGTATAACATTCCATCAGGATAATATTAAGTTGAATATTTCTTTGGTGAGCAAATAAGAATTCTTATAACTTAGTGAAAGGTTTTTGCCATATTCACCAGATATTTTAGCGCAAGAATAATTAATTCCATTTTTATTCAATAAACAGAATTAAGTTTTTTAACCAACCTTAAATTTATGCATTAGGTTTTTCATCTTGGTATGAAACTGTTATTATATTGTTGTAGTGTGTTACCCAGGCAATGTAGAAATCTAATTTCTTTTGTACTTCATCAAATATTTATATTTATTTATTTTTACACCACAATAACTTACTTAGAAAAAAATACTTAATGAAAAATAAATAGGGAAGAATAAATAAAATAATAAATAAAAAAATGAGTAATTTTATTAATTATAATGCCTACTCTTCTCTCAAATCTCTAGCCATGAATAAAATATTATGAAAAATGTGACTGTTTAGCTTTGGCTGGCAACCACTCTAGGAGAAAAAACAACTTTGAATTCAAAGCTGTGAAGTTGACAATGGAAAACAACACTACTATATTTCCAAAGAGCAGTCATGGCATTGGAAATTTTACATTTATTAAAGAAAAGGAAGCTATGATTGACTATATCTTGAAGAGAGAGATTTTTAAAAAATCAGTTTTTATTACAAAGAAATTGAAACTACATGGAATGAATAAATCATACCCTGGAAATCTCAAATGAACTAAAGAAAACTCAAACGTAACTTTCAGGAATTCTACAATACTAAGGAACTCAAAAAAAATCCACTTACTGGTGTTGAATCGTATCGGCATGCCGACATTTTTTAAAATCAACTGGAAGAAAAAGCATAAGCAGCATTGTTGTAATACTGATTCAGGATGTAAAGGAGCCTCAAAACCAACAAAAAACAAGTGTTCCACGGCTCTGGCGGAGGATGCATATCATCTCTCAGTTGTGTCTCTGTCTTCAGGCATAGTTTGACTCAGTTGTGGTTCTGTCTGCGGACAGAGATGCAGCTGAGGAAAATAATATTAGGCTGCACCCTCTCATTGCATTAGATAGGTGGATCAGTGCAGCCAATTGTTGGTGGGGGTGCTTGGGCAATTTTTGTACTTGGCCTGAGTGTATGTGCTCACATCCCTCATGATAAGCCTGACCTTGTGCTGCATCCCATCTCACTAGGGAGGCATGGGTAATTAACCCAAGCCTTCCATGGACCATGACATTGGAAGATTATCATCTCTCAATTGTGGGCTCTGTCTGTGGACAAAGGCACAGCTGAAGAAAATTAAAAAACACAGAGATGCCTGTTCCCAGGGAACAACTGCATGAGGCTGCATCCCCACATTGCTCTAGAAGAAGGCCAGTGCAATGGATGGTTGTGGGGGCAAGGCAATTTTTGTACCTGGCCCAAGTGTACATACACAGGTTCCCCACATAAAACTCAACCTTGTGTCACATCTTGTCTCAGTAGAGACACCATTGTAAATAACAACTTCTACAGTCAATGTGATGGGGATCAAAGTGTTCCAACAGCAGCAGCTGACAGCCAGCCCACCGTTCCAGACATCAGCAGCAGTTCCAGCTAGCCTGGCATTATGTATATATATATATATATATATATATATATATATATATATATATATACATGTGTGTATATGTGTTTGTGTGTGTATATATATATATATATATATATATACATGTGAATGTATGTATATGTATATATATATATATTTATATATATATATATATATATATATATATATATATATACACACACATGTGTATATATATGTATGTGTGTGTGTATATATATACATGTGTGTATATGTATGTATTGTATATATATGCATATGTATATATATGCATATGTGTATATGTATTGTGAATATATGCATGTATGTATATATATATGTATCTGTATATATATATATATATATATATATATATATGCATGTATGCATGTATATATATATATATACATGCATATATATATATATATATATATATATATATATATACATGTGTATATATCTCCAGTAGGCCTCCAGCTCCTTCTACTCCATCTAGCTCTAACATTAAATCCTTCCTCGCCAGCAGCAACGATATGCAATAAACTCTCCTTTTCAGGACAACACTTTTCAACAACCATAAAATCATCCTTTTCAGGGCAACACTCTCTAGCGATCATGAAACTGTCCTTTTTAGGATAATGCTCTTCAGTGACCACAAAACTGTCCTTTTCAGGTCAGTACAATCCAGTGTCTACCAAGACTGTCCTTCCCAGGACAACACTATTCTCACCCTCATTTGACTATTATGATCTTGCAGTTTTATTTTTTGCTTAGTACACTGTCATATTATTTATATATTTTTCTTTAACAAAAATAATCTTGGCAATATATTTTTTATTCAAGTCTTTGTTTTGTTTGTTGTCTTCCATTATTCAATATCTGCTTGCAGGCCAATATACCACCTACAACACTGACTACTTAAAAATGCTCTAAGAAAAATATTCTTTTATGTAAACTTGATGTCCAGAAATTTAATGGATATAAACATTGAAACAAGATCACACTTGTCGGAGTTAACTCCTCCTTCTGTCCGTTAACCCTTTCACCAGGGGTCTCTCTTCCCTGGCTATAAATAGCCGCTGACTCTTCACCTCTATCTTTTTTTTCCTTCAGGCCTGTGCACTGACACCTTGAGGTAAACTCTCTTATTCCTAGAGGATTTTCAGCTATCAACCTCGAAATGTAGTCGCTAACGAGGGATAGCGTGGAAAAACGCTAAGCACAATATACACACACGCACCCACATACAGAATATTCATACACGCACGCACATACAGAATATTCACACACACTTCGTCCTTTGTACTGTTTCCATGTATTGTAACTTGTTATTAATATATATTTGTATATACATATATTATCGGTCTTGTTTTGTTTGCTTTCTTTACCTTCTACTTGATTATTTCTCTTGTCGTTGTCTTTGTTACATTTGATATTGTAAAAATTGTAGAGGGTCGGTTTTTATTTCTATTTATAACCAATACAAATTGGCTGACCCACTATACACTGACCTGCTAAATTTCATTTCATGCATTAGTATTGGAAAGAAAGCTGATTTATCTCTCTTTGAATATATCATGATTTTTGGTGTCAGATAGTTGGGTTTCAGTATTTAAAAAACTGTTGATCTACAAGGATTTTCATGCACAACCATCTCTAGGATTTACAGAGAATGGTCAGAAGAAAATCAACTGAGTCATGGATGAAAATCTCTTGTTGAAAGCAGTCAGAGAAGAATGGTATGACTTGACCAAAATGATAGAAAGGAAGCTGTAACTCAAATATACACTTTACAATATAGAAGAATGCAGAGCCCAAAAAGCCTTGAATGGGCTATAGCAGTGAGAGAACCACACTGACTGTCACTCCTGGGACATAATAACAAGAAACTGAGGGTACAGTTCGCTAAGGATCACAAAAAATGGACAACATGCCTGTTGAAATAAGACTTGATTTCAGCTTTGGCATTCAGATGGTAGAGACAGAATTTGTTGTTAATAATATAAAAATATGGATCTATCTTGCCTTGAATCAATGGTTCATGCTACTGTTGGTGGTGTAATGATATGAGACTTTGGTATCAACAAAAGATTGTTTAAATGCCACAATCTACTCAGTTAATGTTGCTGACCATATGTCTCAATTTATGGCTACAATACACTTATCTTCTGGTAGTCATTTTCAACAGGACATTGCACTATGTCATAAATCAATAATGGTGACAGATTGGTTCATGGAACATAGTAAATGCATTAAAGAGCTATCTATTGTCACTGGATCTCCATTCCATACAGTATCTTTGAGATGTAATGGAAAGAGATATTTGAATCCTGAATGTTCAGTTAACCAATCTATGAGATGCTACAATAACAGTATGGGCACAAATTTCAAATGAGTGCTTCCAGAACATCATAGAATTCATTTCAAGAAGAAATGAGGTGGTTCTAAAGATATAAGCTGTCCAACTCAGTACTAGAAAAGAATACTTAATAGAGTGGTGAGTGAATATATGATTCATCAAATTTATAGGAGTAAATAAGTTTGCCTATTGCTGGTTCACAATCCTTCTCCATCTTTTGAACAGGTGTAGAAGTTTATTCCAGGTTTCATATTTAGGTTTGGGTTTCTGGTTCCTTCTCTTAAAATCTTTCACTCACATGTCTTAGTGGCATTACTGCCTTCTTTGGGGTGAAATGATTAAAAACAATCACCCAGTGTTTCCCGGATCATCCTCACAGATTTTCCTGAAAAAATTTCATGTGTTCTTAAACAAAAATGATGGAAAAATCATGAATAATTTGTGTAAATCTCTATAGTTTTTCAAGTAAAAATTGAAATTTTATAAAATTGACATTTAGTAATATTCATAGTTCTTCTGATACAGAATGTACAGCTTTGAAAATTTGTGACTAGGGTTGACAGTTTCTGTAATTTTTAAAAATATCATCAGATCAGTTGTACTTTGTGTATTTTTCTCCTAGAATGCTCTGAAAATGTCAAAATATAAAAAGATAGTCCCATTTGAGAACTTCTCAAAATATGTTAAATAAAGCATAAAGTCTTTCTACCCTGTTATTCCTCTGGCCAGAGAGTTGTCTCTTGAATCGCCAGACCATTCATACATGTGTCTCCGACTATCTCTCCTCAATGCCATAAGCTATCTCTTCTTCCTCTATCGCTCTCCATCCTCTCAAGACTGTGGGATACTCGATAGCATATCTGACAGCATAGACAAGGCCCTCTCTCTCCACCCGTTTGCTCACATATTCGTGTTTGATGACTTTAACGTCCATCATACCAAATGGCTTGAGAATGCTACTACTGAACGGGCAGGCATTCAAACACTTAATTTCTCAATTTCTCAATCCCTCACACAGATAGTTAACTTCCCCATGGGTTTTGCCCTCATCCTGGTAGGTAAGGCCTCCCTTCTCAATCTGTGTTTTACCTCCATCCCTGAATCTTGTAGCACCATGCAGCTCTGCCCTCTTGGTAACTCTGATCATACTGTAGTATCTGTTAACATTTCCTTGAACTCCACACCCCGAAAAGAACCTCCCATCACTAGAACCTTGTTCTACTATCAACGAGCGGATTGGGACTCGTTCCGTGACTTCCTCCGTGATGTCCCCTGGGATGTTGTCTTTACACTCCCTGTCCAAGAATGTGCTTCTGAGGTCTCATCCTGGGTTAAAGCTGGAATCGACGCTTTCATCCCCTCAAGGAAATTTAAGGTCAAGTCACACTCCTCCCCTTGGTTCTCTGCTGCTTGCTCAGCCGCCATTTCCCATAGGAACCACTCCTTTCACCTATTTTGTAGCGACATGTCGGACTGCAATAGACGTCTCTTTGCCTTCGCCCGTAATGATTGTAAGCGTGTCCTCAACGAAGCTAAGACAATATTTGCTGCTCGGATGAAGGACCGTATTGCATCTCGCAAATTTGGCTCCAAAGATTATTGGTGGCTCTGCAAGAGCGTCCTGAACAATAGAAAACCCTCCATACCTCCTTTGTTCAACCAGTTCGAGGACCTGACTTCCTCTACTGACAAGGCTGAATGCTTTGCTCGGAAATTCTCATTTAATTCAACGCTCGACTCCTCCGGTGTACCCATACCAGACTTCCCTCTAAGAACTGAGGCCCTATTGAGTGGCTTCCACATAACCCCGTCATTGGTATTGGGCATTATCTCCAATTTAGACCCCCACAAGGCTAGTGGTGGAGATGGCATACCAGCCATTGTCTTGAAGAAATGCATGCCTGAGCTAGCGCCCGCCCTCTCTAAACTATATAATTACTGCCTCAAGAAATCCTGTTTTCCTGACTGCTGGAAGTCCTCATCCATTGTTCCTGTCTTTAAGAACTCTGGAGACCCCTTTGACCCCTCTAATTACCGTCCTATTAGTCTCCTACCCCTCTTCGACAAAGTCTTCAAAGCCCTAATCAATGCCGAAGTGGTTAACCACCTTACATTCCATGATCTGCTCTCAGACAAACCAATATGGTTTCCGCTACGCCCGATCTACAGCTGATGTGCTTACGGCCATCACTGAAACCGTCTACCAAGCCCTTCAAAATAATGGTGAGGCTCGTGCTGTGGCCCTAGACATCTCCAACATGTTTGATAGGGTTTGGTATGCTGGCATTCTTCGCAAGCTCCAGGGTTATGGTATTACAGGTCAATTGTTTGACCTAATACAATCATTCCTGTCAAACTGTGAATTGAAGGTCGTTCTCAACAGATTCTCCTCCAGTTCCTATCCCACGAACGCAGGTGTTCCCCAAGGCTCCATCCTTGGCCCCACTCTATTCCTTATTTTCATCAATGACCTTCCTGACACCATAGATCCCCAAGTTGGCATCTACGCGGACGACACTACAATTTACTCCTGCCTCAAAAACAAATCTAGTGTCACTGACAAAACTAACCTGGCTGCTTGTCTTGAAGTTAATTGGGGCAAGAATTGGTTGGTCAACTTTAACGCCTCAAAAACTAAACTACTCTCTATTAATCACCATAGAGATCCTTCCCTGCCCCCCCCCATTAGATTGTCTGATAGTCAACTTCTTGAGAGCAACTCTCTGCGTCTGCTTGGTCTCACGTTGACTGCTGACCTGAGATGGAACAAATACATTGAGTCAATTGCTTCATCCACCGTGAGGAAAGTTGGCTCTCTGTGCCGCACCAGGAAATTTTTCTCCCCTGAATCGATACTTCAAATATACAAATCAACCATTCGATCTTGCATGGAGTATTGCTGCCATATATGGTCTGGGGCACCTTCTGTTTACCTCGGAGTTCTTGACAAGATCCAGAGACGGATATGTAATATAATTGGCCCTGATCTGGCATGTTGTCTACAGTCACTCTCTCACAGACACGCCGTCGCCTCTCTCTGTCTTTTCTACAAATATTTTCATGGTAATTGCTCTGATGAGCTGCTTTCACTGGTTCCCAAACTCCATGAATTCAAGCGCCCTACGAGGCTGGCATCCCACTCTCACCCTTACACTGTAGAAACTTTTAAATGTAGCCGTCTCTTCTACTCCAATAGCTTTATATCTTGCACCTCTCGCCTGTGGAACACCCTTCCCAATTACTGTTTCCCTGAGAGCTATAATCTCCAACTATTCAAATGTATCTCCAGTTACCTTGATCTATCCACTATCTCTCACCTCATCCTTTCTTCTATCACTCCTATCTGCTCTTGCTCCTAATCTTCTGCAACACCCTGCATCCTAGTGGTTTCATGCATTGTTGGGGTGTAATGCTTAAATATATCTATATCTATATATATATATATATATATATATATATATATGCAGTAATTATGTTTATTAGTTTTACAAAATAGTCAGAATAATTGTTCGAAATGTTATTGATGTTTAATGTCTTTAAAATTGCCTCTTCCATGTTATCATTTGACCAGGTAGTCTGTTAAAAAATATATATATATATGAAGTAATTATGTTTATTAGTTTTACAAAATAGTCAGAATAATTGTTCGAAATGTTATTGGTGTTTAATATCTTTAAAATTGCCTCTTCCATGTTGTCATTTGACCAGGTAGTCTGTTAAAATTAACTTTCATTTTTTTACAATGTTTTTTTTTTGCATATGTGAAGATGACATCATATAACATTTCTGTTATGTTTTAATTTCTATCTGAAGTTTAAATGTTTTTCTTTAAATTTATGTCTTAATTCATAAGTTGAGGAGTTATCATTATTTCTATTACTTACATGTAACCATTGTTCTCAATTTAGTTGCAGTTATCATAATATTTTGGCCTTTGTGCTCTCAAAGCTTCATCAGGGAATTTCAAATTGAACCCTCTATTAAATCTATGATTTGTAGATTGTTCTCATTCTGCTGATGATGTATAGGGATATCTTGTCTTGTTGTTTTTTAATTATTTCTTGCTCCATTTCCACAGAATCCAAGTACATGCTACCCAACCCAAGAATTTAACTTACAATTACTATGCTTCCAAATTCATGAATCAAATGCCTTAATCCACTAGGATTAAAACATGGGGCAATACTATGGGACAATTCTAAGTGGAGAACTTGGAGCTATAAACCTAACCTAACTGCAGATAAGTGCTGCTGTTACTTGACTGCATTCACCAAGACTTTACTACAGCTGCTACTTCTGTTGAAGTCTTACTGTCATTTCTCTTTCTTTATTAATGGCTCCCATATTATATTTATTTTTATGCTAGGCCTACTAAGAAGGTCCTCTTAGTCTAGCAGATATGAAGATCTTTTCCAGTGTTCCTCCCTGTCTAGTATTTTTAATTCATTCCACAAGAGTTGATGACGACCATTTTCCTTTATACAGCATCAGCTATGCTTAATTATTTGTTTCACTCCTAATTCAAGGTTCCTTCAGTCTTAGTGGGTGGGTCAGTCTCACATTTATATTTTTTGTCACAATTGCAAGGAATGGAATCTTCACATGTCATGTTCTCTTCTCTGTTAGACTTGACTTGGCAGAGATTTTTCTCTAGAATGGAGCTACTTCTAAATATTGTCGATGCTGTATGGATCATAGATCTTCTGAATTGTTTCCAATAGGCCCTTGATGTGGCAGTTTTCTGGTCCTCCTCCTTAACCTTTCCATTTCCGTCTGCAGAAGCTGATATTATGTTTGCAGGGTAGTCGTTATTCTGATGGGTACATTTGAAGTTGATCGTTTCCTGTTGTTATCTGTCTGGGTCACCACATTACTTTTGCATGGTGTTATAGACATCGGATGACTCCTTTCTTTACACAATATGGGCGATGGTAATTGAAGTTGAGTCATTGCATGCTAAAGGTTGGCTTGTAATATACAGATATCTTAAAGTCGTTCTCTGTGTTAGTTGTTAGTACATCCAGGAAGGCTAGCAGATAATTATTTTCTTCCATTGTAACCTAGATTGAAGGTCTTGTCGAGTTTACATAGTCCAGCTGTATTTGTACAGCTACTTGGTGAGGTCAGAATATAAAGGTGTTGTCTATGTATCTCAGTCATACTTTTAGCTTCAATGGAGCTGTTCCTGAAACTACTTCCTCAAAGTATTTTATATATATGATTACCATTCCTGGTGACAATGATGAACCCTTAACCAAACCATCCTTCTATTGGTATATGTCAGCTTGTTTTTTTAATCATTTCACCCCAAGCAAGGCAATAAAGCCACTAAGACACAAGGTAGTGAAAACAATAAAAGAGCAGGAATTAAGAAGACTCAAGATAACAATTGACATTGTATTTAAATTTTTGAAGATCAAAGTTGACTGGAAAACAAGAAACCAGAACAGAGTTCCACAAAGGAGAAGTTTGATGGAAGAAATTATTAGCATAGAATTTATGGTTGCATCAAGACATTTCAAATGTAAATGGTAGTGGGAAAGTGACTGATGCTGTGATGCCAGGTCAGGACCAATAACATTGCAGATTTTCCTTTGGATTTTATCAAGAATCTCTAAATATATAGAAGGAGCACCAGACCAGATATAGTAGCAATATTTAAATCAAAGATGAATGGTAGACTTATAAATATGTCAAGAAAAATTGTCTAGCATGACACAAAGAACCAACTTTCCTAGCAGCAAAGCTGGTGTAGGAATCCTTCTACTTGGTTTTTCGTTGAATATTAAAATTTGGGGTGTCAGGATTCAATACATTAATAAAATATCGTTACAGGGTCGCTCGTAATTTGGCCGCCTAGAATAATCAAACGCTTTTCATTGAAGGAATAAAATTCAGTAGAAAAGACGACGTAGTTTCAACAAATAAACATTGATTTAATATAACGATAGGAATACAAAAAGTTGGAAAGTAAATGTCTTTTGTTTGGGTTGATAAAGTTCTGAAATAAAATATAAACTGTCTTTGTGTACGTGTGTGAGAAACAATAAAATGTTGTAATATGTGTGTTTGTATGAAAAAGTCAACACGTGTGTGCGTGATTCATAATAAAAATGGATACGAGAGATACGAATTGTTTCTTATTGTTGGCGGTATTGCCGTGATCTGCAGTTTGTCAACGCTGTCATTTTTGACATGAGGTCATGAAGGTCATTGGCAAAAGGTATGTGTAGCTTGCTGGCAGCCGCATGTATATTGTTTTGGGAACGGATTTCGTATGTTTTTATACACTTTTTCCGAACAATATCGGCTCCAGAATTAAATTATTTATTTATTTCTAATTGGCCCTAAGAAGTCACGTGGTATGTCTTCTACTACGATATTTGGTCGGTATCTACCTAAAAATAATTATGACTAATACAACAAACATTCTGATTTGTAATCTATTATTTTATTGGTGTGTTTTAAGATGTAAGTGTTTTCTTGAGTGTGATTGGTTTATAAATATTGTAGTTGATATTTTAGTGGATACGACATAGGCCCCCTCCAGGTCATTAGAAATTTATTTATAATGATATGTAGGAAGCAATTATTTAATATCTCAGATGTGTTTTGTAATGTTTTGGCTAATGCACGTGTCTCCCAGATCTTGTAACATTCTTCTCTGCTATTGTCTCTGGTGAGGTGTCATTTGTTTTGTTGGATGTTTGTTCATTCGGCTTTTGTGTGATATTTGAGCCTGAATGTTTTTCTTTTTGTAGTTGCTGTGAGAATTGGTTATCAACATAAGCCAGTTTAATCCGATCGATAGCAATAGTGTCATGTTTTCCATTTTTCATGATGGTGAAATACTTGTCCTTTCTGTTAATAACTTGGTATGGACCTGAGTAGTTTGAACATAAAGGTTTTTTTTACCCCGTCATTTCTTATAAATATATATGTGCAAGTGTAAATGTCATTTGGTAGGTATATATTTTTGTTTGCTTTCCGTGTTGGTGTAAATGTTAATGATGACATTCTATGTTTTAATTCCTGTACAAATGTTGTTGTCGGTAAAATGTTTGTGTTGTCACCACAGTATTGACCAGGTAGAGTCAGTGATGTGCCGAAAACCATTTCAGCTGGTGTACCACCCAAATCTTCTTTTACAATGTTTCTGATTGATAAAAGTACCAGTGGTAAGTTTTCTAGCCAATTAGTTTTGTTTAGTTTCATTGCTAGAGCTATCTTCTACTGTCTGTGGAAACGTTCTACCATTCTGTTTGCACAAGGATGATAGGCTGTAGTTTTTATGTGTCTAGTTCCGAGTAGGTGATTGAACTCTCTAAATAATGTCGACTGGAACTGAGCTCCTCTGTCTGTTGTGATTACTGAAGGTACACCAAATATTGCGATCCATTCAGTTTTCAGGATAGTTTTAGCTACTGTTGTGGCTGTAATATCTTTGATTGCTATTGTAGCAGGCCAGCGAGTAAACCTATCTATGATAATAAGGATATATGTATATCCTTGAGAACAAGGTAAAGGTCCTACAATATCAACGTGTATGTTCGCGAATCTTGCATCAGGTGTGCTGAATGTGCCTGCGGGTGATTTGGTGTACTTATTTATCTTGTTCTTCTGGCATGATAAACAAGATTTTGTCCAATTTCTTATGTCAGTTGACATATTTGGCTAGACAAAACGTTCACTAATTAACTTCACAGTTGCACGTTTTCCTGGGTGAGACAATGTATGGAAGTGTTGGAATACTTGCTGTCTCAAATTTGGTGGTATGTAAGGTCGTGGTTGAGTTTGTGAAATGTCACAATAAAATTTAGTATCACTGAATGGAACAGGTAGCTCAACTAATTTTAGTGATGTGCTTTGTTGTACTTCTTGGAGTGTAGTGTCTGTGGTTTGTTCTTTAGCGATTAATTTGAGGTTCAAAGAACTAGAATCTAAAGAAGCAATGTGGCACGTGATAATGCATCTGCCACTATGTTTTCTTGGCCTGTTACATATCTGATATCTGAAGAGAATTGGGAAATGTAATCTAGGTGTCTGATTTCCCGAGGATTATATTTGTCAGTATGTGTGTGTAATGCATATATTAATGGTTTATGGTCTGTGTATATGATGAAATCTCTGCCCTCCAGGAGGTGCTGAAAATGTTTAATAGAAAGATATATTGCTAATAGCTATCTCGAAAATGTGCTGTATTTAGTTTGTGCCTTATTTAGTTTAGCGGAGAAGAAAGATATAGGTATGATATGTTTGTCCAAGATTTGGTGTAAAACTGCACCTACAGCTGTTGATGAAGCATCTGTTGTGAGGGTAAGCTTAATTTCCTTGCTATCTTTGATGTAATTCAGCTTAGTAAAGTTAGCTAAAGCTGTTTTGGCATTGTTGAATGCTTCTAGAGTGTCTTCCTGTAACATAATCTTTTTGTTCTTGTTCTTTAGTAGGTTTGTCAAAGGTGACAGTACCGCTGAACTATTGGGTATAAATCTCCTGTAATAATTGATAAGGCCTATAAATCTTCGCAATTAGTGACGTTGGTTGCAGAAAATTGGTAATAGCTTCCAATTTGTCTGGTAAAGGTGAAATACCTTCGTGGTCAATTTCATGTCCGAGGAAATTTATTTTTGGTTCTCCAAAAACACACTTGTGGACATTGATTTTGAGTCCAAAATGCGAAAGTCTTTGGAAAGCTTGTTCCAAATGCATTTTGTGTTCTTCTCGGTTTTTGCTGGCGATTAAAACATCATCTATGTAGGCATATATGAAAGGTAAACCTCTAAATACCTCGTCGATTAGTCTCTGGAAGGTTTGAGCGGCATTACGTAACCCAAAAGGCATTCATGACGAACTTTCGTATAATCCTAAAGGTGTCGTCAGAGAAGTTTTGTGGATGTCCTCTTCGGCAGCTGGTACTTGGTAATATGCCTTTACCAGGTCTAACTTCGAGAAAATGCGTGCACCTTGGAGACCCATTGCAAAATCGTGTATATGCGGAATTGGGTATCTGTCAGAGATGGTTTTGGCGTTCAATCTGCGGAAATCGCCACACGGACGCCATGCTGTCGTGTTGGATTTTTCGACCATGTGCAGTGGTGATGACCATGCGCTATCTCAGGCCGAGCGATCAGCAGCAGGGGAGCGACAACCACCGTCAACATGTGTGAACTACTATGAGAGATCGACCAGATCCGAAAGCCGTCTTATGAGCTTTACCACACCAAGGTAGCTGTCCCAAACCCTCACGTTCCTGTTGAAATAAACCACGTAAATCTATTTCTACTGTTGTCGTATTTCTTTCTTGCAACCATAGGCTTGTCTATAACAAAAGTAATGTCTTTTGTTTGGGTTGATAAAGTTCTGAAATAAAATATAAACTGTCTTTGTGTACGTGTGTGAGAAACAATAAAATGTTGTGATATGTGTGTTTGTATGAAAAAGTCAACATGTGTGTCCATGATTCATAATAAAAACGGATACGAGAGATACGAATTGTTTCTTATTGTTGGCGGTGTTGCCGTGATCTGCAGTTTGTCAACGCTGTCGTTTTTAACATGAGGTCATGAAAATCATCAGCGAGAGGTGTGTGGAGTTTGCTGGCAGCCGTGTGTATATTGTTTTGGGAACGGATTTCGTATGTTTTTATACACTTTTTCCGAACAATATCGGCTCCAGAATTAAATTATTTATTTATTTCTAATTGGCCCTAAGAAGTCACAGGGTATGTCTTCTACTACTTCCGTACGATATTTGGTCGGTATCTACCTAAAAATAATTATGACTAATACAACAAACATTCTGATTTGTAATCTATTATTTTATTGGTGTGTTTTAAGATGTAAGTGTTTTCTTGAGTGTGATTGGTTTATAAATATTGTAGTTGATATTTAGTGGATACGACACTAGCAATTGATTCAATATAATCTTTCCACTCCATATCAGTGGAAAATGTTAGTCCAAGAATCTACAATGTCACTCTCCTGGAGGTTAGAAGAAAGGATTTTCTCAAGAGAAAGGTTAAGTATATCAATCTAAGAGTGTCTTGAATAAAGTTACAAAATGTTTGAAGCCGCTAGTTTGAAGAATGTTGCCTGTACAAAGAACATCAACATTTCCATCAGGTTATCTGTCAGAATTCTTGTATGTTCCCCAACAGAGGGATCTGATAATAATCAGTTTTAAACCAGAGATAGAAATTCATCTGTAGGAACTGTGGTGAACAAGCTCACCATATCCAATCTTGCCATTCATTTGCTATGGATTGGAGTGTCTTGGATTGATTCCGCAAGGTGTTCTGAGTTCTTAACTTATGCTGAGGACTTCCCAGTTAGTGGCTTGATTATATCCACTAAGAATCTACTCAGTCAGTGGCATAACATGCCCTTACTACTGACTATAGTTCTCAATGGAATATCAGTTTTGTGAATCTTAGGAGACCATGCATATGTGGCAGCTTTATGTAACATTGAGTCAGCTGTCTATGTTTATTCAGTGTGAAGTTGTTTAGGAGCAGCAACAGCCTCCTCTTGAGTTGTATCCTTTTTGACTTTGCTATAGCTGCCATTGCCAACTAGGCTTACCAATTTATCAGAGTATTCTAATTTGTCCATCACTAGTGAATTGTTGTCTTTGTCAGTATAATGATACTAATCTCACTCTTTAAGGTTTGATTGCCAAAGTTTTTCACTTGAGATATTGGACATCTTGACCTTTTCTAGTGCTTGTCTCATTTTCCATTTTAGGCAAACTTCTCAAATGGAGCTGTCATGTCTAAATATGTGACATGCCTGATGATTGTGATGAAGTTGAGATCCTTGTTTAGCACTGATTCCTCAGAGGCACTCAAATTGCTGATTAGGTTGACCTCCTAATAATATGATAAATTGGCAGATATAAAAATTAAACATACAATTTCATATGGTTCCAATTTCCAACCTTATTAAAAACAATTATTCAATATCATCCCTAGACCAATAGTATGAAAGGGAAAATGGATAAAATTCAGTTGTACTGGATTCTATTCAATCTTACTAAGTTTATCTGATTTTTTCAATCCTTACTGGTACTATTCTTGAATTTCATTCTGTTTATTATTTTTGAACTGTTCTTTAATGTCTTATGACAAATGCAAAAAAAGAATAAAATAAAAATAAAAATAAAATAAAATAAAATAAAATAAAAATAAAATAAAAATAAAATAAAATAAAAATAAAATGAAAATAAAATAAAAATAAAATAAAATAAAAATAAAAATAAAAATAAAATAAAATAAAATAAAATAAAATAAAAATAAAATAAACCCCTTTCCCTTCATGCAATAAAAAAATAATCAGAAAATAAAAAGGTCTTACTTGGCTGATCTCAATCCTAGAATTCCAAAACGAAGCTCTCCCTCTTTTCTTCATGTGACTTTGCTGAGTCTGGATGTCAGTGTATGACTCTGTTAACATGAATCTGAGCATCAAATCTAAATAAAAAAAAATGACCACAGACTCTAACCATAGCTTCATCTTACATTCCTGTTATACCCATCACAGTTTAATGGATCTAACATTTTTTTCTATCAACAATCTTTGAAGTTATTCCTTGCTTTAAAACTCTCAAAGGTGTTTACATGTACTAATAGGGGTGTTTTCATGTTTATTAAAAGAATGAACTCTTGTTCCCAAAGGATGATTTTGTCAAATTTAGCACTTTGTAACTTTGTATCAAGATAAAATTTGAAGCCCCTGGAATTTTCCATCTAAATATGCAACTTTCGGTTTCATTTGACCTTTATAAATAAATATTTATTTATAAGTAGTTTTGAATTTATGAATCCTTTAAAATAGCATAAATACCTTTTTAGGAACATTCAGTTGAGTACAGAAACTAAACTAAAAAGATTAAAATAAAAATTTACAGGATTTATTTTCATCTGGTACTATGCCTTATTTAAAACATTGAAACAGACTTTAAAACATTTTTTTTTTATCAGCAAACAATAAAAACAGAAAATTTTCTATGTTCCATGAAATCAAGAAAACAGACATTTATATATCTTGATGTTTGTAAGGGTCTTGATGTTAATTTCCCTGAGAACATTGACACAGAATTTGATTGAATGTGTAATGAATCTGGTTGAATCTGTCTATAAAGGCCTCAAAAATCATGAAAGAGGCCACGCACACAGAGAAGTCCTTCACTACATGTTATATGGTTTTTCTACTTGCAGAAAGTGTAAAAATGTATCTAAGAGTTTAAAAAAGAATGTCTCAGATAAAAAACAACAATTTAAAAATCATCAAAATATTAATGCAATAACTACTGCAAAAGATGTCCAACATTGCCACATCTGCACAAGAGAATGTAAGACCCTAGCAAGGCATATTTAAGGATGGTTCTAATGATAAATCAAGTTACAGCTATCAGTTTAGTCTCTTCATATCCATCTTATATCAACCTGATCATATCTATCTATCTATCTATCTATCTATCTATCTATCTATCTATCTATCTATCTATCTATCTATCTATCTATCTATCTCAGTCTGATCATACAGGGTGTGGCAGAAATAACACCAATATATACTGCCCACATAATGGTAAGATAGTGGCTATGGTATCTTCATCTAGCTGATGTCTTACCAATATATGGGAGGCATTTCTGCCAACCCATTATCTATCTATCTATCTATCTATCTATCTATCTATCTATCTATCTATCTATCTATCTATCTATCTAAGGTTCTTCATATCTATCTATCTATCTATCTATCTATCTATCTATCTATCTATCTATCTATATAACTAAGGTTCTTCATATCTATCTATCTATCTATCTATCTATCTATCTATCTATCTATCTATCTATCTATCTATCTAAGGTTCTTCATATCTATCTATCTATCTATCTATCTATCTATCTATCTATCTATCTATCTATCTATACTGCTCTGATACTCACATTCTTCATCCCCCCCCATTTATACATATCTGATTACATTTCCTTAACCAAGTACTAATCTCAGCCACCAAATCTTTTATTTCCCCCTTTCCCCTTTGAATATTTGCTCAGTTTAGTGTTAGGGTTCCATTAAAGATGCAAGTAGAACAGGAAAACAACACTTTATCTTGAAAATACAATGGCCACTTCCCATTAGTTGTAATGTATAACTCCTGCTGAAGTGACAAATATAGACAGACTATCACCACTCCTCAACCTCCAAATCATCATCAAAAAATGTATTTCCTTACCCCTTCAACTTTTTTTCTTTCTATTCCTTTTCAATATATCTCCCTTATTAAGAGTATCTATTTTGGGGCTTTTTTCCTAAAATATTGTTAACATTTAACAGGTCTACAATGTAATTTATTATTATACAATCTGTTCTTGCATATACATGAACATTTCTTATTGGTGTCAATGATCAGCATTTTAGTCAAGTTAAAGGCCTGTAATTTTCTGAAGGTGGAAAGGTTCTTGCCACTTTTCTCAATACCATATTCCTAATCTTCATTTGGCACTAAGTTAGGCTCTGTGAGTTTAGTTTGCTATAATAAGCATTTGGTTGCAAAAAGAAAAGGAATAATAAGGATTAGGTTTTTGAACAATGTGTATTTGTTTAATATATAAGGTGTCTTACAGAGTTGTTGGAAAATTGGTGAAATGACTATTTCAGTTGCTGATCATCAAGATGGGGATTAGGTATAAGGGTAGTGCCAGGAGCTGATCGATTTCTTGGGTTCATTTGACTGAGGTCACCAGATGTTGGTTGGGTCTGATTCACTTGTTGGTCAATCGAGGTCATGGTGGGTTGATTTGTAGTAGGATGCATTGGTTGCTGAGATAATGGGAGATTGTTATAGCTGGTAGGTTTGTGTTGTACAAAACAGGGTTACATGCTTGTGGAGTTGAGAGTCGCTTGCATGCCTTGCAGAGTCGGAGTTGCTTACTTGACAGAGTCACTTGTTTGCAAATTTGGAGTTGCTTGCATGTCTTGCAGAGTCAGAGTTGTTTACTTGACAGAGTCATTTTGCAAAGTCAGAGTCGCTTGCAGAGACACTATGCTGAGTTGATGGTGGTAGCAGTGTGGAAGGCTTGTAGCTGGGTGATATTGATGTTGAGATATTATAAATTGCAATGGTTGGCATCAGGAGCTTGGCAGTGTTGAAGCTGGATAGTTGGCTGCTGTAGTGAGTAGGGTTTACTAAGGTGATGCTATTGGTGATGAGGAAGGCTTGTAGGTGGTGATGATATTGAGATGATATTCTGCTGGATTTTGTATGTGAAGAGTCATTTTATTAGTCGAGCCTGGGAGTAGTAATGGTCATGTAGCAAGGAGTGGTCATGTCAGTGACATAACCCTTGAATGTTGGCAGGTGGCCTAATGACCTGCAACTCCTGATGGTCATTATGGACAGCCAGCTTTTAAGCAGTTATGGCATTCCCCAGGAGCATTTTATTTACTGGTAATAATGTTCATGATTGGCCAGTGTCGCTTATTTCATGGATTGAATCTGATGCTAGGAGCTTATGTGCAGAAAACAATTTTTTTTATTTTTTTTCTCTGCCTTGATGGCATTCACATCTGGATGGCATGCTAAATGAATCAGAAAGGAACCTAATTGCAATGGAGCATAACAAGTTTATACAAAGTTAATTTTAAAAAATATTAGTTTGGCCAAAAAGTCCTGACGCACTTTGGAAGTGGAAAGAAAACAAAATTTTATGGAATAACACCAACATTTATTTTTCAATATAAAGTCCATCATTCTCAATGATCTTTTGCCAGCATCTGAATCTGTCCCAGATCCCTGCTTACTTTGAATCAAAAAACTGTAAACAAGTTTCCTTCACTTCATCAAAAGTTTTGAATTGCTGGTCATGGAGAAAATGTACCATTGAGTAGAATAGGCCATAGTCAATCGGAGCAGCATTGGGACTGAATGGTGGATGTGGAAGAAACTCAATTCCGTCCATCTGTTTAAACTTCTCCTTAATCAACCTGGCAGTGTGTGGCCCCCAACATTGTCATGCTGAAACAAAGCCCAACCTTGATTGACTAAAGCAGGATACTTGTTCTTTGGTTTATCCTGTATGTAGTCTAGCTGCTGGCAATACAGTTTTGGTGAGGGATCGACCATGTGGAACAAACTCAAAATACAGTACTACTTGGAAATTCCACCAGACAGAGATCAAGATTTATTGTTTTATTTCTGCTTCCTAAATGAGTCAGGACTTTCTGGCCAACATAGTAGTTTATTCACCCTATATGCATGTATTTTACCAATATTGTATCTTTGTTTATTAAGTAATAATCATTGTATATTATGCACACAATGGGAACATATAATATTCTTTCAATAATTGTATGTTTTTTAGCATTTAAATTATAGCACTAGGAATGGAATAAATGAGCTACCCAGACTGGATGTCAGTTCACTGGATTAAGTTTAAATCACTTTAAACATTATTTTTAGTGGATACTCATATTTGAGTAGGCACTCTTTTTATTAATTATTCAGTATATTTATTTTTGTCTCCCAGCCTGAATGTTTGAGAAATCTTATTAAAGAAAAAATTGTGCTCTCTGGCAGAAATCGAACCTGTATCCCTCAGAGCAGTATCCACTAAAATATTACTTTTTGGACACCCTAATAACTTGTCTTACCCTGTTGGAACTCCCACATGTTTTTAAAAAACAACAGGAAGGAAAAGCTTAACCAGTGTCATTGTAAGACTGATTCAGGATATAAAAAGACTTCAAAGTAATGAAAAACAGGCATTTTGTGAAATTGTAATGAATGAATGGGTTGCAAATCAGATTAGCTAAGTTTAGAATAATCAGTGACAACTCCACTTCCCCTCTGGGTTTGTGCCACAATTATATTCTTCATGCAATAAATAATGAGGATCAAAGTGTAGCATCTGTTTCCTCTAGCTAGCCAGCCATCATCATTTCCAGCTCACCATCAGTTGCTGTTCCAGTTATCTCCAGTAAGCCTTCCAGTCCAGCCATACTTGTCAGTAGCCTTGATATGCATTAAACTGTTCTTTTCAGGACAACAGCAACAAGAAAAACTGTCCTTTTCAGGACAACACTCTCCAGTGATTACAAAAACTGTCCTTCTCACCCTCTACATGAGCATGTAGAAATAGTTTTTGCCTAGTGCACTCTAACCTTATTTTTGTTGATGTATTTTCTTTAACAAAAATAAACTTGACAATATATTTTTTATTTAAGTCTCTGTGTTGCTTGTTATCATCTTCTGTCATTCAATATCTGTTTGTGAGTCAATATGCAGTCTGCAACAAACTCAATGATTCAAAGTCTGCTTTTCATAAGAAATTAAGTTTATCATTTCATTTTGAAATCAAATACCTAATATCTGGAGGAAGATTGGAAAAAAATTGTCTGTTTGAAGAAAGTTAAAATAAAAATACTTACTGTATAAACAGCTCATAAAACATTATGCACTGAATGAACATACCACAGAAGCACACACACAATCACAGACTTTTAGTATTATATAGATAGATGAAAAGCAAAAATGATTTTTGTTAACATGAAAAACTCATATTTCATCATTTGTAACAATGCAATGCAAAAATGAAAGTTTCAAATACTTGATTCTAAACATCTTGATGCAGATGGTGGAATGTGTTTATTTCTCAAGCTCATGAGGAACTGATATTATTGTAGTACTGTATGCAAATTAGATAGACAAGTATAAATAGAGAACAACTGGTGAACATAGGGCTATGACTAGAAAATTCAGTTGCTAATCAGGACATGAAGAACTGAATTATGATGACTACTACTACACAGAGAAATATGTAAAATAGCAATCAGCTCATTGCAAGCTTTACCTGACTAAATACTGAAATGCACTATTAACTAAACATTGTTGCATAGAAAAGATGATACATTATTTCTAGACACAATCTCCTACTATTCAATGTTGGATGTTTGATTTATAACAATATTACAATGAAATACATAATTACTTTTTGACTAATAACTAATCAATGATCATTAAAAATTACTGTTGAGAAATGTATTCTTTGTTCAAATTGCATGTTGCTCTTTGTGACATTTCCTTAAATATGACAGTTTAGTTGCTTTGGTATCTTTAGCCAATGTTTTTAAAAATCAGCATCTTTTCTCACTGTTAATATTTACAACAACAATATCTTCAAAAATTTTTTTTGTTTTGCTGCTCAATTCATTTTTTCTTGCATATTACCTTTTTCTTTCAAATCTGTTTTTGTAACATTTTTAAAGTTTTTTTTTCTTCTCACCAATGTTCTTGGTTTCTTCTTTATTGTTTTGTGATCACTCTTCAACTTTTTCCCAATTTCAAACATTGTCTTCTCATCACATAATAATTTTATCATAGGGAAAGGCATGAATCCACCTCTCCCTGCATCCTATACATATGTACTAAATCCAGGGTTCTCAATGTGGGATGCACACCCTATGGGGAGGGATTTAATTTTTAAGGGAAGCAATTCGAGAATGGGTTATTAACAGTGAATTTTTTTCTAATGAGTTTACGAGTATGAGTGTGTGAGAGTTAATATACAGTGCATATAGAGTACACATACATAAAAATATTTGTGTGTATTTATGTGCATATGTAATTATGTATGTATGCTATATATATATATATATATATATATATATATATATATATATTAACAATTTCTTCCTTGGTTATTCAACTGTCTTCCTATTTTTTTAGTCTTCTCTTTCAAGGATGCAATGTTCTTTGGAAGCTTGTTTAGACCAAGTTAATGACTTTTTAAGCTTTCTCCAAATGAATAAGAATTCACTCTTTGAGTGATAAGAATTATATGGGCATCATGGGGACATCAGGATTTTAGAGATGGTTAAGTGGGGTATAGCCAAAAAAGGTTGAGAACCACTGTACTAAATAGAGGTGTGGTATAGCCAAATGGTTATCAGCTGGAAAGCGGAATCAATTTACAAAGTTCAAATATAGCACTAATGCCCTAGGGAAAGGCATGAATTCACATATGCTCATATCTATTTATATTTTTATCAGTATTTCTCAATCGGTTCCTATCTATATTTTTTACTATTTTTCACCTATTATAAAGCCCAAGAAACACTCAAAATACAAGGTCGTTATAAAAGTGTAAAAGTGTTTTGAGATGGGGAGCAAAAGATACATATTGTGAGGATATGTAGGATAGATAGTGGTTGACCCTAAACTTGAAGTGGTTAAGATTGTAGTTTTTTGGGAAGAATTCTCTTGGAAGTTCATTTCACAATGCAACAATTCTATCTGCCCTCTTGGCAACTTTGATCATGCAGTAGTGTCTGTAAACATCTCCTTCCACTCCCCCACCAGCCAAGAAACTCCTACCAACAGAATATCTTTCTGTTATTAACAAGCAGATTGGGACTCATTCCATGATTTCCTTCATGATGTCCTATGGAAAGGAGTTTTTAATCATCCTGTTCAAAAATGCACATCTGAGATCTCCTCCTGGGTGAAAGCTGGCATTAAGACTTTCATTCCAGCAAGGAAATACCATGTTCATCTCCTTGATTCTCACCTGCATGCTCAGCTACTATAGCCCAAAGGAATCACTTTATCGTTTGTATCAGAACAACACATCTGATTAGAACAGATGCCTCTGTCTCTGCTCGTATTGAGTGCAAGCATCTTCTCAATGAAATGAAATTTCATGTTTGCTGATAAAAGGAAACATATAGTATCTCGAAAGTTCAGTTCCAGAGATTATTGGTGACTCTGCAAGAATGTACTGAACAGCAAATCCTAGAGAGTATGTCACTGCACCTTCTTGACCTCACATTTTTAACTGATTTGAAGTGAAACAACTACATTGAATCAGTAGCTGCATCTACTGCAAGGAAATTTAGTTCATTGTGTCATGCCAGGTTTTTCTTGTCAGAGGCCATCTTGCATATTTACAAATCTACCATTTGTCCATACATTGAATACTGTTGCCATATCTGATCTGGTGTCCCTGCTGTTCATCTTTAGATTCTTGACAAAATCCAAAGAATGATCTGTTATATAATCAATCCTGACTTTGTATCTTGACTTCAGTCACTTTCTCACAGGCATGATGTGGCTTCCCTCTGTCTTTTCTACAAATATTTTCATGGTAATTGCTCTGATAAGCTTTTTTGCCTGGTGCCCCAACTACATGAATTTAAGCATGCTACTAGATTGGCATTTAGGTCCCACCTTTTTACTGTTGAGACAGTTAAATGTAATTGCCACTTTGACTCCAACAGTTTCTTTTCTTCCACTTCCCAACAGTGGAACTCCCTTCCGCTTACCTGCTTACCTGATAATTACAATCTTCAAAAATTTAAATGCAGTGTCAACCACCATCTTCTGTTGACTTGAATCCACATTCATCTTTTATCCTTTTCCTCAATCCCCCTCTATACCTAGTCTTTTCTCTCACTTTCACTCTCTGTAACCCCCTGCATACTAGTAGCACTCCCACTTTGCTTGGGATGAAATGATTAAAAAAAAGTGTTTATGTCTCAGTTGTAATTATAATTCTTATTATCAATAAGTAAATATAAAGAAAATCATAGCAAAGATAATGATAAATGCAATGATAAATTATAAATGTAATATAATGATAAATGCAAAGTACTTAGTAACCTGTCTCTTTGATAGCAACAAACTCTTAAAGAACTTATTATTAGCTTGATGTCAGTTGTTACTAAAAGTGGTTGAGAAACAGATCTGTTGTTGATCTTAGAACAATGGAATAAGAAATGTTATTAACCAGGAGCAGAAACAAGAATCATTTTATAACTTGTCCTTTTAAATAATCATTTATAAAAGGTAACAATATTATATTTTTACTACAAATTTTTTAAAAATGCACAGAGATTAAATGATTAAAATAAATCTTAGTTAAACCACACATTTTGGTATTAAATTATTATTAAAGTATTATAACACTTTTTGATATTGAAGTACTATTATTGAAATATTATTTAAACTATTATTAAAATATTATAATACTTATTGATAAAGTATTATTTAATAAATCGCAACAAATTACGCAGCACTTATTTCGATTAACCGCCTTACTTAGAACGATTACTTCGACACTTATACAAATGTAAAAAGTTTTAGTTGGCACTCAGTGTTACAAATGGCTATAAAAAAGGTAATGTTGATTATTTAAGGCTAATTTGTTTAAATAATGCGCTGACTATTGTTTGCGTCACGAGGCAATAATTGCAAGTAAAAGGATGTACTAAAATAAGTAACCAAGTAATCATTATTTAACTTAAATTATCAGCGCCTTATTAAATTTTAAGCGGTAACTTTTATGCTCATTCATATTGGCAACTTTAACTTACAAATGCTTTTTTCTCATTGACTTTAAAATGTAAGTTACTGAGATTTGTTTTCTTTTTTAAAAAAATTCGTAGTTTTTCGTGCAATTTAATTCCTTAATAATTTTTGAATTTTGATGCTCATGCCACTGCCTAAAAAAATTATAAAAATCTTGCTTGATTTTTTTCAGAGTTTGATTAGTGACTTAAATGAACATTTTTTTTTCTTGTTAAACAAAACGAAACAAAATAAAAATTTCTCTTAAATCGCGTTGGAAACCGATTTGATTTTAGTGATGTTACATTTTTTTTTGTCTGAATTCTAGATGAAGTTCCCTCGCATGTCGAATCAGTTTCTTTATTTTTTTTTGTATGTTTCACTTTATTGGATCATTCTCGGTGTATAATTAATCTTTTTTTCAGGAATGTGAAATTGAATTCTACTTGAATTTGATTCATGGGGTTCTTGTTCCTTGTGATATCCAGTGACCTTCCTAGGGAATTTTTCAGAACCTTTATTTAAAAAAAAAATAAAATCTAAAGCTTTATCAATTATTTTATTTTTAAAGTTTAAACCTTAAAAAGTAAATTCCTTGTTGCTGTTCGTATGTTTATCACTGAATCAGAGATTGAACTTCCGACTTTCACAGAACTAAATAAAAAAACAACAAAATAAAAATAATAATAAGGAAATTGTCCCGAAAGAAGCAATTGTTCTTTTTTGATAAATAAAAAGTTTATTTTATTTTTACTTCTCTATTTTTAGAGGAGTAAAAAAAAATATTGATAAGATCATAAGAAGAACAATTTTTGCATTAAAAAAGAAAGAAAAGAAAGAGAACAAACGTTTATTTTTTACAAACAATAAAGAAAGAAAGAGTAAGAAGACTAATCACTAAAATCTTAAAAAGTAAATAACAACTTTAACACTAACAGTAAATGGTGATAACTGGGTAACAATAACCTTGGGTAGTCATTTTGCCACGGGTATTTACACTTTGTGACTTTAACCTCCACTTATCATGGGATTTTTATCGATCGATTCATTTTTTGACAGTGAGTATAGTACTTCGACTTTTTTTTAAAACAGTGGCACGGTAAAATAAATTGTAATTGTGTTTTAAAAAAGCATTAAATTAAATAAACAATAAAACTAATTTCTAACACGATCCAAAAAAATTGTTCACTAGAAAAAAAACGAACTTTGAAGATTTGCAGTATCGAACTTTGAAATAAAATCTTTGGAAATTAAATATTTTTTTTTAGTGTGTTTAAAAGGGAGTGGTTTAACTTAAGTAAGAAAAAGAAAGTAGAAAAATATTTTTATTTCAACGATTTTTAAACAAAACAATACTTATTTCATAAATAAATTCAATAATGAATAAGCACTGAAAATTTTATTGAAATTCGATTATTAGCTGATTTCTAAAAGATTTTTAAAAATATTGGTATTGTGTTCATCTTTTGCTGAGCGCGCCAAGTACACAGTGAGTACAATACATTGTAGAACAACATAAAAGAACATTGAACAATGAACATCAAATACAATGGGTAAGTAGGACAATAATAAGTAGCAGTAAATAATAAGACAAAAAAAAAGAGAAACTAAGACTAGTAGACAAGAAGAGTCATTAAAGTGCATAAATTGAGGAATGTAGTAAAAAAGAAAAAAAGGAAGAAGACAACAAAAAGCTGAAACAGTACAAATAATTTTATTTTTAATAATTAATAAAAGTGGCATTCGGTATTAAAGCGATGTCTGCTCCTGAACATTGGAATTTAAGGGAAGAAATGGAACACCATCCAGAAAATAAAATGGTATTCAATATTCATTATTTGCAGTTTGAATACTGAGAAGAGTGCTGGAATGAGGAGACTTGCTGTCACTTAAGTTCCGATGTAGGTCACTATTAGTTACTACTAGCTTGAACACTTAATAAATAAATACATGAATAAAAATTAATAAATAACTAAATGATGATAATGTTCTGCATCGCTGACCTCATCTCAAGAGAACTGAAAAACAATTGCAACGGTAGAACACACAGTGTAACAGTTGCAATGGAAACTAAATAAAAGGAAAGAGAGAAGAAGGAATAACGAAAGAAGAGAGAAAGAAGAAAATTGTTTATGTTGGGGTTGGGTATGGGTTATTACAGAGGGAGAGGTAGAGAGGAGTAGTGTGTGGGAGATAACGTGTGTGCGTGATCTATGCATTGATAATTGCGATGAACTTGATAATTTTATTACCATCCGAGATTTATACTTTGACTCTGTGACGTCACAGATCCCTGTAACACACGCGCAGGGCCGTGACGGCTATTTATAAGCCTTTCGCGCGCACTAACACGATATAAAATAAAATACACACGCAATTGCACAAACCTGCAGATGCTCGCAAGATTGTATTTATTCGCATGTATGCATTTTTCGGGTACCGTGGATAAAAACGTCCGAAACAATTCTCGCACTTCACTACTTTATGCACCTTAAATGACTCTTCTTTTCTCCTTAGTCTTACTTAGTTTCTCTTTACTAGTCTTCACTTCTGATCCTATATTGTTTTTTTAGAATAAAAATTACAAATAATTCAAAATTTGTTTGTAATCAATAACTTAGAATTGTAAAATAAAGATAAAAGAAAAAAGTCGGACTGTACTCATTTGGATTAAAAAAATAAATTTTGCCTCAGAAAATATGTGAAAAATAGAGTCAGTCAGATGCAATATAATTTATTTTGTTACTTATCCCCCACCCCGTAAGTAAAAAAGGAAAATGCATGAATGTATTACAATTTACATAGAGAAATATATTTTTCATTCACATAGGAATATTCATTTTTTGGCTAGTACCATTTTGGTTATATAGTTTCAACACTTTATATTTAAGAAATGTGCTCAGAATATGAGGCGAGGTAAAGAAATTTGAGGGTAGGTGATTAATTGAGTATTTGGAATTTGAAATTTCAGACAATATACCCATATTATGCATTTACATGATCGTCAATATAATTAAATGTTGCTGCTGTCCAATATGAGAAAATCTTTTTTTAACACTACACCTCTCCTTTTTCCGAATATCAGACACAAAGTAAAAGATCAAGACATTGATTTCAACTTATTACAATGACAACAGAATAATTCCATTGTAATGGTGAGTTCCATCAAAGTCAAGTTATTTGAAACTTTAGATCCTGAAGAGTAGTTCCACATAATAGCAAATGGAAACAAATGAAATGTATATGTCTATTTTACAATCTTTGTTGTGAAGGTTTTTTAATGTCAGTGTATTCACATGTTTCTTTTTGACACCAGTCATGAATATGGGCGATAATTTTTGCATTTAGTAGCCTCTAAAAGCAAAAGTAAAAGTAGGTACCACTTATTTAGAAGTTTCCAATGAAAAAACAAAGGAGAAATAATATATATTTCTTTTAAAAATTGTTGCTCTTTTAAACTGTGCAAATATTTTTTTTGTCTAAAAAAATTATAGTTTTACACTAAATTATTACAAACAGTTATTTTTACTAAATGAAGTTAAGTTAAAATCTTCTCTTGTGTCCTATAAATTTGAGGGCTCTGTAAATGATACCATTTGGTTGTGCATAATGAACAAATGAACATGCTCTTCTTAATTATATGCATTAATACACAGATTATAAGTTTTCACACATACACTAGGGGTACCTTGTAATGTAAGTTTTTCAAATCATTAATTTTCACTGGGTATCCTTTACTTCTCCCAGCTATGGGTTAAGTAGGACAGATGGGGTCCTATAGCCTTGATGGGCAATCAGTCTACTAGAGAAAGTAATGGCAGCCTACTGTGGAAATTCTTCTGTCAAGTCAAACTTGGATTGAAAAGAGACATGATTGCCCAAGCATTGGTCAGCTGCTAAGAAAGTTGGTTCACTGCGTTGTGCTAGAGAGAATCAATCTTACATATCTATGTCTACTGTTCATTCATACTTAGAATATTGTTGCCACATATGGTCTGATGTGCCTGCTATATATCTAGAAATTCTTGATAAAATCCAAAGAAGAATCAGCAATATTATTGGTCCTGATCTGTCATCTTGGCTTCAGTCATTTTTCCCATTTTATGAATTTAAGCACAGTACTAGATTGGCAACAAGGTCTCATCAATTTACAGTTAAGTTGCATAGATGTAACTGTAAATTCTAATGATAACAGTTTCTTTCCTTGCACTTCTCATTTGTGGAATTCTCTTTTGAGTCCATGCTTTCCAGTCAACTTTAATCTTCAAAAATTTAAATGAAACGTCAATGACTATATACTGTTCTCCTGATTATTCTTCCTTTGTTTCCACTCCTTAGTAATGTTTCTATTTTCTAATTCTTCTACACCCAGTAACCCATTGTGTCTTAGTTGCTTTATTGCCTTGCATGGTGTGATATTGATTAAAAAATACATAATGCATGGCACCCTAAGAAAGGAAGGTGTTATATTAAGCGTATGGTGGCAGAAACAAGAAACAACAGAGGTTTAAGAAATAAATAATTGTATTAACAAAAAATACAACGAATGGCGAAGTGGTGTGAAAGTCTTTCGTTGAAAGAAAGAGATAAGTAAAGCTGTCCAAAGAGGCTTATGGTAGTAGAGGGAGGGTGAGTTGTGACTTACTGCGGTGACAGGCTTTGGAGAGTTATTCTAGGAGATGGGAAGCCTTTTGTCTTTGGGTGTGGAGATGGCATTCTGACTAGTGTGTGAATCCTGGCTGTTGTGCCGACCAACTGCCAAAGATGTCTTTTTGATGGGCTTTTAAGTCCTTTTGTAGGCTCAGATCAGCTCCAATTCCTATTTCGCTTCTTTAGACAGGAGTGGGTGCTATTGGGTAAAAAACTGGATTGTATGTTTTTTTGTGGGGGGGGGGGTGAGGAAAGCAGAAGAAATGTGCAGAGCCGATGTGTGTTTGATGGAATTTTTAATTCAGTCTTGGGTTTTGGAGCTTTCACATCTGGTCAGTGGTGGAAATTTGTGTAACATGAATCAGAAGAAGATCTGGTTTAGGAAGAATATAACAAAAGGATTCTTCACTTTGGGCTTTACCATCATCTTACATAACCTGGAAAACTTTGACATACCATAAAATACCAAACCAAACCATATACTTATCTCACCGATGAGACAATCTATATCACTTTGTTATCTATCTTAATCTGTTCAAATGTATATATTTTCTACTTGATATGAAATTTTAAAAATAAAATATCTAATCTGTATGTCTCTCTCCACACACAATCCATTAACCTTTTTTTATTACTTATCATTACTATATGCATTAGTGATCATTATCATGTTCAATATTAGTTTACAATCAAAAGTTAACAGTAAAATTTTTATAAAATATTAACAAACATAATGTTTGATACTGTAATGTAACTGTTAGCTATAATAACAATAATAGTAGCAGTAGTAATATTGGTACTTACTATCTAATACTACTTGCAACTATTATTTAAAAAAATATTAATAAAAACGTAGAAAACAGACTTAGCATTAGTATGAGTCTTAACAAACAGAAAAATTTCATTAGAAACAGAAATAGTGCTAAATTGTTATTATCAATCCTCATATACTATTTTCTCACAGATGAAGAGGAGACTTGAGGCAAAAGAAACTGGGTTCTACAGAAGGATGCTGAGAATAGCATGGATCAAACGTGAGAAATGTGAAACTTTGAAAGATAATGGAAACAGAAATGACACCTATAATTGATTTGTGGGGTACATAATGAGGAACAGGGCTCAGAGAATTTTGTCACTCACATGAAGGCAAGAGGAAAAACTAAGGGAAACAGCAAGTAGTCTACCTAACAAACATTGCTTAGAGTGACAAAGAATAGGAAGTTGCGGAGAGACATGATCCACCTACCTAACAAGTCTATGTAAATGAATTGCAGAACAGGGAGTGGGAGAGATAGTAAAATAACAAAAATTGCTTAGATCTAAAAAGGATAGGAAGTTGTAGAGAGCCATGATCCACCTACCTAACAAGCTTATGTAAATGTGCTTATGTAAATAAATGGATGGCAGAACAAGGAGTGGGTGAGAGAGTAAAAAGCTAAACATTGCTTAGCTACAAAGGATTGCAAGTTGTGGAGAGACATGATCCACCTACCTAATAAGCTTGTTTAATGGTAGAACAAGGAGTGAGAGGGATAGTAAAAAGACAAACGTTGTTAAGAGCTTTCAAGGGTTGGAAGTTGTGGAGAGACATGATCAACCTATACCTAACAAACTTGTGTAAATGGATGGCAGAACAGGGACTAGGAATAGTAAAAAGTGAAACATTGCTTAGAGCTACAAAGGATAGAAAGTTGTGAAGAGCTATGTTCAACCTACCTAATAAGCTTGTGTATGGTTAGTAGAACAAGACCTGAGAGGGATAGTAAGGAGACAAATATTGCTTCTACAAAGGATAGGAAATTGTGGAGAGCCATGATTCACCTACCTAACAAGCTTGTGTAATGGCAAAACAAAGAGTGGGAAGGATAGTAAAAAGATAAATATTGCTTAGAAGTACAAAGGAAGTTATGGAGAGCCATGATCGCCTACCTCTTGAAGGGAGATAGTAGAATTACAAATGCAGGTTTGATTCCTTTGGGATTCTATTACAATAGTGGAATTTTCTTTCTTTTAATTAAAATAAAATCAATAAAGAAAATACAAAAAATAAAATTAAAGACAAATTTAAGTGGCAAGCAGGTGGTAGATGATAAAATTTTCCAGTTTTTAATGTAAAAAAGTGACTGTATAGTACTTTCTTTTCTGGTCTGCTTTGTTACTTTGTTGTAATTTCTGAAAAAGAAATTAAAAGAAAAGAGAATATAACCAAAATGAATGTAAGAAGCATTAAGAAAATTCTTAACCTATTTTAACTTCTCATGAATAAATTATCCATTTCAGTTTCTAAATCTAATCTAATCTATCTATCTATCTATCGTTACTTTTTTGTAATCGTCACACGCGCGCGAACGCTCACACACACACACACACACACACACACACACACACACACACACACACACACACACACACACACACATTTCAAGGGTCGAACAGTTTCGGTGTGCGCGCACATACGCACCCATCCATCATGAGGTTCTTTGAAATCTCCGAAAATTTGAAAGTTGTCATTTGCAACTGAAAAAGATTTTCTTAGAGAAACTAACTTTTTTTTATTGATATTTTTTAAATCTAAATCAGAAATAGATTTGAAGTTAAAAAAAATGCATACAAGAAAAAGGAAGAAATACAAAAAATAAATTATTCTTATTTTAATTGAATAAAAAAAAAAGAAAACTAAAAATGATGTTAATTATTAAATTTTAAAAAAGTCAGTGTTTTAGCATTTATAATTATAAATTTAAAATAAGAGCAAACCAAAAGGCCCTAAGGGTGTCGTATAAAAAAGAAAAATGATTTGTGGGGTGGTTTTTTTTAATTTATTAAAGAGAAAACAGCATATCCCTTTTTCCTTTTCTTTTTAATAGACTACACACTAGTGTACTACAGAGTAGTAAAATATTTTTAATTTTAATTTATTTCAGTAGGTTTTAAGTTTTATTTTAACTTAGGAATAATTTTTTAGTGGCAATATCTGAGAACTTTTTTATGCAATTAAAATTACATCCATTCTGAATCTGTCGTCTACTAACTCATTAAGTGTGCACACATGTATTTTCCAATCTAAGAGTAAGAAAGACACATTTATGTCATTAAATTTCTGTGGTTACTATATAGTTGTACAATTTTCGTTTGCACAATCTCGGGTGCTCATGAACGCGTGCGCGTGTAGGTTTTGCTTCTCAATTTTACAAGTCAGATTAAATTAAAAAAAAAAAGAAGTATACCGTGAATACTGGGTGCAGTTACGTGTGTACTACACTCTACTTATAATTGTGTGTGTGCGCGCACACGCGTGTGTGGCAAAGGGTTAGTAGAAGAGATAAATCAATCAATCATAGATGAAAGTGGAAGTAGAAGAGGAGAAGGAAGAGAAAAATGGAAACATGCGCAAGTGTCATTGTTGTTGTTATACTGTGCATGTGCTAAATAAAAGAGAGATGCTCTGTATTTAAATGAGTAGGTACGAGAGAGTAAGCGTGAGTGAGAGGAAGCTTAAGATTTAGAGAGAATAGTGTATACAGAGTGGTGGAAAAAAAAGAAAAACAAATATATATGTTGCAAGGAGGTCGTGAGAGAAAAGCAGCAATAAAATAAAGATTGAAAGACGTAAAGAAAAAGTATAAAGAATTAGAGAGTGAGTAGGGAATGAAAATAGATTTAAATGGAGAGCGGAAAAAGAATGAGGAGGAGAAGCACTAATGACTGCTGCTGCTGCTGATCTGTAGATAAATGATGCTGCTGTTGATGATAGTGACGGTGACGGAGAATCTGCCCGGTTGAAGGAAGAAAGAAGGAATTTTTCCTTCTCTCCTCTTCTATCTTTTTTTCTTCTCGTCTGCTTCTCCACCATCAACATCAGAGCTTACCACCAGACAAGATGCAACCGCCACCTCGAAAAGTAAGTATTTTAATTTAACTTACCTGAGTTTCCTTGATTTTTAAAATCAAAGATTTTCTAACCATTTGAATCCGCGAGAAATGTGGTTTTTCTGGCATACTTTGTCGTAATGTTATCTAATGTTTCATGTTATGTTTGTACAGTGTATACACGCATACATACATACACACACGCAACACATCAGTGTATATTATTTATTAGTACACTTCTATGAAAGTTAAATGATGTCTTTATTTATTTCCTCATTACAATTTTTAAAAATTGTTTAAAGTGCGTATTTTTCTCTTTGTTTCTTTCCTTCTCCTCCTGTCGATAGGATTTTTCAAATTTGATTTGTTATATTATTAAATAATTATTATGTTGATCTTCTTCTTACCCCTTCATTATTTTCATACAAAAAATGAAAATGTGAATGTTCATTTTGCTTTTAATTTCATTATGTATCATTTGCCTAAAATATTTTGTATTTAAAAAGCAATGACAACAAAAAATAATGTAGCTTTCTTTTTTTTTCTTTTTCAATTCCAATTTTGGTAACCCTTAAAAACATTTCAAATAGCCACTAAGCTTCGTTCTTAAAACATATCTTTTTTAAACAAGTTTTTACAAACTGTAAAAAAAAAAAGGTTTAAACTAAAACGATAGCATTTTTGTAAGCCGAAGCGTATTATTAATTAAAATTGAAGGAAATCAGAATTAATACTGTGTTTGAGAAAGACATTTTTAAATTAATTAATCATATATTTGTTTTTGTTGTAATTAAAAATTACTGTATAATACAGAAAAAATATCGAGGACCTTTTTATTTTACATGTTGCATGTGGGTGTTAATTTAATTTTATCTATGCTCCAAGTAATTTGAAAATATATTATCATTTTTATTTAACTTACTTAATTTGATTCTCTAAAAAATGGGTAACGACTTTGGCCTTTTCCCACTACGAACTGAAAATTCTCATCTCATTTTTGAAAAAAAAAATCATATGATTGTGTTCCATCCACAAAGAAAGGAAAACTGTTTAAAATTAAAAATAAGATTTGGCCTGTATGTCGGTGGGTAATTATTTATGTTGCCACTTTTTCTTAATTTCGATAATGCCCAAAGTGTGTTTCCGTGTAACTGGCACTACACCCACGCCTGCAGATCACATGTAGTTTACAATGTATACCCTAGATAGATAGATAGATAGATAGATACGGGTTGGTCATTGAAATCTAGGGGCATATTTAAGAAAATTTTCTTGTCCTCTAAGTAAGCATTTTTTTGTTTAAAATATTTTTTCACCATGCTTTCACATCTCTATAAATTGTATTCATTTTTGTCCATATACACAGCAAGCATTTAAAAAAAAATCTAAACCACACAACCACTTTCCAGTGTGTAAATAAAATATAATTCTTAATTAGCAAAACGTCGTCTGCACTCTGGTAAATAAAAAATTTAGAAAAGGAACATCAGCAGCAGCAAACAACATTAAATTGAAAATAGACATTTAAATCCTCTTATAATCACTTGATAAATGTGACAAAAAAGTATATTTTGTGGGAGTGTTGTACCTTTTTGTTAGTATAAATCAGTTTTTAGATTTATATTCATGTGTTTGCGAACTCTTGACCTCTCTGTTACTTTCTCTACTCCCACGGAAATTTTATATTTCTTGAAGTCTTCATTCATTGCATTGCCTACTGAAGACTGTGTACGATGATACGCCTACCACAATTCTCAACATGCTTATTATTTTTATGATAATATGCTAATATTTCTGTATTTCTGTTATTTTATTGAACTTTCTTCTGTAAATATTTCACTCTAGTTTTTATAATGAAAACTAGAGTGAATAATTCAACTGCATTCAGTAGTAAAGAGGTCACTTAACCTCAGAACCTGTTTTACTTTAAAAAGGAGATGTTCCTCCGTACAAACGTAACATTATGAAAAATTTTCCAAACTTAAATAAAAAGCTGGCAATTATTTTTTAAATACTACTTTAATTTTAATTAATTTAACTAATTCAATTGAACTATCAGTGAGCGACAGGGAACAGTGGTCAGCAAGTTAAATTAGTTTCGCTTTTTAGTTGGAGTTCAATCCTGAGTAGCAGTCCAGATTTGTGACCTGCCTCTAGCAGACGAACACAAGGCCAGAAAGATTGTCTTGTGTCGATAGTGGTGGCAGATTTGCCTTGAAAATCACCATTTGAAATCGTAGGGATCGAATACCAATCATTGGTACGCATAGAAAATACTCAACAACCTTAGCCAAGAGGCAGACTATATTTTTTCAAGCGAAATCTCTCTCTTGGTTTGCAAACTCTGCAAAAATATTTATTCAATTTATTTAAGAAAAACTTAAAAAAAATAAAATAGAAATAAATTTTTTATAACTGTCATGTCATTAATAATTATTTATTTTTTGCTTACTACTATCGTTTAGTGAAGTCATATGACAGAATAGAAAGACTGAGAAAAGAAAACTATTATTATTTTATTATTATTATTATTATTATGATGATGATGATGATATAATTGGGTGAGTGAATGAATGAAAAATAATTTTCATTAATCTGAATTTTTTTAACATAATGCCAGAAATATGTTATTATGCGTTTAGCTTTTAGGAACAAAATCAATCATTTGGCTTGTGAAGAGTCGATGATAATTCACGAGTGAGCAGTTCAATTCAAAAAGGGGAAAATAGAACTCTTGAATGAATGCGAGGAAGCACTGCTACTGGAAGAAAAGAAGAACAAGGAGAAAGGGCAAGAAAAGAGGGTAGAACATTTAGAGAGGGAAAAATAAAAGAAAGAAAAAAGAAAGAAAGAAAACATTTTATTCGAGAAAGTGCAAGAAAAAAAGAAGAGAACTAGAATTTCAAATGCTGCTGAATATGACCATTAAAAAAAAAAGACTGTGACAACGGACAGTATCATTTTAAATTTATTTTTTCCATTTGACAGTAGTTTTTGAAACTAATTTTTGTTGTTAGATTAATCACTAAACTAAGGTGATTTTAAGAAAATGTTTCGATAAAGAAAAAAATTAAGTACATTTTGATTCTTTGAATCTTCACGTGCGAAAACAGCCATGAGTGAAACTGAAACAACAAAGATCCAATACCTTGACCGAATTTATTTCTTTAACAAAACAAAATAAATACATTTTCCTTTTCTTATTTCCAATCGAAATCATGTGGTGTTCGTATTTAAATGCATAAAAAAGGACATTAACAGACCCACTTAGGTCTTTTTCCTATAATTTAATTTTTAATTTAGGAAATGATACAAACGAAGCACGAAAAGACAAAAAAATTGATTTTTTTCCTTATTTTTTTTTAAAGAATCACTTGATCACATGGTTCATAACTTCATACCATATAGAAGTTGAGTTCAACATTTAGAAATTGGTTGGTGTGATTCTTTTTCTCGGTATAAAAAAGAAAAAAGTATTTTGAGATGATAACTAACAACATACAAGAAGCGAGTGGTGTGTGTTTTGCACAAGGACTGACGGAAGAAGCGTTGGTATTGATTTTAAGGTCGAAACGTACAGAATTCAGAAAAAAGTAGGAAATCAAGTTTATAATGATTTTTCTTTTTCTTGTTGCATAATCACATGCGATAGCAGCAACAGTAGTTATTTTCATAATGATAATTAATCGGACGACAACAACAGCAGCAGCAAAAAAAAAAAAACAAACCCCAAAACAGCAACAACAACAATAATGATAATAATGAAAAAGAAGAAAACGATAAAGAAAATTCACTCAGTTATTTCAAAATTAGAGCATAAAAATGTTTCATCATATTCAAGAAAGAGGGATTATTAGTATTTTTATATATTAAAATTTAAATACTTTACTTTTAGTTTTTAGGAGAAATTTTTATAACTTAAATTTTTAAATTTAAAATCTCTTCACCGACAAAAAGAATTATTAGTATTTATTTATCTAGGCAAATCTATTCAGTATTAAATTATTAATCGATGTCCATATCTATCTCTATGTATGTATGTATGTATGTATGTATGTATGTATGTATGTATGTATGTATGTATGTATGTATGTATGTATGTATGTATGTATGTATGTATCTATCATTATCTATCTATCTATCTATCTATCTATCTACCTACCTACCTACCTACCTAGTACCTAAGTCCTCGCTTCGACCCATCTCAGAAAATTATGATTAAAGATAATTTTTTGGAGGCATTTCTTAGTTGGGTCAATAACTTTTCAGTACACTCTCGTGTAAGCATATACATAACATTAGTCACAGTTAGTTATGTATTGGAAATTATATCATAATTTATATTATGTGTAGTGGCAGTTCAAGACACCCAAAAAGCAGAAATGCTACAATTCTAAAAATAATAGAATGGTGTTGTTCTGAACAAAATACTCGACTGGAAATCTTTTTTTACTTGTAAAATTTAGAAGATAGACTTAGAAATTTATTCCTCAAATCATGAAATATTCCAAGCGTTTTATTTTTATTTTATTTAAACATAAGATAAAAACTTCATTTTTTGAAAAAAAAAAAAATTTCCGTCCTTTTGACGTGGCAAAATGACTGATAAATTTTTCTTAATTTGTCTTTGATTCAACATCACATTTCTAAGTAAAGAAAAGTTTTGACTTTTTTTTTTTTTTTTTTTAAGATTAAGAATCATTTCTACTGATGACATTTTTCTTAAAAAACTGCAAAAATAATTCTTAGGAGTTGATTGACACGAAAAAGTATTTTTTAAAAGTTTTCTACTATTAATTTGAATAAAAATAAATTCTGAAAATTTTATTAATACCATAATTATTTGATTTTTGGTGACTTTAAAAAATCCGTGTATATTCTTTTGTTTGCTAAAAGAAAAACTCTTTAAATGTATACGGTATGCACCTGAGTGTAATTAATTAATCCTCATCGAAACCTCGCATTGTACACATGGTAGCAGACAGATTTTACTTGTAGAGTAGGAACTGTCTGCACAAATTCAGTGGCCGCAAAATTGCACCCTTAAACCTTAAATTAAAAATTAATTTACGTAAAATAAAGCACACTTAAAAATTAATCATCATTAATTGCCGATTATATATTTTTAAAATTTTCTATTATGTATCTGTTTGGAAAATCTTTCCATAATGAGACACATCTTTGATTATGTACCTCAAGAGAGGGAGAGAAAGGGAGAGAGAAAGAGAGAGATTATTATTAATTATAATTTATAGGAGATCATAGAGACTTAGACGAAAATATTTATAGGAGATCGTAGAGACTTAGACAAAAATGTTTAACTTTTTGGGTGGGTGTGAGGTGACAACTGCAGCCAACCAGACTGTGTAGCAGAAGCTACTCTAATGATTGTAATGTATACCTGTATTTAATTGTACATTGTGTGTATGTATGCGTGTGTCTATCTAGATGCCAATCTCTTCATATCTATCTATCTAATGCTCAGTCTCTTCATCATATCTATAATCTCAGTCTCTTCATTTATCTAATCACAGTATATATCTGTGTCTCTTCATATCTATCTATCTATCTATCTATCTATCTATCTATCTATCTATCTATCTATCTATCTATCTATCTATCTATCTACTTAATACTTTTAAAAAGTATTGCAAGTGTATTATTTTGATTTTTGATCGTTCTTATTTCTGTCTTTAATAATTCAACCGGAATGATGTGATTAATGCTAGAACGAAAATGTATCTAGGCTTAGAACAGAATTTTGACCATTATCTGTATCACAATGTATTGTAATTTGTTGAATAAAAAATACAAAACAAAAAACGTATGAATGCTAATTTACTACTGTAATTAGCATTTCCCAACAGACATTTACAGTTACTCAACTGTTACTTTACACATTTCGACATAAGTTACTGGGCGTGTTTTATGCTAAATTATGCTGTACACCTGAATTTGACACTTAATGAATGTCCACATATTTGGAGAAAAATAAAAAATAAATCAATCGTATTTATTACAATCATTACATATTCTTTCTCCTCGATTATCTTTTTATGATATCTCTACTTATTACCAATTACCATGAGAGAGAGTAAGATAGAGTGAGTGAGATAGAGAGAGAGTGAGTGAGAAAGAGAGAGAGAGAGGGAGAGAGAGAGAGGGTGATATTCATTATCTGCTACGAAAATGGAAGAATAAGAACTTTGTTGACTTTGAATAATGAGGAGAGAAAACTGAAATGTAGCCACACACTTTTTTAAAGACGGAAACACCTAACGGTATCTCCAACAAACAAACTCATACAATCTGTTCGTTTGCCACGTGTCTTCAAACCTTGATTAAAAAATGCCTTCCCTACCATAATTAATTAACGTAGAAGCTGGTAGTGGAATCAGTCGAGTTTCTGTTATTGACTCCATAGTTACAAAAATGAATGACTACATATGCAAGTACGAACACTGTAAATTTTTGCATACAATCATTCTTTACACACACGTGTAGTATAAAAACGTGATTGAGTTGCAACGTAGGCACTTCAACGTGATGTAATGGTTAGTTACAAGCTTGCTACTAACTAACTTAGCAAGTTTGTCTCGCTAGATCAATTACGACTGAGTAGTGACTTGGGTGCTCTATACTTTCGGCCTTGTGTCACATGAGTGACAATAAATGTGTACTATTGTATTATTCACCAATTTGCAAAATAAATAAATTAAAAAAATTAAAATTTATTTTAAAATGTAAAAGACTAAAAATGAGCAGTATTTTTCAAAACAAAAGTTAGTGTCTTTTTTTAGTTTTTAAAAACTAAATTAAAGTATTAATTAAAAAGTCGATTTAAAAGCAGGTTTTTTTTCCCATAGAATCTCTGAATTTATTGATGTTTTCCATTACTTATCCGCTAAAAACTTTCTTTTTTTTTTAAAGCGATTTTGACGATAGTGATTAAAAAAATAAACATTATTAAAATTGTGATTTTCACTTTGCTTTACAAAATAATTATTCAATTCAGTTGAATTAAACAGGAGGAAAACCCAGACAAATTGATATTTTTCCTTCGTCTTCAAGCTTCATCTATTTCTTAATGGCAGGTTCAGTTACAAAAATAAATAATAAAATTAATTTAAAAAAACAAAATTTCTATGAGCTTAGCTTTTATTGTGAAATTTTTTAAAACCTACAATTAATTTTTTTTTTGTGCTTTTAGTTTGAAAAAGTGTTGCCATGTACATAAAGGAAAAACAAAAAATAACAAAATTTCTAAATAAAAATCCGAATCCTGAATAGTACGAATAGTCTTTATTTTAACTTTTTAAGTTTTACTTTTTTAACAAATACTCTCTCTATCATCTCTTTCTCTCGATGTACTAAGTTACCTTCAGGACGTGAATGATCATGGTTTTTCCACAGCTTCCTCTTTTCTTTCGTTGTTCTCAACAATAATTTTCTTTTTTGTCATTGTGTATTGTTCCTCTTCTTAGCAAGTAGTTTTTTATTTACTCGTTCATTTCGTCAGTTTCTCTTGCATAAGCTTTGTGTTAGGTAGGGTATTCGCTGCTTGTCTTCAATATGTTCTGTGAGTGTCAAATTCTCTAAGCCTTCTTTCTTCATTATGCGTCCTAGAAATTTCAACTGTCATTTTTTGATTGTAAATAAATATGCTTCTTAGTAAATAAACGAGTAAATATTCATATCTTTTTAAAGAAGTATGCAGCCAAACTAGCAGTAGTAATATTTATGTTTAGTAACTTAGTTTAATTTAAAGTGAAAAACTTGTAAAAAAAATAGTATCACTGATTTGGTACTCTTCATATATAACTCATACTTTTTCAAACTTCAGTGTAAATAGAAGTTGTGACATTTGCTTCTTCCTAAAACCACTACATACCTGGTATTTCTTTAAAGTCTATGAATTTTAAAAAAATGTACCAAAGAAGAAAAAATTGTTATAAAATGTTTTGTAAAAATAGGTTATTTTTTCAATGTACTGAAAATGATTGCATATTGAAATATCTGAAATATTTAACCTTTGTGCCTTTGTTGTGTGACAAAAGGACAATGCTATTATTGTATTTTGACTCCCTTATTTATCTACAAGATGATAAAAATATAGGGACCAAGTAAAATGAAATATCTATTATTTACCTTTTATAAAGATTTGTTATTTATCATTTTATAAAGAAATGAATTTATAAAGAAGTGAATTTTCTTAAAAAAAATCTATAAAAAAATTACAAAATTATTAAAATATGTAAGAAGAATTTATGTGAGAGAATGAAAAAATGGCAAGAAAATGCATTTTTTAAAAAATTTATAATTATTTATTTACCATTATGTGTTTATTTAAATTTATTTACCATTATGTGTTTATTTACATTTATTTATCATTATGTGTTTACCTTGGCCTGAGGATTGCATTTAGCATGGAACAGACTGTCAACTCTGGGTGTTGATGTCATTGTCCACTTTTATATTTACATACAGTCTATCCCTGATATTGAGCACTTTAACCCATAAATATAGCATAACATAAAAGTATATTTTATCATATATATATATATATATATATATATATATATATATATATATATATATATATATGTATACAGGGCTAGCATGCGAGCCTTGTATAAAATCTCTTCCCCTAGCTATGGGCTAAATAGAAGAGCAGAATATGCTCTTTAGTTTTGGTTGGCAAACACTGTGGGAGAAGGACAAATCTGAATTTAAAACCTGCAACAGTGCTGGAACTGGCATAATGGCCTGTCCACCCAGCCAAGCCAGAATTAAGACTTATTGCTGGTGAGGATGAAGACTTTCAAAGAAAACAAATTCGACATTTTCAAAATAAATGAATTCAACATGTGGAGTATAAAATGACATAATTCTCAATAGAAATGAAATGTTTATAGAAATAGCTAAAATGTTTATTTATTTGTATAGAAATAGCTAAAATAAAAGGAAAGTGAACATTTATATACTGAGTCATACTGTGTAAAACATGTATATACTGAGTTATAGTGTGTGCATAGTGCCACATTGTCATAGTGTATAAACATTTATATACTGAGTCATAGTGTGTGTATACTGCCATATTGTTTTGTGATAGTAAGCAGTTAGCCTTCCAGTTAAGTATCTCCCTGTAGGGGAAGTGTCCCATTGTCAATACTACATTTTGGAACAAAAAAAGAAAGTGTGTTTATGTCCTTTTATAGTCCTAAATAGAAAATAAATATAAATATTTCTTCTACATAATTTTCTTCTTTTCTCAATACATTTAGCCTAATACTACATGACTAATTGCACAGATCAAACATTATACAATATACAATGAAAATTTTGAAATTTCTAATCAAATTCCAGCAAATAATTATGTTAGGCCATGGATTTATTGATGCATCCTTGTATATATAGTTTTCTTTACATTTATTAGTTTAAATATATATAAGTAAATTTTAAAAGTTAATTCCTCTCTCTTATTACCTTCCATCTCTCTCTATTTTGTATTCCCCTACTTTCTCTTAGTATGCATTTCATAATAGGACATGTTCTTTTATCATATACTTATTATAAAACCCAGGTTGTGTGTGTGTGTCTGTCTGTTCGTTTATATATTGGATCGGGTTTCCTACATTTTTCAACCGATTTCAACAAAACTTCACAGGACTACGTAAAATTACCTTGCGGTGGTTCTGACAGCACCAAAAATTAGAAAAACACAATTGTTTTTGCACAAAATCAATTTGAAAACACGATTAACAGGCATCGTTGTCGCGAGAATGAAAGGGGAACAACTCATATCGAGTTATACTTATTATAAAACCCAGGTTGTGTGTGTGTGTGTGTGTTCGTTTATATATGGGATCGGATTTTCTACATTTTTCAACCGATTCCAACAAAACTTCACTTTTTTTTTGGCAGGTAGTGTTTCTTATTGTCTTGCACACTTTTTTCTTTATTTTTACATTCAGAATGCTTTAAAAATTCCATTTACAAGACAATTGTTTATAATAAAATTCTATTCAATCGGTAGACTCATAACAATTGAAAACAATGTTTTTATTTGAGTTTGGGTTTGACCAATTTGTAAAAAAAGAAAACAAAAAAAAAAACTAATTAAGACATGCATGTCTGTCAACCTTAAACAATAATCTTTGTCAATTTTATTTTTCAGTCTTTATGATGGTTGATACTTGATCTATCTCTTACTGTTATATCCCTGGGCAATGCCGGGCTCTACTGCTAGTATATATATATATATATGAGTGGTTAGAACATTCACTCTCCACCCATAAGACTTGGGTTCAAATCTCATCATGGTTAATTTATCAGGTGACTTCTTCACATTGTTTGGAGAAATGATCCCAGCATGCAGCACCTTTGGAAAGTACCTGAAAACCATACCATGGGTTGACTCAAGCCTTATGAATAAAATTGGGTAGATGAAACTGTTTGGAAGTAATCATTGGTTGTGCTAGCAAGTCATCATGTTTGATTGTACTGGTGTTGTTCAAACAGCTGATTATAGTAAATTATATGCTCTCTCACCAAAACTGTAACTAAGGTCTGCTCAGCATAGTTGCAGTATAAACCATTAGTGGTCTCAGTGGGTGCTGTACAAACACAAATGTGCCTGAACAGGTGTCTTCAACAGGAAATGGTTAGCCACTCTAGCAGACAGGTGTGCTCTGAAAACAAGTGTAGCTGGGCATTAAGTGTGTATGTTTTAAATTTACTTAAATATTTGCTCAATATTAAACATAGACAGACAGTGTACATATAAGAATCAACATTGCATTGAGACTAAATTTCATGTGTCAATGCAATCTTCAGACCAAGTCTCTGTGTATGTGTGTGTGCACACACATATATATATATATATATATATATATATATATATATATATATTCATATATATATATATATATATATATATATATATTTATATATATATATATATATATATTATGGAATGGACTAAGTCTGACAATTATTTTAATATATTTATTGTTTATAAGTTATTTTTATAGATACAAATATTTAAATAAATGCTGTTTTTATAATAAACAGTATTATCAAATTTACTGGTCTGAATGTCCAAGAAATTTAATACAAAATATGTCCTCTGACAGGAATCAAACTTGTATCCTACATGGAGCCATCATATAGCCTGATGTGCTATAGCATTTAGCTACAGCAAGAAGTGTCTGGTTAGCAGGGTTGAATTACTGCTTTTAAATTACAAATTTCCTATGATTTCTACACACACACACACACACACACACACACACAGAGTCCCTGTTTTGTTTTTATTATAATATATATATATATATATATATATATATATATATATATATATATATAAAGAGACATGTTTCATTGAATAATTTGGACAAGTTTTGTCTACTTATTTTCAATTGGATCCTTTCATATTCACGACAAGCTTTTATGTCATTATTCAAGGAAGAGAGAAAATTACTGTGTTGATACATATTATTTTATTCTGATTATTTTCGACATTAGCAAATGTTATCATCAGGGTGTTGTTTATTTCAAAACAAATATTGTAGTGTTCATTATTTTCAAAGACAGAATTGCTGTGTTCAACTAAAAGTTAATTTTTTTTAATGAAGTGAAGAAAGCTGAGTTGAGTAATGTGATTGGCTTGAGTAACACTTTCGGGGAGGTAACTAAGTTATGATATTTTCAAAAGTTAAATATTTAAATTGTAAATATTTAAAGCAAAATCAAGTTGTTATAAAGACAGTACTTAATGTAAAATATATAAAACAGATCCAATATACAAATATAAGTAAAACAATGCTCATATGTTACTGTTTTCTGTGACTAAAAGTTTCATGTAGACACTTATGTGTTGATGCTGTTGTTTCTCAATCCTCAGGTAGTAAGAGTGATGATATACTCAGTTCCTTATTTGCAAGAGTGGCAAGATACTAAGTTTCTTATTTGTAAGGATGATATGATATTCAGTTCCTTATTCATAAAAGTGTTGAGATACTCAGTTCCTTATTAGCAAGAGTGACAAAATACTCAGTTCCTTATTCATAAGAGTGATGAGATACTCAGTTCTTTATAGTAAGGAACTGAGTATCTTGTCACTTACTGCTTGAGAATTGTGAAACAATAGTATCAATATCTAAATGTTCACATGAAACTTTTAGTTGTGGAAGTCAGTAATATATGAGTATTGTTTTATTTATATTTTATTCACACATACTCACACACATATATGTGTGTTTATGTGTATTATTTGTGTATGTGTGCATATCTTTAGAAAAAAAGAGAGAAAATAGCATCTCTGCTGTGTATATTGCACTAGCATAATTCTCATGCATTAACATTGGTTAATCTAAATAGCAAGTGTAGGATAAATGAATAGAATGATAAAACAAATGTATATGAAAATTAAAGGTCAAAGTTGAAAGCAAGATAAAAATCAAAAATATAGAATACAATATCAGTGCTATTATGCTAGCCTAAAGGTCAAAATGTAGAAAATACTTCATGAAAATTCTTACCAATAATTGAATTTTTATCTTAACATTGGAGAAAAAGAGTAAAAGATACAATGCTTACTGGCATTTCTCATCTTTGTTTTGCAAGTTGTATAAAAGTAATTTTAATTTTATGACTTTTTTATGGCATTCATACTATTTTGTTGTTGTTCTATAAATGTACTCTGTGATCTTTGCTATCAGATAAAACATTTGTTAATTTACAATAAAATTTGTAGCAAGTAATTATAAAATACAATATACTTGTTTGGTGAGTTTTATTTACTTACCTAATGAAAATAAAGTTGGTCCGGCTATTATCTATAAAATCTAAAATACTGAAGACAACAACTTGTTGGTTAAATATTTAGTTTGTATATTTGTATTTAAAGTGATTGGTTGGTGAGTCTTGTTAGATATATGAGAGAAAAGAAATTCTTAATTGTTGGAAAATTTCTACAGCATTATCTGACAATAATCTAAGAACTGACTATTTGTAAATCTAATGATATTGGTAGCAACTATAAAAAGATATATGCTAATTTAACATTTAGCAAATAAGTAATTTTATTCACTAAGCAAAAAAATTTATCCTGACACTGTTGGTGACTCTAATTGCTGAATAGTGTATTTGGATTTAATGGTTGTGTTGTCATGTCCTGTTAGGGTAACAAAATCCAGTAGGGCTACTGCAGATGACGGTGCCTTGAAAAGGAAGTAATACAAATAATGCAGAAATTAAAGCTTAATGCCCATAGTTCTCACATCTATCCTTTATAAGAAACAATGGATACAGTAACCTTTTCTATGCATTTGCTTGGGCAATAAAAATTATGAAAAACTGTTTATGTATCTTTTCCTGCAAATGAGATGCAGCACAAAGCCAGTGATTACACGCAGGAACCTATAGACATTTATATGAATTTAGATCAAATACAGATTGGAATCTGACAGAAGGATAACATAAAGAACAAATAGGAAACATTTATCAATCTAACATGTTTCACTTTATTAAAGCTTCATCAGAGAATGAGATATAGAAAAAAAGAAGAAAAAATTCTGGTATTTTTATTTTCTTGTTTGATTTTCATTGGTTAATCAGATTTCACATGCATTTGGCTTGTTAAACAAACATTAGTATAATTTATGGTGTTCTAAATTCAAGAAGAGACAATATGTCCTTTCAAAGTTCCAAACAATTAACAGATTCCAAGCCTAATTGAAAAGTGTAAATATTGCTTTATGCATGTAAGTGCATAATAATTCTAATTTGTCTGGGTTACAAATATACAAAGTCCAATATACCCATCATGACAACTAATCTAATAAGAATATACAAGGCACATGCATCACAGCCAAATGTGCCTTCTGTGGTAATAGATCTTGAAAAAGTACTACATAACCTCACAGATGGGATTAGAAATACATTCTGATGACATAACATAATCTGCTCTGACAGATTCTTGTTGAGGGTGTTCTCAAGTATCTAGATGTCACTTCCAACTCATCTTGGACACACCCTTAAAACATAAAAAAAAATTCTCAACATCCAACCCTGATATTCCCTCACTACTCCCATTCATGAATGGAGATGCACAGTGAGTCAACCCCTAGATAAAATACCCAAGTGGTTAAGATCAGGCAACTGACAATCATATTTCTGATACTAAATAGGATATTTACTGTAGCCCATTTTAATTCATTAAAACAAAATATGTATATATTAATACATGCAATTTACACAATAAGATTAGAAGTGATGAAAACTATGCCTGTCTAGCACCAGGGATTATGAATTTTGACTAGTATTTACTTTCATCTTAGTTTTTTTTAGTTGTTTTTATCACAGGTGATCAATCTATATCAGTGTGTAGACAATAGAAGATCAAAAGAAAATATGAAACTTTAATTAATGTCCCTTTTCTGTCAGAGAAACCCATCAACATATCTTCTCTTTGAAATGACTCATTTCTAGGAGCTCAACAGTTTTGAAAAGATCAAATGTAAACTTTTATACCCATGTCTTATATAATTTCTCTCAGTATCATAGCAGAATATTAATAAAAATTAGTAAAAATGGAGCTGTTTTATATAATTTTCATACTTGTTGCTTGTATTGTGTATATTTTCTTCATATCAATTTTTAAATTGTTATAGAATCATATATGAAATTAAAAATTGTTTTAAAATCTATTTTTAATAAAGTAGATAAAGAATTATTTTGTGACATGTATAGAAACTTTATGTTGACTTGACAGTTAAGAAAAAATTAATCATTTGGACCTGTTATTCTCCTTGGATATATATTTTTATGGCTATATTAATACAACTAAAGGGATCTCTTCAATATTAGATAGATCAGTGCAATGTAATACACTCTTCTCTTTTAAGTGACAAACACTTGCTTTTACATCAAATGAATATGAATAAACAACATTCAGTTTCAAAATGTGGTGATATTTCTATAGAGCTTCATTTTGATCAGATGTTTGACTTAATGCTTATGAGTTCCTTTTCTGACACTTATATCAGCATTAAGTTGATCAATAATAATATGTACCAGGCAACATTATAAATAGTGTAACTATGTATATTAGAAAAACATTACTTCAGATTTGCTTGATACTATTTATCTGTTGCCACTCTTGAATAAAACATTACAATGAAAGCATTATTCTGGAAGTTTTAATGACTTTGTCCTTTCAAGCCAAACCTTATATTTTGTTCATTGGAGTAGATTGTTCTAGTTCCACATGTCATGCCTTTTCTGGATATCTCATGGTCCAGTGGATAAAAGCGTTAGTTGAAGTAATTCAGTGATTAACTGAAAGAGCTGTGAGTTCAATACCTGGCCACAGCAGAGGTGAACAAAAACTTGGAGAGGAGTTACTAAAGGGAAATAACTGAGATATCCAGAAGAGGCATGGCATGTGGAACTGTGCTTAAATTCATAAAATCTAGGTATCATAGAGGCTTAACATGTACAATACCAAAGAATGTTAATTTCCACTTTTATAACTTTTTAAGTACCAAATAATATTAATTACATAATATCTCCACTCTTGAAATTCATGCCTGAATTTCATTTAATTCTCCATATATTGCTGGAACTAATGCATACTTTTTAATTATGCTATTTATTCTCTGAAGAATCTTCCTTGTTCATTTTTTGGCTTACACATGTCTGTAAAAAAAAAAACAAAACAACCAAACAGAAATAAAAAAAATCTTGGCCCTGAAGGTGTTAGTGAAGTGTATACAATCTATGACCTATTGACCAATTTTTAATAAACTCAAAAGATGCCTTGCTTGAAATAAATAGTATTTTTTTTATTCTTAATTAGTACCTTGGTTATGCATAAATGATTTCTATAATATCTATTAAGATTTTGAGACATAATCAGATATTTAAATGAATAGTTTCCATATTTTGAGTTTTTATTATTTTTGCTTAGTCCACTGTCCACTCACTAATACATGATCTGACCTTCAATAATTAAAAAGTTGCCAATCACTTCATTACTTATTAATGATAATTTTATTACTATGGATAGTTTTTGAAATCCCATTAAGAAACTATTATAAATTCTTCATTAATATTATATTTAAAATATATATATATATATATATATATATATATATATATATATATATATATATATATATATATAAAAACATAAAGGAGAAAAAATTAATTATTTTTAATAATATGTGTAAATCTGATGATGGTTGAAAGACCAGAAACATGTGTAGTAAAATTATGGAAAATAAAGCATAATATTTTATTAAAAAAAAAAATCCGCATTACAACCAAAAACATTTGCGGTACCTCTCCTCTTTTTAATATACACACTTTTTTCTTGTTGGAACCACTATAACCTCTTCCTTATATATATATATATATATATATATATATATATATATATATATATATATATTGTGTGTATTTAGGCAGCATCTTTTTATTTATACACATTTCATTAAATAATATAGACAAGTGTTGTCTATTTATTTTATGTAAACTCTTTTCATAATGTCTAATAAGTTATTAGATGTTATGAAAAGAGTTTACATAAAATAAATAGACAACACTTGTCTATTTAATGAAACGTGTATATACATATATGTATACATATATGTATATATTATGTGTGCTGTTTGTACAATAAGGTAGGATTTATCATATAAATGCATCAAAACATTCATTAATTTCAATAATTGCATATATAGTAATATAGCAAATGCTGAAAGCATATATAGTAATTAATTATGGAAATATTTTTCTATATGAATGCATTAAAAATTATCAAACAAATATGCCAAAACTGTCATTTCCTCTTATAATTTCATATAGTGACAATGCAAATACTCAAAGCATATATAAAAATTCATTGGAAATAATTTTACTGCAGGAATGCATTAGAAATTATTTGCTAGATTTTTTATGGATCTATTTATGTTGACTAGGATTTATCAAAGAAATATGTCTAAACTCATTTCTTCTAATGATTAAATATATGATAAAATATTTACAGTCTGTATAGAAATTCATTGGAAAAGATTTTAATATAGAAATACACTGCAAATTATTTATTAGTTATTTATTAACTCAGGCTCAAATCACCCTGAAAACATTGGTTCTCATTTGATTACTGAAGTTAAGCAATGTTGATCTTGATCAGTATTTAGTTGGGAATCTGCTTGGGATCATTGGGTACTGTAATTGATCTTTAACACACTGAAATATAGCATAGATAGAAATTCATTGCAATTTGTTTTACTATAAAAATGCATTATGACAAGAAAAGTAATTTTTAATAATTTGAACTGAGTGTTGCTTTAAATGGTAATATCATGGGCAGCATTTATAAAACAAATATATGAACACTTTCATTCACATAAATGATTACATATATAATGAGATAATAAAATCTGGTAATAGTAAAAATGTACTAATCACAGGTATATTTTAATATTGAATGCTTCAGAATCCAGAATAAAAAAGTAAGGTTTAAAATTTTTTAATCATTTTTCACTGAATTTATACCTACTTTAGCATTCTCATATGTAGTTTATATATGTTTATATATAACTTTTTCATATATAGTTTATACATATTTATCCCTATTTTAACATACTCATATGTAGTTTATATAAGTTTTCATATAAGTATTTCATATATAGTTTATATATATTTATCCCTATTTTAGCATTTTTATATATAGTTTTAGTCATTTTCTAAAATAAATACTTCTGATTGTAGGAAAATAAATTAAGGAATAATTATCATATTTTGTAATATTTAATCTAAAATTGGATTGTGAAAGTCTCAGCATTTAATCAGTATTTTGGGCATTGAAAATCTGGAAAAAGTTATTGTCAGTGGTCAGGAACTAATGTAGGCATTACTCACTGAATAGAACTGATAATGAGGAAAGAGGGCTTGAAGTATTTGACACTCAAACAACACATTGAAGACAAGCATAACAAAATAACAGTGAGTAACCTACCTAACAAGCCTGTGAAAATTGATGGCAGAACAACAAGCAGGAAGGATGTTGAAAAGACAAAACTTACTAAGAGCTACAAAGGACAGGAAGTTGTGGAGGACCATGATCGTCTATGACCCAAAGGGAAATGGCATGTAAAAGAAGATATATATAATATTGCTAATGTTTTTCTATAGAAATGCATTGAAAATCATGAAGAAAGAGATTGTCATTAGTCAGAAATTAATGCATGCATTACTAATAGGGTAATGCATTTGTCGTCATCTGAGTATTGGGATCATCATCCTCTCTCCCTATTCCCTTTCTCACTCCTGGTGGCAGTGGTGGAGATGGCTATAAATCAAAGAGAGTTTGACGAGGACATTTGCATGAATTTCATTTTGGTGAACAACTCTGCATGACATAGATGCCCACACACTTACTAAGATGTACCTCCTTTGTGGCTCAAAGAGGATTGAGACAGGTGAGATTTGGCAAGCCTGATTGCATCAGACTGTCAGAGCCTTGGTCTGTCAATGTTGTGCCAGTCTGACTGGTACTGCCCTCTTACATTGTTGAAATCAAGTAGATCTTTGCCTATTCTGCCATTGGGGTTTTTGGGAGTGCATTTGTATGTATAAATTAAATGTATTGCTAATGTTTTTCCATAGAAATGCACTGAAAATCAAGAAGAAAAGAATTGTCAGTGGTCAAAAAGGAATGCAAGCATTACTGAGAAAATAGAGCTATTATATATGTCTATATGCATTGTTCTTTCAGGATGTAGGCTATCACAACTCATTTTTTTGGTTCTAAGTAACTTATTTATTTATCACCACTCTTTGTCTTTGTGGTCCTTATTCTACATCTACTTACTGCAATGTATCAAGTAGATTACTCACTGTTTTCAAATGCATCTATTGCTTTCAATATATCTTGAGAATGTTGAATTTTCCAAACCTTCTTTCCTTATTTACATCCTAAAAATTTCAGCTGTCACCTTTTGTTTGTTAGCTGAAATTTCATTGTAGTTCCTTTTCTCCTTAAGTCTTCTTTATTTATCGCATGCTCTGTCCATGGTGTTCTTAATTTTCATCAGTAGAATCACATCTTTCTCACTTCATGTTTTGTATTTATTTTTGAGTAATTGTCCAGCATTTAATGCCATATTTGAGGTTACATATTACATAGTAGTGCCAGACTCTTTTCTTTGTTTCTAAGGACATTCTTCTATATCTTAATACTTTACTTAGTTTTTGGAAAGCATCTTTTATTATTTTCTTCTTCTTTCTGACTTCTGTATCACACTTTTTATTGTCTGTTACCCAGATAGTTAAATTTCTGTACCTGCTTGATTTTAATGTCCCTGGTATGTTAATTTATATCTTTGTCTGTTTTTTTTGTTGACAACCATGCATTTTATCTTCTTACAGTTAATGTCTAGTTTTTTCTTCTTGCTTCCCTTGGCTAACTTGTTTCATAGTACTTTTAATTTTCTTTCTGAATTTGCAGTTACATCTGCATAGCATATGTTACTGAAGTTCTATCTAGTAGATAAAAATCCTTATAGATCTTTTAGCTTATCTAGAATTATCTTGCCATATAATTAAATTCAGTGAGAATAAAAAACATCCTGGTTGCACTTCTGTTTTCATTTTTCTGTATTCAATAAACTCATCAAAGTCATTAGGAAAAGAATAGTCAGTGGTCAAGAATGAAGGCAAGAAATACTGATAGAATAGGGCTATGATATTTATAATGTAAATAGATTACTAATAGTTTTGCTCTAGAAATGCATTCAAAATTTGTGGTTGTTATATATATATATATATATATATATATATATATATATATATATATATATTTTAAGACATTTTTATGTTTATACATTCTTTTTTATAGATATAAATATTTAAGTAAATGCTCTATTTATAATAAACAGTATTAACAACATTTACCAGTCTGAATCTCCGAGAGATTTTTCATAGAAAATACGTGCCCTCTGACAGGAATTGAACTTGTATCCTACACTTAAATATTTGTATCTATAAAAAAGAATGTATAAACATAAAAATGTCTTAAAATAATTGTCGGACTTTGTCCATTTCATAATATATATATATATATATATATATATATATACACGCACACAGGTAATAGTTCGTTGGTATATAATCCAAGTGAATCCTAATAATATAAAATATTAAAACTGATCCACAAAGTGAGCTCAGTGTATTTATTATAACAGAGCATATATAAATAAATTACATAGAATAGAAATTCACAATTACTCCATTTGAATAACTATTTCACCCTACAAGAGCTTCCATGTAGGATTTATCAACACCAAGGAGTGAAGAAATAAAATAAAATAGTCTATTTTATAGACTATTTATTTTATTTCTTCCCTCCTCTCCCCTTGTTTACTCTCCCTTTGTTTTTCTCTCTCTCTTTTTTCTCTCCTCCTTTTTTTTTTATCTTTTTTCTTTTTTTCTCTTTCTTCCCTTTTAATTGTTTTCTATTATTATTATTTTTTTTCTCTTACTGTATTTTTTCCTCTTAACTTTTTTTCTCTTACTTTTTCTCCTACTTTTTCTCTTACTTTTTTTCTTTTACTTTTTGATTTTGTTTTTCATTTCTTTAAAGTTATTAAATCTACAAGATTCTTTTTGATTTTTTTTATCTTAAAAACTTTTTTGTGCTGAATAACTTTGATAAGGAATTTTTCCTTAAGAGATGAAATGGTCATCCATATGGGGTATTGAGTTTCATTAAATGTAAATTATCTCTCTCTCTCTCTCTCTCTCTCTCTCTCTATATATATATATATATATATATATATATATATATATATATATATATATTATAATAATATTTTTTTGTTTAAAAATATGATTCTTTCACTTTAAACAAAAAAATTCCTTTAAACAAAAAATATTATTATAATATAAGCTCTACTTCTGTATGGAGCACTGTCTCCTTAAAAATAAAAACAAAAATACTAAGGAACCCCGGATTATGCACCCAACATGTTCTTTTCTATTTTCTGCATACCTATGCACTTATACACACACACACACACACACATATATATATATATATATATATATATATATATATATATATATATTGCAACTGATAATGTTTTACTGAAGATATGCATTGAAAATCAAAAAGAATGAGACTGTCAATGGGCAGGAATTAATGCAACCATTATTTATAGACTATTATAGTGATTTATTAAACATAGACTGAAAGTATAGAGCCCCACTGAGGCCCAAACACTAATAATTGATCTAGTGAGACAAGCTTGCTAACCATTGCACCACATAAAAGTGCATCGAATTGGGCTAGTATAGATATTATGTAAATATTGCATAATGTAAGCAGTTCATTAATAATATATTTCAAATAAATTTTCAGTACCGAACAATTATTTTGTTTTTAGGTTTTAACTGCCTTTTTATTGCAACTTTCATCTTCTATCTATTGCAAAATTATTTTGCTTTTTGTTTAAAATTAAATCTTACTTCCAGGGAGAATTGCTAGCAATATATTCCCATGACTTTAAATGAAAATAGAGTATAATTTAATTTAACATCCCAAAAATTACAATTTAAAAAAAGTGTATGGTTTTATTTTTTCATCTCTTTTCTTTCTTCCATTTTCTTCCTGTATATCAACTGAAAATGATGAGTTTTTAATTAATCATGATCATGTCCACCAATACCAACTACAGGCAAACCAGACAACATCCTGCTTGTAATCTAAAAATAATAGCTTCATTTACTAAGTTTGAAATAGAGAGTTCAGAGAGTATGAATTGTGTGACCAATCAGATTAGTAAAATCATTAATGTGTTGGTGTGTGTGGTGGGCATATTGCTACTGCTGGTATTGGTAAGCAAATGTTAGGGTTGAAGGAGCTGTAATGTACCGTACTATTCACTTTTGGGATTTTATTTCTTTTCTTTTATGATTTTTTTCTATTCTTTCCTTTAGTAAGAATCCTAACCTGCAAAATTCTGCATTTGCCCAAACATGGCATCTTGTAATGTAATGTTTAAAAAGCTGGTCTCAGACGTCATTGTGTAGTGAGCATAGTCTGTACTGAATAACTTATACTTGTATCAAAACTAAGTTATACTTATTAAATTAATATTTATCAAGACATGAATTTGTATATTACTAAAAACTATTTACTTGTTTGTGAAAGAATTTAATTATTCTACAAATATTTTAAAAAATACTTTTAAAAATATTTGTAGAATAATTTCTTTGTTTTTTAACAATTTTTTTATAGGTACTAATCATTACTATCTAGTATAGTATTTATAAAAATGATGGCATTGTTAACACATTTTCTTAGGAAAATTAATGACAAAGTGGAAAAAAAATTTCATGTAATGCATTTCATCCTTTAGGACTAAATCCATTGAACTAAAGTGATGTTTCATTCATGCATACAAAGGACATGTGAAATTTTTTTTTAATTGAATTTTTTTAATGTGTTTTGGTATATACCCTACATGCAGGCCCATTAGCAGGCCATTGATGGCAACACCAGTGGTCCTCTGGTAGCAGCCACAAGCAGACCACTGTTGGCCCTTTAGTGGTTCATCACTAGTAACAGTGCCATGATGAACATGCTGGTGGTCTGACAGAAGGTCACCAGTAGTAAATGCAAGTGGAATGCCACCCAGTGGCTTGTGTGTAGGGTAGTCTTAATTTAATTTCTTTTTGTTTATGTTTTCATTACTTTTGTTATTAACCTTTAGCACCCTGAATGATTAATATTACTTCCTGCTCTACTGAATTCATTTTAAGGCCTCAGTTGCAGTAGCCTTATTATTAATTTCACTCAAAGTTGTTTTCTGTTGCCATAGCAGGATATGACAACACCACTCTGAAATTCAAATAAATCCAAATTCAGGGATCAGTTACCTTCAGTAGTAGGATGATCTTTTTGTACAGCAAATGAAGTCATGTACTGAGGTTAAATAACCCACATTGTGATAATAGAATATCTGCTAAGAATGGTGAAATGTTGTAAAAACCAAGATACTAATTTATTGTGGATGATGTAGCAATTAAAGCACTTTCTATATACTTTTGTCCTAGTAAATTGTCTTCTTTGTTTGGAAGCTGATTTTGCTCTTCCATATTCTTGCCAATTTGGCTGTTGCTGCCACGGCAGCAGCAATTCATGTGTGGTTTTCTGAGTTACAGGTACCATCTTTAGACATGATTGCTTCCCAGTATTTAAAACTGGACATTTCCTCCAGTGAATTACCATTCATGGTAATGTTGACACAGGTGTTACTATTTGTGCTATTCACCATTACTTTGGATTTCTTGGAGCTGACCTCCATTCCATATGCTCCTCTTCTTTCAAAAGTTTGTTGGTCAAGTCAGGGAGCTCTGCATTACTACCTGCTATAAGGTCAATGTTGTCTGCAAAACATAGGTTGCAGGTGAGTCTGACACCAATAGAGATTGAAGAATCATGGTCATTCAGGGTTACTTGAATGATTCTCTCTAGAAATAGGTTGAACAATGTTGGTGAAAGTACACATCCCTGTCTTATGCTGACAGTTGTCTAGAAGAATCCCATTTGTTTTCACAGAACTGCACTGGTGGCAGCTTTATATAGGGCCTGGATAACTTGGATAATTCCATTATCTACATTGAATTTCCTAAGGATTTGGCAAAGACCGTCATGCCATACATGCTTAAATGCTTTCTTGAAATCAACAAAGTTGTGGAACACGTTGTTCTGCCGTGGAAGTTGCTTCTCTATGAGGATCCTACAATTGAAAACCTATTCCATTGTACTTTGTCCAGTTACAAAATTTGCTTGTTCCTTTGATAGCTTACTTATAAAATATTAAAAAACTTTAATTTTTATCTGCATTTTATTGTTTATATATATATATATATATATATATATATATATATAATTTCTAAAGAAGTATTGGATGCTTTATTTATTAATCCAAGAGACTTTTATCACTTTAAATGTTATTTTTAGTGGATAGCCATGTTTGAGTAGACATTCCATTTATGTTAAACATATTTATTTTTGTTTACCAGCCTGAATATTCAAGAATCTTATTAAAGAAAAAGACGCACACTCTGGCAGGATTTGAGCTTGTTTTCCCCTTTGCAAGGGAAACTGTTTTCTATAAACTCATTTACATATTTCTAAAAATTAAGAAGTATCTAAGCAAGGCAGGCTGCTAAAACTACCACTACCCTGTATTTTCCTTCTCACCTTCCTCTTCCCCAACCCTTCCACTCCTTCTATAATGGTCTCCAATGACTATAGCACTTTGGCCAAAAAACAAATGCTTAAGTTTTACCATAGTAACACTTTTATTTTATTTGGATTAAGATCCACTCAATTAAATTAACTTGAATTGACCTGATTTATCCTATGTAAAAACAACAAACAGTATCGGCCAGAGTAACATTCAAACCAATATTAAAACCCAAAAAGTAAAGAGTAATTTCTTGGTTGCCAAAACCGACCACTACTAACCCCCAATCTCTAAGCCCTATCTTTACCCAACCCCTTTATCTCACCTCCCCTTCCTACTACCAAGCTAAAGTGTCTGTTTGGTGTAATTTCTCCATTCATGGACTAGGTTTTCATTCTGATGAGATGAATATCTCAGTGTTCATGAAATAAAAATTATAAATAAAATGGATGATTAAAGTCTCCGTCTTCTTATTATCATTATTTTATAATTATATATATATATATATATATATATATATATATATATATATATATATATATATATATAATGCATTAGAGTGTTTCTATTGGTGTTAATCTCAGTGTCCACACTGTTTATATTTACATATACTCTATCCCTGATATCACTTTTATCCTTAAATGTACCATAACTTAAAGCTAATATGTATATATTTATATAAGCAGTGTGTAAGCAGTGATCATGGTCAAACAATTATGTTTAACCATGAAACAATGACACCATCCAGTGCTGATACCTATGTCTATAATTTATATTTACATATGCTCTGTTCCTGATACCTTTTAAACTATTTTTATCCCTTATAACACTGTTATGATATTGAGTCCTCTTACATCATAAATATGGTAAAAATTTCAACAAATATGTATGTTTCATATATGTATATTATTTTTTTTTATTTTTACTTTATTTTTTCCTTTACTTTTCTACTTTCCAATTCTTATTTTTTCACTTTTCTGCTTTTCTTCTCTTTCCTTCTTTGTTTACTTCTCTTTCCTTTTCTTTATTCCTGTTTCTCACTAACATTTTCTTCCTTTTCTCCACTTTCTCTTTCCTAACTTCTCTGTATTCTGCCCTTTTTATATCTTTTCCCAATATTTGTTGTTGTTACATATTCTGACTTCTTTGTCTTCTTTATATTTAATTTTGTCTGTATTTGTCCAGGTGTTCAACCAATCAATATTTAGAGCCTAAACAAGAATATTTGATTAATATTTCACTGATTTCATTCTTGATTGCTTGACAACTGATTTTTTCAAGACACACTCAATGTGTTGTGGAGTTTATCTATAAATGTGTATAAGCATTAAATCAAATTTTATAGATCAGATTTAAACTCCAGAACACAATGAATATGTCTTGAAAAAATCAGTTGCCAAGCAATCAAGAATATTTCAGTGTAATCTCACTTTGCATGGGCCTCCTTTCAAATAAGCAATATGGCTTTCACTTCTCTAGGTCAATTGATGATGTGTCAGCAGTTATCACTGAAAGAGTCTGCCAAGCTTTAGATAAGAATAGCAAAGTTCAAACTATGGCTTTAGCTATCTCAAAAGTATTTGATAGGGTTGGTATTCTGTTTTTTTTTTCACAAGCTCAAGAGCAATATTGTCTCTGGCTGAATTTTTGATTTGATCAAATCTTTCTTAACAATTCATGTAATGAAAGTCGTGTTCAATGACCACTCCTCTACTTCCTTTCACATTATTCTGAGTATCCCCTGGGTCTCTATCCTCTATCCTACTTTGTTTCTTATCTTCATCAATGGCCTTTTTGGAATCATTTGTTCCTAACTCGTTTATTTAATGATACAACTACTTACACCTGTTTTGATAGTAAGTCTAATCCATATGATAAAGAAAAACTGGCAACTAATCTTGGAGATGACCTTCAATCATTTGTTAACTGAAATGGCTTGTAAATTTTAACACCGCCAAAATTAAACTGCTATTTTTTGGTCCTTTTAGAGAACTGTTTTTGCCTTCCATCAGAATGACTGATGTAAACCTTCTGGAGAGCAATTTGTTCTCAGTTTTAAGTTTTCCGCTGACATGAAGTGGAACCATTATATTGAATCAATTACTAGGTCTGCTACTAGAAATGTTTGTTCATTGTGGTGTGCCAAACAATTTTTCTTGCCAGAATCTATCTTATACATTTATAAATCTATTTATTCATGCATTGAGTATTGCTGCTACATCCTGTTTGATGCTTCAGCTATATATTTAAACGTTCTTGATAAAATCCAAAAAAAGAATGTTATTGGTCCTGTCCTGACCTGGCCTCGTGGCTTCAGTCAGTTTCCCATCACTATAAAATAGCTTTCCTGTGCCTTCTCTATAAATATTTTCATGGTAATTGTTCTGATGAACTTTCTTCTTTAGTACCTAGAATTCATGAATTTAAATGCAGTACTACATTGGCAGATAGGTCTCATCATTTTACAGTTGAAATGGTTAGATATAACTGTAAGTTCAATGCTAAAACTTTCTCCTATCACACTTCTTGCTTGTGGAATTCTCTTCTGGTTTTTTGCTTTCAAGTCAACTTTGATCTTCAAAAAATTTAAAGGCAATGTCAGTCATTATCTATCTTCTTTTATTGTTCTCATTACTTAATGTTATATTCCATAGCAATAGATATCTTTCTAATGCATTCTGCATGCCAACCAGATATGAATGCCATGAAAGCAAAACACAAAATAAAAAATTCATTTTCTGCACATAGGCTCCCAGTCCATGAATCAGGCCCCTGCAATGAAACTGACACTGGCCAAACATGAATGTTCTTGCTGGAAATGGAGAAGCACCAGTGGACTGCCAGATCTGCTTAAAAGCAGGCTGCCCATAATGACAATAATTAGTTGCAGGCCATCAGGCCACCTGCCAACATGCAAGGTGATGCCACTACCACCAACATGACTGCTCCTCCCAATAATTGTTACCACTGTTACTACTATATATATATATATATATATATATATATATATATATATATATATATATATAACTAGTATGTAAAAAAATAAAATAAATAAATCCTAATGAGCCAGGTAGTACCAGGATTGTTGTCTCATCTGAAACGTAAGAACTGAACTGAAAGACACTCATATGTTGAAAATGACGGGAGAGTCTATCATCATATATATAATTAGTATTGTTTTATATATATATATATATATATATATATATATATATATATATATATATATATATATATAATTATTATTACTATTATTTGACTGCACCAACATTGTGGTAACCAGATATTTTTATTAAAATTTAATTTACATAATGGAAAGTCTATACTCAGCACATGAAATTTGCATTGTGCATAAGTTGTGGTACTGGTGAAGGATATATATATATATATATATATATCATTAGTGTTGTCAGATAAACAGATTTAGTCAAATCTGTTTCTTGATATAAAAATAAATTTGATTATAAGTCAACTGGTCATAATTAATTTTGTGTTTTCTTTTATTCCTTTTAGAAAATAAGAAAAGTACTAGAGTACTTTTCTTATTTCGATAAAAACCCTATTTTTGTACAACTCTGTTTTGTCTGTCATGACATTTTATGAACCTCAATAATCAACTTATAACATTCCAGTTCTTTGCTGTATAAAAAATGCAAACTGCTTTGGTAATTTTGTGTGAACTTTTGAGTTGTGGAACTTGCTGAAAACCTGCCCTTTGGGTGTGATACTAAACTCGTTTCTGTGGATGTTCTAAATACAAACTCTGTCTCCAATATGAGCCCATGAATTTGAACTAAATATATTTATTGAATCTTAACTGCTTTCATTGCATTCAATTTAAACATATAAGGATTTCACAAAAGGCATCTCTTTAATAAGTATTAATACCTCCTATACTTATGCTTCAATAAACACAGACATTATACCAAGGTAAGAATTTGTGAGGACAAGTTAATATGTTGATTTTTAATGACAAGGAAAAAAGTTAGAGATTAAAAAAGATAAAAATAAAAAAAAAGATAAAAATTTTGGCTTTTAGCTAGGAATTTTCAGTTAAATTTTTACCATATATGGTTAATATGGTTAAACAAAATGTTAGAGACTCAGTTTATCTAGCCTAATGGACACAATGTAATGTTCTAGTTTTGCACTACACTTACATTGTAAAATGAACCACTTATTAAGTTTTTGACTATTTAAATCCTAATATGCTAATGGGATGCGATGTTAGTGCAACAGATATTGACATGAGATTCCTGCCAAGTCTGTTGCATTCACTTTCACACAAATGGCTTCGGGAAATGGCAGAAATGAGTTAAATAGCAGGGTAGACCGGAATCTCTAGCTTTTGGTGCGAACTTGTCAAAAAGAAGGAAGACTGAATTCCAAACGACGAGAAAAGAAGGATATATATTTATATATATTTCTCAAGAATTTATGGAAATTCATAGTTAATTAAAGGAATCTGTTAAGAGTTATGATTGTCTGCATCCTGAATGGACATGGCATTATTAAAAAAAATATGTTAGCATGTTTCAAGGCCCCATTAGCAACCATAGAAAATTTGGTGGCCATAGTTGTTTTTGAGTTATATGATGATGGCAGAGAAAAAAATAAAACTTTTGGTGAATTATTTTTAGATTATTCAGTGATTTGTTTGGATCGGTTTTCTTTGTTGTCTTTACAATAGTTTGGTTACCTTTTATTTAATAAGTAAGTTTGTATACTTATTCTTTTCTCTATCATATTTGGGATCCTTCCTAGGGAATTTTCAGAACTTATTTCTCTCTTATGATAATGATGTTCCACCTTGTAATAATTTATTCTTTTTTGGGTTTAAGATTATCAACTTGAGCTGTGGAACTTGTGTAAATACAGAGAGATACACACAAAAGCAATACACAAATGAAAAATACATTTTTAATAACAAATTGCCAACATGAACTTCTATTTTTCATGATTTCTTAAAGTAGGTTACCAGTCAACACTTTTGATATTTTTTTAAATTAAATTTTTTGTTGTGAATGGATAAAAAATTGCTGTCTGAATTCCTGGGATCATTATTTACACTATTTACATTTGGATTATTGTCCTCATGTTTGTTATTTACAGCATTTACATTATTTAGACTGTTCTTATCATCTTCACTACCATATTCATATGAAAATAAAGATGAGAACAATAGTATAAATAATGTAAATAGTGTGAATAGTTACACTTACTCATCTTGGAAATATAGACAGATCTTTATTGTTGTTATCACAACATTTCATCAAACTATTTACAATCAGACTATTGTCCTCAATGAAATGCTATGATAATGACAATAAAGATGAGGATAATAAATAGTAAATAGTGTAAATAATCAGTAATGGATAAAAATTATCCAGACTGGCTTAAAAGTTTCTTACTAAAAATTGTTTATATTATTATAGATATATTTAATTTTTTTTTATTGGTTGTTAGTTGGATAGGTCAAATAGGTCACTTTTCTTTGACCTTAGGTAGACAATTGTGAATTTTTCATGTATAGTGAAGGATATTGATTTATAATGGTACTTGTTTGAATATGTTGGCAGAGTTTCTGGGTTATTTCAGTAGAGTGCAAAAAACTGGCCAGAATTTTCATGCTTAAAAAACATTAATTATTTAAAAAATAGAATTATTTAGCGAAACAGCTATTGTCTAAATTTGGTAAATATTTATTAAAGCTGATTGCATTAAAGTAATATGTATGATGAATACTAGGAAGTCCTTTTTAACCACAAAAATGTTTTAATATTTCAACACTTGATGTTCATTGTAATTGTCATTTTCATGAGAAGCTTTGTTAAAGAAAATCTATTTTTTGTTTTATTTTTATTGGATTGGCTAAAAAGATTTTTCTGTTTTTGTCATTAGATGATATTAGAAGCATTTAGTTTTAACTAAATTTATTCATGATTTTATTATGATAACTATCATATCAGAATGCATCTCTCTTTGAAGACTGTATAAGCGTTTCTTAGAAAGATAAAATGATGGAATTAGGAAGATTAAAAAAAAATTGATTAAAATATTTAGCAAAATAATTAAAAAAAAGATTTGTAAATTTTAAATATTACAGTTTAAAACATATGTATTTCAGATATCTGTCATTTACAAGGTAAGATCAAACCCAGAAAAATATTTATTGGATAATATAAAAGATTTAATTTATTTTAGCTCATTTACATAGCTCAGTCAGTTCAGTCAGGCTTTCCTGAGTCAAGAGAGATACGAGCATAATCTTTATTTCTGATCTTCTGTCTACTCACTGTTGTAGATTGATAGCTAGAGTAAAAGCTGCAAAAAAGTAACTATAAAATTAATACTAGTCAAAAATCTTTTTTTATATTATAATAGTTTGAGTGGACAGAGCTACCCAACCTGAATGTATTTCTTTCTAAGCCCCACCTACAGGGTTACCCATTGTCTTTATCAAAACCTCTTACTGTATCACCTACATTTGCTTGGGATTCATTTGCCTGCCATACCCTTATCAGACTGGGTATCATGATGAGTATATTAGACTTTGTATATTTGTGTCCCAGCATCACTTTATTTGTGCGCTAGTATCTCAGTCCCTCAATAATAATAATAATAATAATATTGGAGCCCTAGGACTGGTTGGAAAAGATTGCAGTAGACTAATTGAAGGGATTCCTGGAAGTCCATGCCTCAAGGAGATACAAAAATTGTTCTGACAAGTACAGCCCACATCTTACGAAGGGCTTTATCTATGTAATTTAATTTTTTTTTTTTTTTTGTCAGTGGGAAGTATCATGATGCCATTTCTAACCTTAGGTCCCTGGGTGGGACCCGGAAAGAAATGTGTAAACGCCAGAAATCAAAGAAAAAAAAAAAAAAATAATAATAATAATAATATTGGCACCCACTGAATATAAAACCCGGCATGACAGAGTGGGCCAATATCTGCACTGGAAAATCTGCAACTTCTACGGGAAGGAAACTGAAAGAAAATGGTATGAACACCACCCAGACCTGGTTACGGAGATAGGACTTGTTACAATTCTATGGGACTACACAATACACACTGACAGAACAATCAAAGCCAACCACCCAGATATTGTTATTAAAGACCACAAACAAAAAAGTGCCTCCTTATTGGTATGGCAGTCCCTGCTGACTGTAATGTATCTTTGAAGATATTCAAAAAGCTGTCAAAATACAAGGACCTTGAAATAGAAATCTCAAAAATGTGGCATATGGGAACATCAACAATCCCTGTGGTAGTTGGAGCCCTAGGATTAGTTGGAAAAGATTGCAGTAGACTAATTGAAGGGATTCCTGGAAGTCCATGCCTCTAGGAGATGCAAAAAATTGTTCTGACAAGTACAGCCCACACTTTACGAAGGGCTTTATCTATGTAATATTTTTTTTTTTTTTTGTCAGTGGAAAGTGTCATGATGCCATTTCTAACCTTAGGTCCCTGGGCGGGACCTGGAAAGAAATGTGTAAATGCCAGAAATCAAAGAAAATAAAAATAATAATAATAATGATGATGATGATGATAAAAGCAAATGCAACCGGCCAGATATAGAAATGATTGCAAAATAAACTGCTCCACACTCAATACTCTGCCCATACCAACAAGCTGATGTAGACAAACCCCGTGCCCACTAGTGGCTATGAAGTGCAGAGTTAAAACCTAAAACAGGTTTTATTTTTGCTGCACAGGACCAATGCTTGTCAACTAGAAATTACCAAGCACAAATAATGAAAAATTGTGTTAGCCCAAAATGCAGATTCTTTGATAAATATCCAGAAACAATTGATCATCTTGTATCAGGTTGCATGGTATTGGCACCCACTGAATATAAAACATGGCATGACAGAGTGGGCTAATATCTGCACTGGAAAAACTGCAACTTCTATGGAAAGGAAACTGAAAGAAATTGGTATGAACACCACCCAAACCCAGTTATGGAAATAGGACCTGTAACAATTTTATGGGACTACACAATATATACAGATAAACAATCAAAACTAATTACCCAGACATCATTATTAGACACCACAAACACAAAACGTGATTCCTTATTGATATGGCAGTCCCTGTAGACTGCAATGTATCTTTGAAGATCTTCAAAAAACTCAGAATACAAGGACCTTGAAATCGAAATCGCAAAAATGTGGCCCATGAGAACATCAACAATTCCAGTTGTAGATGGAGCCCTCAGATTGATTGGAAAAGATTCCAATAGACTCATTGAAGGGATTCCTGGCAGCAATACCTTAAAGACATACAACAAATTGTTTTCACTTTATGAAGGGCTTTGTCTATGTAAAATATGTGTTATTTTTTCTTTTTTTTTTAGTTGCTCAGTGAAAAATGTCATGATGCTATTTCTGACCTTAGGTCTCTGGTTGGGACCCAGAAAGAAATGAGTACACAACAGAAATCAAAGGAAATATAATAATAATAATAATAATAAAAAAAAAGCTATACCAGATGAATCTCATAGCTTAAAGTGAGATGCTAACATGTACATGTTTAGTCTTAGTGAATTAAGATGGACTATAGTAATTATCCTGTTCAGTACCATAGATTTGCTTGTGAGTTGTATAACCATAGCTAATTGATTATATCTCTTAGGGGTTGATGCACTGTGCATTCCTGTTCATGAATGAAAGTTGATAAGCATCATGGCTTGGTTGAGAAGCTTCTTTTTTCCTTTAAGTTAAAAGGATGAAGCATCCATGGCTACTTGGGACACACATACATGGTTAGTTGGTTGGTTGATTTTGTTTAGTGGTATATCAACCTTTATGGTTATTTAGTGCTGAAATGTAAATATTTTGAACACAATTTATGCCTTTGACTATAGATAAAATGTATTGTTGTTCATTTTACTATAAATAGGTATCATTAGCAATTATTTTATATATACACACACATATATATAAATGTGTTGTTGGTATTTTTCCTATAAAAATTTATTATTATACTTTCATGGTGTTTTGTTTTTGCTTTTTCACTATTTTTCCATAGCTGGGACTCTAACAGGTGCTACTACTCTGGGTTAGGGTAGACATGGGAACAACAGCAATTAAGAAGTAGTTCAACACTCTTCAAAACCACCAATCTACTGATCAAAAATCTTGCTACTGGATGCAGTTTATCATCATACCCAGGATTTCTAAATACTCAGAAACACCTTCAGTTGGAGACTGTCTCAATAGATTAGGTTACCCAATATGAAGTTATTTCTAATGAGTCCCCACCTGCAAGGTCATACGCTGCTTTTATCAAAATTAGTAAACATTTGGCTGTGGTGTATATAACTGGTATACCCTTAGCAGACTGGCTGACATGATGGGTATATTGGGTTTTGTATATTTGTATCCCCATGCTGCTCTTTTACTCAGTAATAATAATAATAATAATAATAATTAGTAGTACCTGTGAAAATTTCAGTTTTGATATTTTAATTCATGATGAATCATAATTCTTGAGTTAATGATTGAATAAGCTCCTTGTGAGTCTCATGAGTATAATATATCTGTGGAAATTTCCCTATTGCATTGTTAAATATTTGAGCTTAACAAATTTAACAAGATAATGCTATAACAATCATAAGTAAGAATGTAATTAATTAAATAAGTAAGAGAGTACAAATGAAAAGATTTGAAATTAACAAATTTTTCCATTTCACTGAAGCAGATGTTAAATACATTAGAGCATTATCGTCTCCACTTTCTTTTTTTTTCACACTGAAGCCAAACAACATCTCTCATATGTATTTCTTATCTTTCCTCATTATCAAAATGAAATAGTCCATTATTTATAAGGTATTGCCAGGTTGTAACACGTGTGATAACTAAGGAATATGCAGAATTATAATATCATCCACAATAGGAGTATTTTAACTAAAAGGAAATAAAAAGAAAATTAAAAATCTTGTCCATGGTCATTTTCTCTAAAATCCAAGCATCTATCATTTAAGTCCAATGTCAAAAAATCCATAACAACATGAAGAATTACTATTATCATTATATTATTTATGGTTTAATCACTGATGCTTGTGGTATATCAAAAAGTCAAGTGCTAAGTAAGCTAAACAGTTTTTGTCTTGTACTCAGAGTATGTATGGTATCTATACACTAAAATGGCTTTGTACCATATCTCATCTTTATAAAAAGACAAGAAAATACCTACCTTTTCTGGTATTGCTGATAACGACATTGGACCTCAGGTTAAGATTCTTTTAACACTGTTTCGTAAAATTTTAAACCCATGTTCATTTTGAGAAAATTCTAGTTAAAAATAAAAATTCCTTCTCTTTGATAGCAATTTTTTGCATTTTTTGAACTCTTGAATTTTTTTTTAAAATGTTATTAATACCACTCATTTCTGTTCCTATATTCTTTTCTACTATTACAACTCAACCATATTCTATTTTCATGTTCACAATGTTAAAGTTATATGAATATTGGGACAAGATATTGCTTTATATGCTTTTTTCTCTTTAATTTCCTTCACTTTTTTGTTTTTACACTTGTTTGTTATTTTATGAAGTATTTTAATTAAATATTTATAAGATTTCCTTTGCTTATTTTTTCTTCAGGTAAAACATGCTTCTGCATTGAAAGTTATTCACACTGAACAATTGCAGAAGCTTCAGTCAAAGCACCAGCAAGAAGTTGAGCTTTTAGAAGATATAAGGTAAGATATAATCATATGTTTTACTTGCTTTATTCTTATGCAAGCAGTTACTTTGTAGAAAAGCTTATTCCTAAATGTATGTATATTGCATTAAGGTTATGACATTTTGTAAAATAATAAAATAATTGATTTCCTGTATCATAATTCAGTGGACTTTTGTTAAGAAATAATGAAGAAGGGATTAATTCAATTTTTAAAAAAAAATGTCACCCCAACATGAAATTTCTAAAATTGGATATAGTAGTACTATGACTTTTCTGGAGACTTCTAGAACTTTTTGTTTATTTTTGTTTATTTGTAAGGTTGTATGTCATGCTATGACTATAAACTGTTAAATGCATTAAAAAATACATTACTATCCAATTTCATCAGTAGAAAATTGAAAAATAAAGCTCCTTTAAGTTTGCAATCTTTGTTTATTTGTAAGTTTGTGTGTTATACTATAGCTATAAACTGTTAAATGCATTAAAAGTACTTAAGTACTATCCAATTACATCATTAACAAATTGAAAAATAAAACTTTGGAAATATTTTGATTTTTTTTACCCTTATTGTGTATATGGTAAAATTGAATTTTTGGTTTGAGAGTGAACTTTTTCAAGAACTAAAAGAAATTAATGCCTATTTCATTACTTTTGAACAAAAGTTCATTGATTTATAACACAGGAATATAGGGTGATGGAAATGTCATAACTCTAATGTTGCATATTATTGCTGAAGACTCCTGGTGGAATATAGGACCCCAGGCTCACTACACTAGGTATTGCTGCTGTGGTTTTTGTAGTAAGTAATTTTTTACAGAGTGGAGTTTGCTAGCCCTGCATATAGCTGGTTTAAGATTGAGTTGTTCTTATCCTAGACTAGTAGCCAACTAAAGTTAGAGAGCCTAGTCCAGGCATGGGCAACCTTTTTTGAGAAGTGGGCTGCATGAGATATGGCCCATCATCAGGCTGGTTATGCTACTAAAAAATTCAAGGTAATTTTTTGTTAAATGTACCTCGACCATTTTCACTAGAGAAGATGCTATGCATAAGACTCTGTGTTAGAAATAGGGAAAAGATAATTTTTTCTCTTTGGTAAAAAGATCTTTTCTATAAAATAGTCAAATGTTGGTATAATATTATCACTAATATCAATGGGATTAACTGTTGATGTAATACATTATGGTATAGTTAAAAGGAAAACTGAATAATTTGCTTCCCCAAACATTTTTGAGTGAGAGAGGGAGTGTGTGTGTGAATGAACAAATGAGAACAAAATTTTTAATAAATGTTATTTTCCTCATGAAATTAGGTGAACCATTCTGAGATCACAACAGGCTTCAGTTTGCTCGTTTTTCCATGCTCTTTTCATATTAAGATATTACCCAATTCACTCAATATATTTTTGTTGATATTATTTAAATATTGGACATATTTTTGTTGATATTATTTAAATATTGGACATATTTTTGTTGATATTATTTAAATATTGGACATATTTTTGTTGATATTATTTAAATAGAAAATGATAAATAAGCACACATACCAATGAGCACTAGTGGAAGGGATATTGGATGTTGTTATGATTCTGGATTTGATGTGATTTGTTTGTTAAACAGCATATCAACTCCTTATGGGTAATTTAATGCTGAAATTTAATTTTCTTAGAAAATTCAAAATAATAAAAATATATGTTATTCTGCTTTCATAACTGAATACATGGTAGATAATACTCAAATTTTGTACTTATTTATGTTTGTGTGGACATAATTACTAGAGGCAGTGATACATATTTTATGTTGTAGTTTTGTTGAAATTATATTTTGGAATACAGTTTGATAGTTCTTAAGAAATTGTAGGATATTACATGGATTAATGTCATGAAAGAGTTCTTTCATGTTGGTTGTTTGATATTGTTTAGCAGCATATTGACTTGTATAGGTTATTTAATGCTTAAATGTAAATATTTTAAACACAATTGTATGCCTTTGACTACTTATAAAATGTGTTACTGGTCATTTTACATTAAAAATGTATTGTTGGTAATTTTACTATAAATATATATTATTGGTTATTTTTTATATAAAAATGTATTGCTGATATTTTTTACTATAAAAATATATTTTTATACTTTCATGGTGTTTTGTTTTTGTTTTGGAGTTGACTATTTGCCCATAGCTGGGACCCTAACAGGTGCCACCACCCCAGGTGTGGGCGGACCTGGAAACAACATCAATTAAAAGGTGGTTTCCATGCTCCTCAGAACCTCCAATCTCTCAATCATAAGCAGTAGTTTATCGTCATACCCAGGACTTGTGATTCTGGAAGTGCAAAATGTACAGTAAAGAAAGAAAAAGTAAGACTAATTTGTGATATTGAAACCATGTCTTAAAGATATCCATCAGCATGTCTGATAATATCCTGCAGGAAAATAACTCATTATGCTTTTTTGGTCTAATTTTTACCACTGACATGAATTGGAACGATTTTATAGAATCAACTGCCCAGTCTGCTGTTAGGAATGTTGGCTTACTGTGTCATGCTGAACAATTTTTATCACCACAATCTACCTTGTACCTTTTATAAGTCTATTTATTGGTACACTGAATATTATTGCAACATCTGATTTGGTAATTCTCCTATGTATCTTTATTATGGTAATTGTTTTGATGTACTTTCTTCTTTGGTATCTTAACTTTACAAATTTAAGCTCAGCCTGACAACAAGGTCTCATCATTCTACTGTTGAAAGTGCTAGATATAACCATAAATTGTATTCCAATTGTTTCTTCTTTTGCATATATTAACTGAGGAAATCTCTTCTGTTTTTTTTTGCTATCCTGTTAACAATGATCTACAAAAATTTAAATACAATGTCAATTGTATTCTGTCTTCCTGCCCAATTCTTTTATTGTCCTCAATAATGTTTTCTCCATTTTTTTTTCACTCTCAACTTGCATCTTAGTATCTTTATTGCCTTGCTTGGGGTGAAATGATAAAAAAATAAAATTGGTAGAATTTTTTAGATTAATCCTATAACAGCTGAAGCTGGAAATCAAGCAATGACTAATACTATGTGTGAGATTCAGTGTGCAATGGGTAAATTGTCGCCATTTATTTTTAATTTCATGCATACACATTGTTTTTGATTTTGTTGACTGTGTAGTATAGTAGTATCAGTTGGACATTGTCTGTGAGAAAAAGAACATCATGGTGCAATTCATTCTACCATATATTTGTAAACAGCAAGCTGTATTGCTTCAAGCTGGAACCTCCAATATGGACATTTCAGTGTGTTTGAGTGTCAATCTGAGAACAGTGCTGAAAATTCAGAAAGAGTTGGATGATTCTAATGGTGATCATGGTGGTGTTTAATGTGATCATTAGTGATGGCAACATTATTTTTCTATTCATCATCCCACAGGGCCTCAGGTTCAACATAGGGGTCTCTATGAAGTGTCTTGAGGAGGTAGTGCTGCCCTGAATCAAGAGGGTGGTTGCTGGAAAGGCCTTTATCTGGCAACAGGACTCTGCACCATGCCACACAAGCAGGAGAACCTAGTTATGGCTGTCAGACAATTTCTGTGATTATATCACTCCTCACATCCAGCTGCTTAACTCCCCAGACTGCAGCTCCCTTGATTATTATATGTGGGGCACAGTTGAGTAAGAGACCAACAAAACTCCTTGTAATACCAAAGATGAACTGCAAGCAAGGATTATGGCAGCATTCACCAATTTAGACAATGAGACCATCCAGAAGAGCTGCAGGAGATTCTAAAGTCATCTGGAGGCTGTGGTTGAAGCCAATGGCGATTTTATTGAATCAATTTACCCTTTAGCATCTCAAGATATTTTTGTGTAATTTTGGTGAATATATGTACTAAAATGAGATGTCAGTATTATTTTCAATTTTTTGTGAATTAGATGACAATTTATCCATCGCATCCTGTATATTGGATATATCAGAATCAATCAAGTACAAAAATTATGTCACCCAGATATCTTTTCCTATTACTATATGCCTTCAGATTTCTATGTCATTTTCCATAAGAATAGAAAAAGGTGTTTTCCAGAAACTAAGCAAAGTATTAAGATATAGAAAAATATAATTAGAAATAAAGAAAAAACTGCTGAATCATTTTACAGGTTTAGCAAAAGTACTTCCCAGAAACACTTACCACATAATAGTAAGACATTAGTGGCAATAGTATTTTCATTTAACTAATATTTTACCATTAGATGAGAAATATTTCTGCCACGTCCTGTATGATATCTAATCTCCTATATGGCATAGACAACTCTGAGTTTCATTTACTTGGCATTCATGGCAAAGTAATCTTCTTACAAATGAAGAAGAAACTTGATGCTTTATTATTTAATGCTAAGAATACCATAGTGGGACATCTGAGTAATGAACGTCTTAAGAAAAATAGAAACAAGACATTTATATAAAAGAAGTTATGATAATTCCAGCAAGATGATTGGAAAATATAGTGACATACAAGCAAAGCTTAAAAACTGAATATGTTTGTAAATTACATTTCCAAGTTTTGCACATTCATTAAGACTTGTTTAAAAAATGTATTGCTGATTGTTATCAAGAAATTATTTTTCTTTGAATTTGCAGTAAAGCTATATTCATTTTTTTAGTGTCTATTTATTAGTAGGATTTCCTATATGTCAGTGATTCTCATTTGTCAATTATAAAAAGACTCAGATACCATGTGGTCAACTTGGGTAGCTACAACAAGAACACTTTTATGCATCTTTTCTTTAATATTTTATTTTTCTCATAATAAGCACTTTTAGATAATGCATATATTGCACTTTTTTAACCAATGAAATTGTTACTCTACTAAGTCATTAATTAATTTTTGGCAACTGATGTAAATATTAAACCAAGATTTAACTTATATTCAGTTGAAATGATCAAAAATCACAATCTCTTTTTTCCAGCTTTCAGTAAAATACATTTAGTGGGGATCTATATTTTTTCCTGTGTTTAGCTATCAATAGATTATGTATAAAAACTAATTCATAGTTTAAATACCTATTGTTTTATAGCAGTAAGTGATTAAGTGGTAAAAATCTGACACATCAAAGTGAAAATGTTTGAGAATTTCTGTTTCAAACTGTAGTTGTTTTTTAATTTAGACATTCATAATTGATACCTATATATAATTAATAATAATATCATAGTATGAAATATATGTGTCTGTACAGTCCATTCACTTCAATCTGAAACTCCATGGTCTGGCAATTACAATGGTCCTTCAATTTTTGAATCAATCACCATTAGTTCATTGAGCAGCTATGAGGGCAGTGCCACATGTTGGTTACAACTTTCCACAGCAGCAGAGTGTTTTAATGATACAATAGTAAGTATATACTATTTTGGGGCTTTAGGCGTTTTAAAGGCTTTGATAATTCCAGGGAGGATATAATCCAGAGAGCTCAATGTAAAAACAGAGCAAATATTTTTTATGAAAATGTTGATCTGAGGAATTAGAATCGAATTTCAATTCTAAGAAAATAATTTATAATCACCATGAACCCTTAAAGTTGTCTGTTTTTTAATATAATATATATGTGTGTGTGTGTGAGGGGGGTGGGTGGGAATGAGCTGTGTTTTTTTAGGGTGATTTCTGTCATCTGATATTTTCTGTGTCCAGGAGTGGCCTGGTTCCAAGGATGACAGATTAAAGAGGTTGGACTGTATATTAGATAAAAAAAAATAATGATTTTACTATATAATTTACATGTATTTTTGTTTTAAGTTATTTGATTGATTCATTTTCTATGTCCTATCAACCATTTGCAGGCTATTTAAAGCCAAAAATTTGGGGGGGGGGGATTGTAAGAATATATTTTTTTGAGATAATGATGGTTTAATGTTGTAGTTTTCAATGTAAGGTAACTTGATTTTTAATGGAGGTAATTTGAGAACGAGTTATTAACAGTGAATTTTTTTCTAGTCAATTTGTGTGAGCATAATACACACTGTGCATATACAGTATGTATACATAAAAATATTTCTGTGTATCTATGTACATGTGTAATTATGTATGTACTGTATATAATATATATATATATATAACAATATAGTTCATGCCACTTTGACAGTAAAATTTACCAGTAAAATAATTTGTTCATTACCATATTTGGTATAAACGCAAACATTTTAAAAAAAGAAAAAATTCAAAAATCAAACTTAGCGTTGCTTTGCGCGTTCAAAACCAATATCTCATTTTCAATAGCATTTCGGATACAATACACATATATTTTCGATGTCCTCTTATTACAAAGAGAAAAAACAAGAACAACATCTATTATATACCTGAAGATGTCTGTAGGAACAGACGAAAGCTTGTGTAAAAATAACAACTAATACGGCAGAAATTTATATGAACAAGGATCAATTCATTCATAACGGATCTGAGGTTTTTGTGTAATATTTGAATTGTTTGCGAGATGGATGTCTCGCCATTTAAAATCATTAACCTTTGCATTAGTTTTGTGTGAATAATTCATGTATTTGTAAATTGATTGCACGTTTATTATAATTTAATATATATATATATATATACATATATATATATATATATATATATTACAAAACCTAACTGGAATTGGAACTCGGCTCTCTGATTAACAATTCCAAGCCATTATCCATTTCACCACCCACACATCCAAGCTTACAGATAGTGACCAGGTTATAAATAGGAAAGTCAATTAAAAAGTTTATAGCACTGGGTTTTCAAATGTAGTGTAAATTGCTACTTGTAGATCTTCAATATTTGATTAAAAATCAAGTGGATATTAAGTGGGGTATCACTTGTGTTTCACAGTCATATCACAAATAGATTCCCCATTTTTTGTCATAGTAGATTCCATATATTTCTTCACACTATAAAACATCCCTGTAAGCATGGTTGATACATTGAGATACCATTTGAAAGGCTAGTGCTATTTAACTTTGAATTTTACTACTTGTAACTTTTGTGGCTACTTTTAAAAATAAACTGGTTTAAGTTAGGCTACAAATCAAACAATTTGAAATTTAATAGCATTAGGCTTCAAAATGTATCTTAATTTGCTACTTGTATCCCAATTTGGCAATCTTGCCTGTAAGAGCCCAAAATTTGAGAACCCTGCATATGGATCATCAATGTTTGATTAAGAAAGAAGCAAATATTAAGTAGGGGGGATTACTTTTGTTTTACAAACATATAAACAGTTCCTTCACATTTGGCTATAGTAGATTTTATGATGGATCTATTCATGTTTGTATCCCACACTTAATGTCCATGAAACATTCTTGTAAACAAGTCTGTCAAGATTTGAAAGGCCAGTGTTACTAAACTGTTTGAACTACTACTAAAATAAGCTGGACTAACTTTGGATACTAACAAAAGCAAGTCAATCCAAAATTTAGTAGCACTGGCCTTTAAATATAGCTCAATGAGACAAGCCTAAATGTAGCTCATCAATACTTGATTAAGAAACAAGTGGATATTAAGTGATGCTGTTACTAGTTTAGGATTCTTGGTTAAACAATTGTAAGTGTTATTACTTATAGCATAAGTATTTGTATTCATGTTTATTTGAAACTTGCTGAAAATTTTAAGGCCGACAAATCAAGCTTCCCTTTGATTATTTTGTGTAGTTTGTAAGAGAAGCAATTTTATTTTACTTTCATTCTATAACAAACAGCAAAATGATTTGAATGATTACACTTCCTACAAATGTGACCTTTGTCTGGAATCTGACCATAAAGGTTGTTGGTTACATCTTTCACATTTATTATTTTGAATTGTTCTCTTTTGTCTTTTTCTGCCGTTTCTGATTTCTTTATTGTCTTACTTTCATTGCTTCCAGATTCTTAGTTTATAGGTTTTTTATTTGATATTTTTTTGTGTAATGGATATCGGCTCAGAGTCGAGTTTGAATTCCAGTTGAGTTCATTAGATTCACTTGACCACAAATACCCTTGGGAAAGGTATGAATCCCTCTCTTCTCCCCCCCCCCAGCTGAATAGCAGGACAGACTGGGTTCTTTTGCTTTGGTTGGCAACCAGCCTATTGCAGAAAGAAATGGCAACCTACTGCAAGAAAAATCTTCATATCTTGTTAAAATTGTGGCCATCAATAATGAATCCTGGTCAGATTTTAATTCTCTCAGAATGGTTTCACTGAATAAGTCCAGTGAGAAGACACATCCTTGTCTTACATCCCTTTTCTATTTTTGTATATTTACTGAATTTATTTTCTATCCATATCTTGTCAGTTTGCTCCCAGTATAAGTTCTGGAGTATTCTAATATCCTTCCCAAATGTGTCAAGGTTGCCTAGCAGTTCCAACAGATCTTTGTGAGGTACTTTGTCAATTGCTTTTGCATAATCTATAAAACATAGGTATACATCCTTAAAATAGTCTATTTTGACAATCCTTTCTAATAACAAAATTAGTAGTTAGTTACTGAATAAAAATCTTTCTCAGAACATGAAGCATTTAGTTTTATCTAAAAAATGTGCAGTACAATTTACAATTGTATAGCTTCTGTATTGTATATGTCACTTTGAGCAAATGATTTTGTTGTTGCTGTTGTTGTTGTGGAAATGGCGGATATTACTTACTATACATTTGTCCCCTTGGCAAGAAATATTTTTAACTGGACTTTTGTAGGTCAGTCATTGGAATAGAGACTTGTGAATTAGTGAAATGGAAAAATAAATTGGAGGAAAAATACTTTATACAAAATCTTTGTAGATCAAATATATCTTGTGATCATTTTCGTTTATTTAATCTTATGTATAATGGAACAAGATTATTGTATGCAAATATTTCTTAATATTCTGTCTTTTTTATTATAAATTCAACATAGAAGAAATGAATAGCTTTGCTTATCTCAATATTTTTTGTATGATATCTTGTAAATATGTTCTTTTTTATCTACATTTTTAATCACATTTTGATACCTTCTCAGTTTTTATTTTTCTTCTGCATTCATTATTTTTTAAATTTCTTTTTATTATTTTTTATTTTTCACATTCTTTTTTCTCTTTTTCACATTCCTTTTTCTCTTTTTCTCACATTTTTTTTCCTCATTTTCTCACATTTTTTCTCTTTTTCACATTCTTTTTTTCTCTTTTCCTCACATTTTTTCCTCTTTTTCTCACATTTTTTTTCCTCTTTTTCACATTCTTTTTTCTCTTTTTCTCACATTTTTTTTTCTTTTTCTCACATTTTTTTTCTCTTTTTCTCACATTTTTTTCTCTTTTTCACATTCTTTTTTCTCTTTTTCTCACATTCTTTTTTCTCTTTTTCATATTCTTTTTTCTCTTTTTCTCACATTTTTTTCTCTTTTTCACATTTTTTCTCTTTTTCACATTTTTTCTCTTTTTCACATTTTTTCTCTTTTTCACATTTTTTCTCTTTTTCACATTTTCTTTTTTTTCCGTTTGTGGTTTTCATATTTATATATCTTTGTTGCTATAGCTTTTTTATTTCTTTTAACTAAAAATATATTATAATTTTGTTTATTAAGAGAAAAATACTTATGCAAGATGTAATTCCTCCTCACATTGTCAACTTCTTGATATATTTCATGTTACATTCTTTACACTAAAAATTCATTTGAACTTAAATTTGAATTGGGTTCCATCTATTTCTATTTGGTAAATCTGGCAATCCTATTTGCATGAAACATTATTATATTGTTCGGCAGTATGTTCTATAAATTATTATTATTGAGTGATGTTGGTGTACAAATATAGAAAACCCAATATACCCATCATAACACTTATCAAAGGGTGTGCCAAGGAATCACAGCCAAATTGGGTGATAGGTTTTAATAAAAGAAGCACATATCCTTAGTTAAAAATACCTTCAGGTTGGGTAACCCAATCTACTTAATCTCCAATTGAGGATGTTTTCACATATCTAGATGTGACTCCAAAGTTGCCTTGGCCATCTCTCAACACCCTGCTATGATATTCCACCACTATTCTTGCTCATGAACAAAGACATATCAGTATCAGTATCAGCTCATAGGGGGAACATGGCTATGTTAGAGATCTCAGTTTACCCTATGATTTTTAATGGACTTCCCATCAGGTTTGAATTCAGAGTTGTCCATATCCTCAATAAATTACCAAATCAAAGTGAAAGATACTGAACTACCTTATTATTTTTTGGGAAACTCTCCTCTTGGTTTGTATTCAGTTGTCTTTCTAGAGTCTGTCAATCAGGGCAAGAATGCCTAGTCTGTTGTGCTATTTAACCTGTAGGTAGAGAGATGAGATGTATTTTTGTTCTTTTTATGGATATTAGTGCAAAGGAAACACAAACTAACGACTTGAATTTGAACTCAATATACTCATTTCATTTTCTGTGCTATTAGCAGTTAGAAAATCTGCATGTCCACAGTACTTCATAGATATAACTATAATAACTAATACTTTTCTATTTGTGACTGTAGCGATATGTAAATGAGTGCCTAATTAGCATGGCTGCACTATAGACCATATAAATGCCCAAGCAGTAAGAGTAGGGTAGCTCTCAATATGCAAGATAATGTTGGACTAATAAAATACAAACGAAAGCACACATCATAAAAGTGACATTTTCTGATCATATCTCCTATATTTACTTATGATTTAGATGCAGTGATCAGTTACTATGGAATCTACTTTTATACAAGGATACCTTGAAATTCATATAATTTGCTAGACTTGGAATTTTCAAACTAGCCCTTGGTAATTCAAGGAGGGAAAATGTTACTGATAATGTTACCTCTGCAACCCTGCCCATAATCAAGTGTATTCTTTTTATTACAATATTTTTAATCATCACTCCATGTAAGGAAGTAAAGCCGCTAAGACACAAGGAATTACTGAATGTGAAAGAATAAGAAAAAAGAGAAATATTATTAAGGAGTGAGAAGAATAGGAGAGTAAGCAGGTAGAGAGTAGAAAATGATTGACAATACATTTAAATTTTTGAAGATCAAAGATGGTTAGAAAGCATGGAGCCAGAAGAGAGTTACACAAGTGAGAAGTGCAATGATTTATTCCCATTATGATATATTAGTAACAAAAAATTTTTTATCCTAATTACAAATATGATTAATGCTGTCAAGATTCATATGACAATCACATCAAATTGTTCCTTATTTCATTGTTCTCTTCAAGTAAGGTAATTATGGTAGAGTGGTTTGGTTTTGTGCTTTTTATCTATTAACTGTTGTGGCACAGAAGTTCACTTTTGGCTGGAAATGTTTCTCCACATTTTAGATGGGACAAAGACCAATTCTGGGGATTCCAACATTGTGATCAATCAGCATGACAGTGATGATAGGGACTCGGAAGTACTCAGAAAAAAAAACAACATTTGGACAGCTTTTATATAATTTATCTACTGAAAAGAAAAAAAATCATAAGATAACATGAAAAATTATATAAAAAAATTAATCAAAGCACCTCGTCCATCATTTTCAATGAAACTTCCATGAAAGAAGAATTGGTGCATAAATACACAGTGTGTGTGTGTGTGTGTGTGTGTGTGTTAAAATAGTAATGGTTAAATTTTTCAGATATGTACATCTCCACTTCCACTTCTGGCAGTTTCATGTAAGTTACAATTCGTCAGTCAGGAATGAGAAACAATGTACGAAAAGATTTTTTGTAAATTGTTATTTGATGATAGGACTGCCAGCAACAGAAGTAAGATATGTGTCTCATAAATTATTATTATTACATTTTAGGCTTTGTATTTTATATCTTGTTTTATATTTTACATTAAATACTTTCATTTTACATTTGTTGTTTTTTAAGCATATTTTATACTTAATATGTTTGAGCGTGTGTGTTTATTACTCTAGTAAGTATATGAAATTAGTTTTAAATGAAGAATCATCATAAATATATTCATTACACATGTGTGGACATGTGACCTCTTAGGTATTTATAAAGAGACATTTGGGTTCATAACCTTTGTTTTATTGACATGATGACCTACATTATGAAATATAAGTGTGAACTGTGTCCCTCCATAGGAATGACATCTGATGTTGACCTTTAGGGGTTTCAGCTGACTTAGTGTCCTTGATCCAAATTTATTTTAACTAGGAACCATATATGATGATGAGTTCTGGCATAGTTTTCAGCATATGAAGGTTGGACATCTCAGTTCTTAGAACTGAACAGCCAATCTACCCACAGATATGATTTGATTATAGTAGTGAAGGCTTGTATATAATCAACCACAATTTTTGAAATAACCAAATACAGAGAACACATGCACATAGTGTGCCATAAGATCACAAAACAATCCTCTTCAGATATTTAATTCATAGTTGTCCTTCTCTTAGATTGTTTGCCAACTGAAGCTAAAGAGCACAGTCTGTATTAATATTTAATCCATAGACAGGGGAGAGATGAAGAGATTGTCATACCTTGCTCAAGGGTATTTGCAAGAAAGTGAATGGAATACACTTGACTGGAATTTGAAATCAACTCTGATTTCTTATTTTGAACCACTATCTACACTCATCAATCTATTTCTCTCTCTCTCTCTCTCTCTCTCTCTATATATATATATATATATATATATATATATATATATATATATATATGTGTTTGTGTGTGTATATATATATATATATATATATATATATATATATATATATATATATATATATATATATATATATATATTTTAAATTGGCTCAAAAGTAGTTCTTTTTGTACTTTAAATAAGAGAAAATTATTATACATGGTTAAAAAAAAGTGAGACATGATTTTTATTAAAAATTTTATTATGCCAAAAAGAAAAAAAACATTGAATTTTGCTCTCATCAGAATATCCTCCTTTAGCCTTGATTACTGCAGCACAAATTTTGGGAATTTGTTACAAAAGTTTCTCAAAGTATAAGTTTGATAATTGATTGCATTCTTTTTTCAATGACTCTAAGAGCTCTTTTCATTTTTTTTTCACTCTTCTGTCAAATTCATCCCATAATAATTCTAGGGGTGACTTTAAACTTTTGAACTGTAGTATATATATAAGGGTACAAATACAGAAATACATAATAATAGAAGTATTTATATTTTTACTGTACTTGCTTTATTCTTACCACTAATTTTCTTGTTCATACTCTTATTGCTTCTAACATTTAATGAAATGATGATAATGTAAAAAGAAATCTTTCAAACTGATTCACAGTCATTTTTTCCAAAAGGAAGGAAAATTCAAAGAAAAATACATTTGCTTTATATCTGTACATTTCTTCACTGGTCTGTCCTTTGACAAGTAACAGATTTATTTGTTTCTCATATTTTTTTTAAAACTTACTATTCCTTTACACCAGTGTTTTCAACCAGCACCCACTTTGGGCACAAATGGATTTGTTAACACCCCCCACCGTCAAAATTAAATTAATGATTACAATGCTAAAAAAAAAAAAATTTTTTTTTGATAGTTTATCTCAATGTTTTCAATGTGATGTTTGACTTACTCTAAGTTCCATGCTGCTTAGAAGTAACTGTAGATTTCCTCGTTTTGTAATTTGCAGATGATTTCTTTGTTTAGTAAGAAGCTGTGCCACTGTATTGAAACCACATTCAGCCATATTGGAGGTTGGAAAAGCAATGAAGAAAAGTTTGATAGCTTTGCACAGCTTTAGATACCTTTTTGAAATTTTCTTTTGTAGCCAATATTGAATAATTTTTGAGAATTTGAAACAAAAATTGGATAAATGCTCACCACCTCTCTGTGTATGTCCACCCTCTACACCAAAATGAAATAAAAGCTTCCAGTGTATCCTTTCACCATAACAGAGCTGACAGGGTGGGTGCTAGCACCCATGTTGGAAAACATTGCTTTATACCTTTGGAAACTTTACTGTTTAGTCTGAAAAATTTACAAATAGATTCTTTTTTTTCTATGTCATGTTATTTCATGATGTTAAAAAACATTGTTTTAAAAAAAAATTGTTTTTTGTTGCTATAAATAACTCTTACCTCTCTACTATACATTCAATCAAACTTATCATATAGGTTACTCACTGTTTCTTTCTGTTTCTCTTGCCTTTAATATATCCTATAAGTGATAAATTCTCCAAGCCTCCTTTCCTTATTATTTAGCCTCCAAATTTCAGCTGTCACTTTCTCCTCATGTTCTTCTTAACACTTCCTTGTTTCTCACATGCTCTGTCCATGGAATTCTCAACACTTGTAAGTAAAATCACATTTCTGTCACTTCAAGTCTCTTTTATACCTGTGAGGAGATTGCCCAATTAGATATTACATAACATTACAGAACCTCTTTGTTTCTAAGGACATTTTCTTATCTCTTAATACTTTGCTTAGTTTCTGAAAGGCTTCTTTTGCTATTGCTTTGGATTTCTGTAGCTTGAACATTTTTAAGTTGTGGGGTGCACACACAGGCATGCACACAAATGATAAAGATATAATTTTAAGATATGCTATATTTATGAATGAAAGTGCTCAATATCAGAGATAGAGCATATATAAATATAAAAGTGAAGTTAACAAGTGGCAACAGCCTGTTTCACACATTAATGCAATCTTCAGGCCTGAAACACATGCATACACACACACTTACATATCCCCAACTACAATAATATAAAAAATTATTATTATAATTCAAATTAATTATACACATTTAAGTTATTTTTCAATATAATACAAATGTATACACAAATATCATAACATATCCATATATACATGGAGGTATGTAAGTGTGTGCTTTTATATATTATTTTTTGATACTATTTTTTATTTATTTATTTATTTACTTATTTATTTACCCACCCAATAGATAAAATGAACTATCATTTTAGTATGGTATAAATATCAATATTTAAATTATGCAACAGTCAGTTTTCAATCATCACCTGACACTTACATTATGCATAAAGCTCAGAGTTGCAAAAAAAATGTATATTTATTATATATATATTTTAGGAATAGATTTTCATTTATTAACCCAAGATATTTAATATATATATGTGTGTGTATATATATATATTTTAGGAATAAATTTTCATTTATTAATCCAAGATATTTAATATATATATATATTTGTGTTGTGTGTGTGTGTGTGTGTGTGTGTGTGTGTGTGTGTGTTTTAGGAATAGATTTTCATTTATTAATCCAAGATATTTAATATATATGTGTGTGTGTGTGTATATATATATATATATATATATATATATATATTAGGAATAGATTTTCATTTATTAATCCAAGATATTTAATATATATATATATATATATATATATATATATATGTGTGTGTATATATATATATATATATATATGAGTTTGGTAAATCTTATGTTTTTGGTAAGAATTTTTTTTTTTAAATTGGGTTAGTATTTTGTACTTTTATTCTACAAATTGTTTGAACTTGTAATTTTATCTTTTTTTTATAATATTCTAGTCTATGGTCAATGTTGATGTGTTGAAAATAATTCTTGGAATAATGTCATTCTATGTTATCTAATTTGTTTTAGAATCCACACCCTTCTTTCAACAATACTGTTCTGCCAATACTCAAGAAAGAGGAAGTTATTATCTGGTTGTTGTTAAAGAAATTACCAACCATCTTGAGAATGCCTGACCTTGATGTTTACAAACAAGTGTATATCAAGTAGCATACTATCCACTAATTAATTATGTGTTGTTTGAAAGGTAGAACATCAAGTTTCCTTTGTCCGCTTTCCCTCAGTAAGTCTAATTAGGTTATTATTAATGACACTCTTGACAGTGGGAATTAATCCTCCTTGTTTCAAATGAAATAGTAGGGTTAGAAACTTTTCAATGTATTTTTCTTTCTTTTAATCTTTTCAACCCTTGCAAGGCAATAATGCCACTAAGATGCAGCATGTTACAGGGAGTGAATGAGGAAGAGAAGACTTTAGTAAGGAGAAGTGAAGAGAAGACAATAAATGAACAGTATTCAGGAAGGCAGTTAGATTCAGGGAAAAAAATTGTAAAATTCTTCAAAGAATTGGAATTCTTCCTTGTGGTTCAAACCAATCTCATCATAGTAGATTAGCTGGATATCACTTTTAATCTTGAAAAAAGAATAGTGGCATGCAAAAGGTGGGGCACAGTGGAGTAATGGTAATGGCTCAGATTGAGGAATTGGAGAGCCAAGTTTGAATTCCAGTCAAATCCATTACATTCACATATATGCTATACCCTTAAGAAAGGTATGAATCCTCTTCTCCCTCCTGCTATGGGTAAATAGCAGGACAGACCGAGTTCTATAGCCTTGGATGGCAGCTGGTCTACCACAGAAAAAAATGGCAACCTACTGCAGGGAAAAAAAATATGCCTTGTCAGTCATGTATTGAAAGATACATGATCACCTAAGTGTGTATCACACATGGCACATAACTGTCTGACATGCAAAAGAAAATAGCAAAACTACCTGCTATATAAACACAGGCTCCACCTACCCATCTGTTACACCACATTAAAGTGGTGTAATGGTTAGCAAGTTTGTCTCACTAGATCAATTATGACTGAGTAATGAGTCTGATCTTCACTGGGGGCTCCTTAATCTCAGCCTTGTGCCACAACTAATATAAGCTTAGTAAACTACTTAGGGCTCTTCTACATGGTGTAATGATTAGCAAACTTGTCTTGTTAGATCAGTTACAACTGAATAATGAGTGTGATCCTCACAGGGTGCTCCTTAATCTTGATCTTGTGCACACCTAAGCTATGCCTACAAAACCACCATAAATCTCTAATGAAAAGACTGTTGGCAAATTCTAGCAACAGAGAAATTTTCATTAGCACAAAAATTGAATATGAGATGGTGCTAAAAATAGTGGGTGCCCATTCAGGTTGTCATACACAAATGGGAGTGGTAATAATGGGGTTAGCAGCCATGGTAACAATAATATTAGAAAAAGAAACATTATCTAGTTTAGTTCATCTTTCAAAATTACCAAAAATGTAAGTGGCATGTTCCTAAATGCAATATATTAGACAAAATATTTAATTAAGATATGTTAAAACTAAGTTACAGCTGCACTGATAATATGCTGCAAATTATGAAAAGCATAATGACAAGATATTAAATATGATCAAAAATACATGCAGCCACTTAAATAACTGTGGATGTTAAAAAAGAATATCCTATTGATGGTAAATGCTTGACAGAAATTGTTAACTATTAAGCCACTGTGAAAGCCAAAGATGGGTCTAATATAGTATATGTCATGATCCCGATCACAAGTTCCATAACCCATTAGAATCATAAATACATGTACTACAGCTGTAGCAGCAGTGACATTTTTTGGGCAAGATAGCCTGACAGAGCCCAACCTTCTCCAGGCTGGTTTGAATTCAGTTTTACTTCTAAACTGGTTGTCAACAAAGGCCCAAGCCCAATCTGTTCAGCTATTTACCCATAGCTGAAGGGAGAAGAGATGAATTCATAGCTTTCCTAAAGGTATTTGTGTAAAGACAAAAAAACTGGAATTCAATGATTCCTCATTCTCAGCTGTCCATTATAGCATTGCGTATAGCATAGTATATGTAGAGTTCACCAAATAATGAAATAAGAAATCTTATCAGGAAAATATGTGTTAAGGATGCATATTTTTCTGACAAGATTTCTTGAATATTCATGCTGGTAAATGTAGTTGGATAAAAAATACTGTTTAATTAAAAATATCAGCATCCATTCAAAAATAACATTTATAAATAAAAATAATTAATTAATATTTAAAAATAAAAATATGTCAGATTTAATCCATTTCCATATATATATATATATATATATATATATATGTATTTATGAATAAAAATGACAATAGGAAAACTGGTAATTGCTGACGCGTTTCGTCCAATGTGGACTTTATCAAAGCAAAATACGAAAATGAAATTAAATGAACAACGTAACTAATAAAAACATTTTCGTATTTTGCTTTGATAAAGTCCACATAAACGCATCAGCAATTACCAGTTTTCCTATTGTCATTTTTATTCATAAATATTGTCTTCTCTACCGATTAAATCGGAGAAATTTTCATATATATGTATATAAATAAAAAGAAGCGAAAAAAAACATATTTTAAATCAATTAATTTATAATATATATATATAGCAATGGGTAGGATAAAAAATTTGCATGCATGTAAAATTGCATGTATGTATAAATATATTTCTTTAGTGTTACAAATACAGTGCTTGATGTTATGAAACAGACGCTATAAGAATATATTAGTGAATATAAATAATATCCAATGTTGATAGCATGACTCAGAGTTTCATGCAGTATATGCAATCTTCAGGTGTGGAGATATTCTGACTGTTAAATAGTTCACATTCTCATGGTGATGATTCAAAATTGTGTGTTAAAACTGATTATTTAATTATTGTTACATAAAATATTAAGAATTAGCTATTAATAATTTATATCATTCAAATTCATAAGTTTGAAAGGTGAAGAATTAAAAAATAAATAAAAACATATATATATATATATATATATATATATATATATAAGTATAAATGAAAAATGATAGTAGGAAAACTGTGTAGTTTTAGCCAACATGTTTCATCCAATGTGGAAAAGACAAAAAACGAAATGAATTTATTGAAACAAAGTATCTATAAACAAAAAACAAAATGTCATTAGTAACTAGAAGAATTTACAAACACTATCTACTAACAACATTTTGTTTTTTGTTTATAGATACTATGTTTCCATAAATTCATTTCATTTTTTACCTTGAAAATGTTGGTTAAAACTACACACAGTTTTCCTGTTGTCTTTTTTCCTTTATACATATTATCTTTTTCTAGAAATTAATTCTGAGAACTTTTTACATATATATATATATATATATATATATATATATATATATATATAGGTCTGCTCTACGGTTGTATTGAGCTCTTTTGTTAGTTAGTTGTTTACTTGTGTCGGGGTTTTTTCTTTAGGCTTCAAACCTGTATCTGTGCGATTTTTTTCGACACTTTCATGTTTCTAGTTCTTTCTTTTTTTTTAAAACCTTTTTTCCCTCGAGATTGATTTGATTATTGGAAAATCAAAAATTTGAAGGTTTTTCGAAACGAGTATAGTTACCTATATTTGTATTTATGTATATATATATATATATATATATATATATATGTGTGTGTGTGTATATGTGTGTTTGTAGAATATAAACTGGAGATAATGAGACAAAGTGTAAAAGCTTTTAAATGGCACATTGCTCTGAATTCTGACCTGAAGAAGCTGAGAACAGACCTCGGTAAAATGTTTGGTTTAAAAGGTTTTCCACTTTATCTCATCATCTCCCTATATATATATATATATATATATATATATATATATATATATATATAATTTTTGAAATTGCCCTGATTATATCATTTGTAGTAAGAGACATTGTGTATGACAGTCATTTACTGTATAATTCATTAAATATATTTTTCACAATAAATTACACAGTACTTATTGTGTTACTTTGAATAACTATTTTACTACTTATGTAATTATAAAAACAGTCTAAGTTCCAATAATATAATTGACAGATCATTATAATAAAGCTCTGTTTATTATTTACAGTTAATTTGTTTAAATAATGCACTGACTAACATTTAAAGTCTTTATCAAGGAGTTCAGTTTATAATTAAGTCTTTGGAGAATTGTGCCAGAGAGTTCTTGGTAATTATTTTATTGAAACTTCAGAAATAAAATGAACTAGCTCAAGAGGTATAAAATAAATAATATATTTTTATTTATTTGATATAGAGTGAATCCTTTGATATTTAGTGTCATAAAATGTTTGTTTATAAGGTGGATATTGGTAGCAGTTTGGAGAAAATCTGTTTCAGCTCAATGTTGGTAGTTTCGAAGTCAGACCTTACTAGTAGTAGTCACCTTAGAAATAGGTCAGTGTCAATCTACATCCAGCATTTTTCAGTGGGGTTTAATCTTTTCTTCTTCTTCCACTCTTTATTTGAGGGTTGCTTTCTCATTAGTTGAGAGAGAAGTATAGAAAGAGGTAGAAAGAGGGAGAGAGTGAGAGAAAGAAAGATATAAGGGTTTTAAAGAAAAGCAATTGCCTTATTTTAACTTTGAATTCTTTTTTTGTTTTTGTTTATATATTTTATTTTCATATTTCATTTTATTTTTATTGGGACTCACTACAAGTCTAATACTAAACTGGATCATTATTTTGTATCTATCAGGTTAGCTAAACTAAATATTTATTTTTTTGTTTAATCATGGAGATTTTCTAGCTAAAAGTTATGATTCTTTTCAAAATTATGATTTTTTTACCATGACTTTTCTTATAATATTTTTCTCAATACTGAAAGATCAAGACTTAACTGTTATTGTCTTCTCCCAGAAAGTCAAAAATGTTAACCTCTTGACAACATTAACTATAAGCCTTCATAAAAACCTTGTTTAGTATTTTCATTGTTATAAAATAAAATAAGACATATCTCGGCTGATTTGCAAGCAAATAAACTAACATACTTAAGAACGAGAGCCGGATGTGAACGGGACAAAGCCCTGTCACAAAATGACCATTATCGTCGTCTATGCATAAACCCAATGCACGAGTTTCGGTCAAAAAATAAAATAATATTTTAAAGTGTTTCTATTTTTCGACCAATAAAAATGCTTACCTCCTAATTATACTCGTGTTGTTTTTTGAGCCTGTTAAGCCATAAAAAACGCCATAAAAGGGGTCACATGGGGAAGTACACCAGCAGTCAACAGGAGGCCAGGGAAGAGACCTGTCACGGTCAGTCAGCAGCAGTCAGCAGGAGGAGCGCCACGCCAACCAGTGTGATCTACTATGAGAGATCAACCTAGCCGGCTTAGGAACTATACCACAAGGTAGCTGTCCCAAACCCACATGTTCCTATTAAAATAAATCACGTAATTCTATTTCTGCTGTTGTCATATTTCCTTTGTGCAACCATACGCTTGTCTATAACATTATGTCTGCATTTATAACTATAATATAAATTCAGTAAAAACCTAGATTTCTAAAATAAAATATACTCATGTAAAATCTTTTGTGAAATCTCCCTTACCTCAATTTAAATATGATTATGATGATGATTATTTTCAAATAAGTTATAATTCAATAAATATATAGCACAAATCAATGATCTCTTCTAAAAGTAGGTGCCTTCACAGATTCACTAAAAAATTAGGATATATGATGAAAAAATGTGCCAAAATTTTATTGTCAAAATTTTATTAAGAGAAAATTTTACATTTTTTGATCCTTTTTAGAACATTTGAAATTTTGGTTAAAAATGTTCTTTTTCTTGTGCTGGCAGGGGACCAATGATTAATATAGGAAATTTTAGCATCTTTTTTGCACTGAAATTAATATAAATATACATCAATGTGTACATTGATTTGGACATTCTTGCAAAATTTAAATAATTGTTGAACTATAATGAAACTTTCAGTACTTACTCACAAATGAATTAAAGTATTTTAGAAATGTTTCTTTTTTAGAAAATCTTGGCAAAAACATTTTTTTTTATATCTGTTATCACCACCTCACCACTTATTTAATTTTATAAAATTTTGAGAAATTTATTTTTAAATTACTTATATGCAGAACTCCTTGGATAATTTAAATCTTCTTTAGGTTTAACATCCCAACTATAGGGAAGATTTTTAAAAGGCTGGAAATTTGATGTACATACTGCAGAAAGAAATGCCAACTTACAGGGGAAAATTTTCTGCTTAGTCAGTCATGAATTGAAAGAGATATAATCATCCAATCATGTATCACGTATGATACTTAACTAACTGAACCATGCAAATACACATATAAATAGACAGAAGAAAAAAAAAATCTTTATGTTGTTCAAGTTTATAATCTAATAAAAATTTAGTCTGTCAAGGATTCTTTTTGAAAATTTCACATTGCAAGAATTTAAGACTGGAAAATTGATTGGTTTTACATATTGATTGTTTTCACAGTCTGATTCATATAGGAGATATTTTTTTATATTGGTTTTGTAATCAAAGTTTTTATTTTGCCAAATTTGGCATCTTGCTGCCGGGAGGTTTTTAGTAAATATTTATACTTTGATTCTTACTACTTCTTATTGGTAAACCATAATGGAATATAAAATAAGGTCAAATGTGTGTATGTGGAGGTAGATATTTGAACTTTGAAGCAACCAAGCTGCTTTCTTGTGTTGAAAATAACCCGTGTTTGTACCTAGGCTTGAATGGTGACCATATTAAGCAATGAAACTAGTTTTTTATTAGCTTTGTATGGTACATGGTCAAATAAAATTGAGTAGAAGATTATTTTTGTGTTATTCTTACAAGTTGACAAGAGGTCAATCAACATTCAAAATAGTGCAGATGTTTTCAAATTAACCTAAATTACTTTAGTTAGGCTTATTACTGTTTAAAATAGTTTTTGTGAGGGGAAGAATAATGTAACATAAATTATTTTCTTCAAGGCTAATTTTTTAAGTATTGGGCTGTGTTTTTGATTTCTAACTCTCTTAAGAGCTCCTATATAATTTTTGCTTTTATTCAGTACTATGCATATAGTGTCTTTCAATGACCTGAGCACTTCTGAAATGTTTTACATACTAGAAGTTCTCTATTTTTGTGTTTTGAAGCTTCATAATTGATAACAGATAGTCATTTCTGGATTATATTTCAAGAGACAAATTACTGTTCTTTAGACTCATTTTGGGAAGTATAGTCAGATATGGTCTAATTTCCTAGAGAAAATAGAGACAAAAAAGACATTAATATTTGATATCAGGAAATTTCTAGGGTACATAATGAGGGTTTAGAAAATTTCATACCCATGGGACAGATTGAATGAAGAGAGGGACAGAGGAAAACAACACATAACATACCTGAGTAAACGTACATCAGAAAAAGGTTTAGGAGAGAAAACAAAACTATCAAATTTATTAAGAGTTACAAAGGACAGGAAATTGTGGAGAGTCATGGTCACCAATGTCTTGAAGGGATATGGCACAAAGAAAAAGAAGGCCCAAATTGTAAAGGTTGCTTTAGTAGCTATGAAACCTTGTTTAAAATAATGATTCAAAATCTCAGTACTTGTATTTGCCATTATAACATCTGAAACAAAAGGTACAACTGATTAATATTTTTTTTAATCGATTCACCCCAAACAAGACAAAAATGCCACTAAGATGCAAGGGATTACTGGGAACAAAAGAGAATGAAATGATTTTAGAAGGAACTGGCACCTCAATCCTAAACAGAGAACAGGTAATAAGCCTCTACTACAGTTCAAAAGACTGGGGAGGAGTGTGAACAGGGTGATAGACAAACACATCTACTCTTATTGAAAGGAAAAAAATATTTCAGAGTTCAGATGAGGACATTAGAAGTATAAAGTTAAAGTAGATTTTAGAAGTAACTGGAACACCAATCCTAAACAAGAAACAAGGGATAAACCTCTGCTCCTGTTCAAAAGACAGAGGAGGAATGTGAAGTGAATGATTAATAATAATAATAATAATAATAATAATAATAGCTTCTGATCTTCATTGGATGTATTAACTTGTGTATGTTTTGTCTTGGCGAATTAAGATAGGATATAGTAAATATCCTATTCACTGAACTTAATCTGTTGAGCATATCCCCTTTGAATCTTGAGACTGTTCTTATTTGTTCATGTACAGGGGTAGTGGGGAAGCATCATGGCCAAATGTTGAGAGGGCTGTTCTTTTCTTTAAATTTGAAGGATGAAGTAGCCAAGTTAATTTGGGAACACCTTCATTTGGAAACCTGAAGTATTTCTAAGTAGTCCCCACTTGTAATGTTATTCACTGCTATTATCAAAACCTATCAAATAGATTTGGTTGTGAGGCATGTGTCTGCTACCCTTTATCAGTTAAGATGTCATGATGGGTATATTGGGCTTCATATATTTGTACCCCAGTGTAATTTTGTTGGTATGCAGCTCACTAATTCAATAATAATAATGATGATTATGATGGTGGTGGTGGTGGTGGTGGAGATGATGATGAGGAGGAGGAGCAGGAGTACAATAGACACTGTGACCAGAATTAATCAATTTTTCAATTTTTTTTGCATATCTTTATAGATTATGTACTCCAAATCATAAATGATTAAAAAAAATTTTTTTATTTAATTTTATAATAGTTAATATGGGGGTCCAATTTTCTATGTAAATTCATTTTAAATTGATCCCCTTAGGCAAACCAAAACAAAGTAAATTTTTTTTGAAATTCATAATCTAGAGTGCATAAATAATAGAGGTACATGAACAAAAAACTTCAGTAAATGAATTTCAAAGATTTAAATTTTTTTTTTAATTTTTAAGAAATCATGTTATATGAACATATTTGTTTAGTGGGGGATCAATTTACAATGAATTTATGTCACAAACTGGACCCCCCCATATTAACTGATATAAAATTTGAAAATAATAATTTTTTTTGATATTCATGATCTGGAGGGTTTCATTTAAAGTAACATGGGAAAATGTCTGCGGAAAATGATTATTTTTGGTCACAGTGCCTATTTTATACTACTAGTACTACAACTTTTTTTATTTTTTTTTATTTAAGCATTTCACCCCAAGCAAGGCGGGAAGCCACTAGGATGCAAGGGGTTATAGAAGATTTGGAGCAAGAGCAGATAGGAGTGATAGAGGAAAGGATGAGGAGAAGGATAGTGGATAGATCAAGGCAACTGGAGATATTGATTGACATTACATTTGAATAGTTGGAGATTATAGCTCTCAAGGAAACAGGAATAGGGAAGGGAGTTCCACAGGCGAGAGGTGCGAAATATGAAGCTATTGGAGTAGAAGAGACAGCTTTATTTAATAGTTTCAACAGTGAAAGGGTGAGAGCGGGATGCCAGCCTCATAGGGCATTTGAATTCATGAAGTCTGGGAACCAGCAAATGCAGCTCTTCAGAGCAATTATCATGAAAGTATTTGTAAAAAAGACAGAGAGAGGTGACGGCGCATGTCTGAGAGAGTGACTGTAGACGAGATGCCAGATCAGGGCCAATTATATTGCATATCCGCCTCTGGATTTTATCAAGAACCCCAAGGCAAACAGAAGGGGCTCCAGACCATATATGGCAGAAATACTACATGCAAGGGCGAATAGTTGATTTGTAGATTTGAAGTATCGATTCCGGGGAGAAAAATTTCCTGGCGTGGCACAGGGAGCCAACTTTCCTTGCGGTGGATGAAGCAATTGACTCAATGCATTTGTTCCATCTCAACGTGAGACCAAGCAGACGCAGAGAGGTGCTCTCGAGAAGTTGAGCATCAGACATTCTAAGGGGGGGGCAGGGTACACAACCAATTGGAGGTCCTTTTCGAGACGCACGGCCAGGTTAGTTTTGTCAGTAACATTAGATTTATTTTTGAGGCAGGAGTAAATTGTAGTGTCATCCGCATAGATGCCAACTTGGGAATCTATGGCGTCAGGAAGGTCGTTGATGAAGATAAGGAATAGAGTAGGATCCAGGATGGAGCCGTGGGATAGGAACTGGAGGAGAATCCGTTGAGAACGACCTTCAATTCATGGTTTGACATAATTGGTTGTATTAGATCAAATAATCGACCTGTAATACCATAACCCTAGAGCTTGCGAAGAAGGCCGGCATGCCAAACCCTATCAAACACTTTGGAGATGTCTAGGGCCATGGCACGAGCTTCTCCGTTATTTTGAAGAGCTTGGTAGACAGTTTCAGTGATGGCTGTAAGCACATCAGCTGTAGATCGGGCAAAGCTGAAACCATATTGCTTGTCTGAGAGCAGATCATGGGATGTAAGGTGGTTAACCAATTTGGCGTTGATTAGGGCTTTGAAGACTTTGCCGAAGAGGGGTAGGAGACTGATAGGATGGTAATTAGAAGAGTCAGAGGGGTCACCAGAGTTCTTAAAGACAGGAACAATGGATGAGGACTTCCAGCGGTTAGGAAAACAAAATTCCTTGAGGCAGTAGTTATATAGTTTAGAGAGGGCGGTTGCCAGTTCAGGCGTGCATTTCTTCAAGACAATGGCTGGTATCCCATCCCCACCACTAGCCTTGTTGGGGTCTAAATTGGAGATAATGCCCAATACCAAAGACGGGGTTATGTGTAACCCACTCAGTAGGGCCTCAGTTCTAAGAGGGAAGTTGGGTATGGGTACACCGGAAGAGTCGAACATTGAATTGAATGAAAATTTCCGAGCAAAGCATTCAGCCTTGTCAGCAGAGGAGGTCAGGATCTCGAACTGGTTGAACAAAGGAGGTATAGATTTGCTATTGTTCAGTACGCTCTTGCAGAGACACCAATAATCTTTGGAACCAAATTTGTGAGATGCAATATGCTCCTTCATCCGAGCAGCAAATAGTAACTTAGCTTTGTTGAGGACACACTTACACTTGTTACAGACGGAGGCAAAGAGGCATCTATTGCAGTTCGACATGTCGCTATGAAATAGGTGAAAGAAATGGTTCCTATGGGCAGTGGCAGCTGAGCAAGCAGCGGAGAACCAAGGGGAGGAGTGTGACTTGACCCTATATTTCCTTGAGGGGATGAAAGCATTGATTCCAGCTTTAACCCAGGATGAGACCTCAGAAGCACATTCTTGAATGGGGAGCATAAATACGACATCCCAGGGGACATCCGGAGGAAATCACGGAACGAGTCCCAGTCAGCTCGTTGATAGTAGAATGAGGTTCTAGTAGTAGGAGGTTCTTTGCAGGGAGTGGAGTTGAAGGAGATGTTAACAGATACTACAGCATGATTGGAGTTACCAAGAGGGCAGAGTTGCATGGTGCTACAAGACTCGGGGATGGAGGTAAAACACAGATCGAGAAGAGAGGCCTTACCTTCCCGGTTGTAGGCAAAATGAGTGGGGAAGTTAACTATCTGCATGAGGGATTGAGAAACTGAAAAATTAAGTGTTTGAATGCCTGCATGGTCAGTAGTAGCATTCTTAAGCCACTTGGTATGATGGGTGTTAAAGTCATCAAACACGAATATGTGAGCAAACGGATGGAGGGAGAGAGCCTTGTCTATGCTGTCAGAAATGCTATAAAAAATTATGACTAATCAAAGAAAAAGTCCAAGCTACTCAAAGATAAATGCCTGATTCTCAAATTACACCAGAACAAAATAATGCCACCTAAAATAATCTATCTATAGCAATCAAGCAGTCAAATCATAAATAATGTTAAAAATGACTTAGAAACAAAAGGGAACTCTACCTTCCCATTGTGATCAGTGCTTAAATACTATTAAAGAAATATTTGCAAGCCTACATCTCCTAATGAGATGGGGAGGAAAACTTACACTAATGGGAACTTCCCATACTCTTAAGGAAATAATTTTTAAAGATTTTATTCAACTTTTATCAATTCTTAAGCCATCATAATTTTATTTCTTTTAACATTTCATAAAATTGATTTTAAGATATCTTAACAATGAAAACTTTTTATTTGATGTTAGCCTCTTTTCAGATTATTGTCTTTATCCTACTTTCAAACTCCTTAAACCAAACATATTGCTATCAGTTATGGCATTATCAGTTTGATGCTTTGAAGTTCCTGGTTGAGACTTGTGGACAGTTTGTTTAACAAACAAGCAGATTCCAATAATAATAATAATAATAATAATAATAATAATAATAATAATGCTGCAGCAGTAGTACCATCTGAGAGAAAAAACCTCCATGAAAATTATTAACAGGATGTGGGGAATAAAGACTGAGACTGTACCAGTAGTAATCAGAGCTCTGGGCTTTATGAGAAAAGGAATGGACAATTTTACTAACAGTGTCCAAGGTAACATCAGCATACAAGTTGCCCAGAAGATCGCCTTACTAGAAAAATTCCATATACTAAGAAAAGTGATATCTGTAGGGTCGAAGGACCATGGTTTGGACCCAGTCCTTCAGCATATAAATCAGGAAAAATAACATACACAAATGATAATAACAATAATAATATTGCATTACAACATAACAGTACCTTAGGGTAAGAACATCATGAAGGTGGAGCAGGTGAAAATACAGAAGTACCAAGACCTGGTAGGGCAAAAGAGAAATATATCAAGCAGCAGCTCAAGTTATCCCTTTTGTTGTTGGTACACTTGGGACTATTTCCAGGAATCATTTTGCTATGCAGGACAGCTTGGGGATACCTAACAGAACACTGCTTGGAACAGCTCATATGATAAGGGAAGTGTTATGTATCTATGCTGTAGGTAGAAGCTGAGATATGATCATCATCACCTGGTTGAAACATCTAAAAGTCGAAGGGGGTATCAAATAATAATAATAATAATAATAATAATAATAATAATAATAAACTGAAAGAAACTGGTATGAACACCACCCAGACCCGGTTATGGAGATAGAACCTGTTACAATTCTATGGGATTACACAATACACACTGACAGAACAATCAAGGCCAACCGGCCAGATATTGTTATTAAAGACCACAAACAAAAACGGTGCCTCCTTATTGATATGGCAGTCCCTGCTGACTGCAATGTATCTTTGAAGATATTCAAAAAGTTGTCAAAGTACAAGGACCTTGAAAAAGAAATCTCAAAAATGTGGCATATGGGAACATCAACAATCCCTGTTGTAGTTAGAGCCCTAGGACTGGTTGGAAAAGATTGCAGTAGACTAATTGAAGGGATTCCTGGAAGTCCATGCCTCAAGAAGATACAAAAAATTGTTCTGACAAGTACAGCCCACACCTTACGAAGGGCTTTATCTATGTAATTTTTTTTTTTTTTTTTTGTCAGTGGAATGTGTCGTGACGCCATTTCTAACCTTACATCCCTGGGCGGGACCCGGAAAGAAATGTGTAAATGCCAGAAATCAAAGAAAATAAAAATAATAATAATAATAATAAACACAAATTTGTGTTCTACTTACCCATTGATGCTCCCTTAATGAAATATTTTAAGACAGGTGTTATGAAACAGTACTCCCAAGGTATAGGATAGGAGTTCAATTTTGGTTGGAAGTTATTTCTTTATTTTTATCCTTTTTACTGTAGCAATCAAAGAGTGTGATGACAAAAAGGAATAACAATGATAATAATAGTAATAATAACAAAAATGGTACAGTAAAAAAATAGCCTTCAAGATATATTTGGGAAATAATTATGGCCTCAAGTGCACAGAGAAGTGGTATGGGCATTCTCCATCATCTATAGTTGAGAATGAGCAAGTGAAGTTTGTGGAATACAACCATCTTGACTGACAAGCGCTTGGAAAGCAATTGCCCTGATATCATACTTGTACACAAGAATGGCTATGGATGGATCCTGATAGATATTATGATACTTTGGGATGAGACTATTGTGAAGGTAGAGCAGGTGAAAATACAAAGGTACCAAGACCTGGCAGGAGAAATCAGAGAAATATATTAAGCAGCACCTCAAGTTGTCCCTTTCATGGTTGGTACACTTGGGACTATTTCCAGGAATCATTTTGCTATACAGGATAGCTTGAGGATACTTGACACAGCAATGGTTGGAACAGTTCATGTGTGAGGGAAGTTTTGTCTCTCTAAGCTGTAGGTAGTAGGTGAGATATGATCATCACCACCCAGCCAAAACAATTAAGAGTCAGAGAGTAGATATCAAACCAAATAATAATATGGAGGAATCATTGATAGTCATTAGATGTGTACATGAAATAAATTTAGAACAAGGGTTTTTAAATTTAATATATACATTAAATAGTGAAATTTATTTAAGGTATAAACTAACTATATTGCATTTTTAAATATCAAAGTTTTTCATTACAATAGAAAAGTAGGTTAATTTTTTGACAATTATTTCTTTTTAGTAATTATTATAAAAAAATTATTGAAATTAAAATAATTTATTTAAAATTATTATATATAAAAGCCATTTTCACTTTTGGCCTGTTTGTCCTTGTGTTGGCATTCAATCATGCTACTGGAAACAAAATAAAAAGGAGAAGAAACTGTGAACAGACAAAAGCACAAAATGAGCTCTAATATGTTTGTATTTTCAATAAAGGTAGGCAAATAATATCACTACTATTACTACTGATACTGCTGTTCTCTCAGACTCTTTTATTGTAAAATTGTTTAAACATTATAAAAACAGAAAGGTATAAAAGGTTTTAGAAAATTCTAAAAAGATAAAATTCATTTGTGTATGTGTTTTTGGTTGCAATATCTATTTGTATAATAATAACAACACATCATTTTAGAAATTCAGATAGAAAGAAGGCCAGAGGGTATAGTGACCAAAATGTTATAATAAAGACAACAAAAATGAGGAAACTGGTCCGAATGATTCAATGTATAATAGTAAGAACACCTCATCTGAGAAATTCAGATAGAAAGACGGCCTGAGGATACAGTGACCAAAATGTTATAATAAAGACAACAAAGATGAGGAAACTGGTCTGAATGAATCAATGTATAATAGTAAGAACACCTCCTCTGAGAAATTTAGATAGAAAGACGGCCTGAGAGTACAGTGACCAAAATGTTATAATAAAGACAACAAAGATGAGGACAATGGTCCGAATGAATCAATGTAAGAACACCTCCTCTGAGAAATTTAGATAGAAAGACGGCCTGAGAGTACAGTGACCAAAATGTTATAATAAAGACAACAAAGATGAGGAAATTGGTCTGAATGATTCAATGTATAATAGTAAGAACACCTCCTCTGAGAAATTTAGATAGAAAGACGGCCTGAGAGTACAGTGACCAAAATGTTATAATAAAGACAACAAAGATGAGGAAATTGGTCTGAATGAATCAATGTATAATAGTAAGAACACCTCATCTGAGAAATTCAGATAGAAAGAAGGCCTGAGGGTACAGTGACCAAAATGTTATACTAACGACAATAAAGATGAGGAAATTGGTCTGAATGATTCAATGTATAATAGTAATAACACCTGATCTGAGAAATTCAGATAGAAAGAAGGCCAGAGGGTACAGTGACCAAAATGTTATAATAAAGACAACAAAGATGAGGACAATGGTCCGAATGAATCAATGTATAATAGTAAGAATACCTCATCTGAGAAATTCAGATAGAAAGAAGGCCAGAGGGTACAGTGACCAAAATGTTATAATAAAGACAACAAAGATGAGGACAATGGTCTGAATGAATCAATGTATAATAGTAAGAACACCTCATCTGAGAAATTTAGATAGAAAGACGGCCTGAGAGTACAGTGACCAAAATGTTATAATAAAGACAACAAAGATGAGGACAATGGTCTGAATGAATCAATGTATAATAGTAAGAACACCTGATCTGAGAAATTCAGATAGAAAGAAGGCCCGAGGGTACAGTGACCAAAATGTTATAATAAAGACAACAAAGATGAGGAAAATGGTCTGAATGTATCAATAATAATAATATCACTTAATCTGAGAAATTCTGATTAAAAATAGGCCTGATGGTACTGTGAGCAAAATGTTATAATAAAAACAACTGGTCTAAATGAATCAATGTGTAATAGTAACAACATCTTGTCTCAGAACGCCAAAGTATCTTATCCATTTTTGAAGTTTCTTATAAACTGAATTTATAAGTTACTCAGTAAAACAACAATCCAGAAATAGTAAAGAAGAAATGATTTTCTAGTTTTACTCCTGAGGGATTATGGGCAAGAATATCTTTTGCCTTGTCAACTAATTTAGAAGTAGTGATATGAGAATATGTTTGCTATTACAGATGGAAATGTAGCCATTCTGAAGGAAATTAAAACTGATTCTACATGACCTCTCAGTTAACAATCACATTTATTTGCTAGAAATAGCATTGGAAAATGCCATTAAAGTGCTTGAGAAAGAAACACCATAGATTTCCTTAATATGGGAATATTTGATTCTTGACAATGTTTTATTTATTTTTTATCTGTAAAAGCAATTACCTCCTAATGTTTTGGTCATGTGTGAAATTAATTGATTTTCATTTACAAGCAATGTGTTGTAAGATACAAAGTAAAAACACTAAGCAAAAATACAGGTTTATTTTGATTTGAACATAAAATTTTAATATGTTTGTCAGATTTACTTAACATGTACATACATGTGAACTTACAAATGTATATGGCTGTATAAAAGTGAAATGTTAAATAGGTATAAATTGGGTTAAGTATGTATGCTTGTTTTTTTGCTGGCATATCAAATCCTTATGGGTCATTTAATGCTGAAATTTAATTTTTGTGGGATCATTAGTAATTTCTTTAACAAATGTATTACTGATAATTTTTTTTTATTACAGAATTGTATTGCTGGTAATATTTTTTTACTATGAATATGTATTGTTGGTAATATTTTTTAATATGAAAATGGTATTTTTACTATAATGTTTTTTATACTTTCATAGTGTTTTGACCCCAGTTTGGAGATTAACTATTTGCCCATAGATGGGACTCTAACAGATGTTACCACACTGAGTCAGGGTGAACCTGGGATGAATTAAGAGCTGGTTGTATGCTCCTCAAAATCTCTCAATACTTGCTGCTGAATGTAGTTTATTGTCATACCCAGGATGAAGTATGTATGAAAAATATATATGAGTGAAAGAAAGAATGGGCAAGATCTACATAAAAGTAAAATATTAAATATAAATAAATTAATGGTATGATGATGACTGCAACTTGATTTTGAGTAATGTCATTACTTGATTTATTCTCAAATATGGGTAGCACAGACATGGCTTTTTAGTCCAGCTAGGGCGTTACATTCTTTTGTAAAGATGTGGCAATATTGGCCACTCTTGTGGTAGTTATATTAATATTTTGGTGAACATTCAATGTGCAGCCACTTTGATGATTTTTGAGGTCTTCCTTATTAGACAGATGTGACCATATTCCTTACACATTATATCAAATTCTGTGACAACAGTCTAAGGGAAATTAACATCAATATCCAAATGAACATCTCTCTCAACTATTTCATGTTCTATACGACTGGATGAACAATCTAGAGCTAGAGTCATCTCAATCATTTCATATTATGTAGTGTATTCTGGATACATTCTTTATACCTCAATTTTGGTTTGTGTGCTGGTCTTTTTTCTTTGGCCAATTAATCATACAAAAACTAATTAGGGATCACATTGTCCTTCATTCTGACCACTTGACCACTCCATTGCAACTAATGCTGAAGTACCAGTGACTCTGTATTGATAGACTGACTGCATTCAAGGATATCAATGTTATTCACGTACATTTACCACTGGATACCCAATATATGGTAGAGACATTTTTGGTGAAATTACTCGTCTTTTCCTGTGTCGCTGGTAACTGACACACATTTCCCATGCATATAACAATGACAGTTTAATACAAGTGTTGTAAACCTTTAACTTCATCTCAATCAAAATTCCATGCTGAGATCATAGATGCCTATCCAGTTTTCCAAAAGCATTACAGGCATTTCTGATAGCAAAGGAGATATTGTCATCAACAGTATTACTCATTTTTAAAGAACTGCTTAAATACACAAGCTTTTCTACAATCTGTAATTTCTGAGCATACACATAATTCCTTGAGTAGGCTTTATTTAGAGCAAGCTGGTGCATTATGGGAGTTTTTTTCAGGCTAATTGCTAGATCACCTGTGCTGCATGCCATAACAAAGGAACCCCTATGATGTAGCATGTCACCCTGGGTGAGATCATAGATCATAGATGCCCATCCAGTTTTCCAAAAGCATTACTGGCTTTTCTGATAGCAAAGGAGATATTGTCATCAACAGTATTACTCATTTTTAAAGAACTGCTTAAATACACAAGCTTTTCTACAATCGGTAATTTCTGAGCATGCACATAAATGATTTTTCATTTCAGGCGGACATCAGTTTATATCTATAAAATCTATTGAGCCCCCAAAATATTTCAAATTTATATATATATATATATATATATATATATATATATATATATATATATATTTTATGAAATGGTCTAAGTCCGACAATTATTTTAATATATTTTCTGTTTATACATTATTTTTATAAAACAGTATTAACAACATTTACTGGCCTGAATGTCCAAGAAATTTCATAGAAAATATGTGTTCTCCAACAGGAATTGAACCTATATCCTACACAGAACTGTTATATAGCCTGATGTGCTATACTATTTTACTACAGAGGAAGCAACTGGTTACCAAGATTAAATTACTGTTTTTAAACTACAAATTTCTCATGATTTCTTTTGAACACTCATATCTGCTTGAAGCGTATCTTAAAATAAACACTTTAAAAACAGTAATTTGACCTTGCTACCAGATGCTTTCTCTGTTACTAAATGGTATAACATGTCAGATAATATGATGGCTTTATGTAAGATACAGGTTTGATTCCTGTTGGAGGGCATATATTTTTTATGAAATTTCTTGGATATTCTATATTTCTTGGATAAACAGAGCATTTACTTAAGTATTTGTAGGTATAAAAATAGCATATAAACAGAATATATATATATATATATATATATATATATATATATATATATATATATATATATGTATTGCTAATAACTTTTTTAAATTCAGAAAGAAAATAGGTCAGGAATTAATGCAAACATTACTGAAAGATGATATATATATATATATATATATATATATATATATATATATATATATATATAAAACGTAAAAAATATTCCTAATGATTTTACTATATATTGAAAATTAAAAAAGAAACAGACTGTTAGTGATCAGAAAATAATGTAAGCAATACTAATAGAATAGAACTATTATATGTATGATTTAAGTGTATTATTTATGATTTTACTATAGAAATGCATTGAAAATTACGAAGTTATTATTAAATCTATTCTATCACATTTGGTTTGATGCTCCTGCTATATATTTTTGATAGAATCCAAAGAAGAATCTGCAATGTTATTGGTCCTGACTTGGCATTCCAGCTTCAGCCATTTTCCCATCATTGTGATATAGCCTCCCTATGCCTTTCCTATAAATTCATTCATGGTAATTATTCTGATGAACTTTTCTCTATGGTACCTGAACTTTATGAATTTAAACGCAGTACTTGATTGGAAGCTAGGTTTCATCATTTTACAGCTGAAATGGCTAGATGTAACAACAAGTTCTCTGCTAACAGTTTTGTCTATCACACTTCTTGCTTGTGTAACTCTTCTGTCTTCTTGCTTCCCAGTCAAATTTTATCTTCAAAAATTTAAATACAATGTCAGTTGTTATTTCCTGTCTTTTTAATTCTTGTTATTTTATTGTTCTCTCTGCTTTATAATGTTTTTTTGTTATATTCTCTAACACTCAGTAGCCCCTTGTGTAGCTTTATTGTCTTCCTTGGATTGAAATGATTAAAAAAATGTTAATGTATTGCTAATGACTTTACAATAGAAATGCATTGGAAATTATGAAGAAACAGATTTCCTGTGATCAAAAATTATTATCAACATTACCAAAATTATTGGCACTGAATACGCAGCTTAGATAATAATGGTAAAATGATAATTTTAGTGAACTGATCTGAACTTTGGTCCAAAACAACCTGAACTGAGTGGGCTTGGTTTGAACTCCATGAATGTTGAATCATGACAGTGATGGATTGCCTTTGTCTAAATTTTTATATAAGACTGAGAAATGGGGGTGATAACAGGCAGTAGATTTGTGGCACGAGAGATGTCAAGAGTTCTGTCTCTCACTTAATTTCTCTTGAACGCATTTCCTACAAGAAATGATATCTACTCCATCTTTTCTAAATAAAATTAGAAAAAGAGAAATACAAGGGAAATTGCTTGTTGTTGAATCAGTCTGTTGATGCAGCATTGGTGTCCCTACTAAGAAATTGCTGATAGACCACCACAATATAGAGATGACACATAACATTTGTAATTTTCTAAAATGATTCCTTTATTACAGTTTATGAACTTTGAATATTTTCATAAGTTTAGAATTTTTATGCTTAATTTTGCTTAAATTATAAAAACATTTGGAAATCCACTGAATAGGTAGTGATGGACAAAATATTAAACTGATAGACATTTGCTTAATTTCAAGTTCTCATTTCTTAATTACCTAAGTTTAATAAGTAAAGGGTCAAGATGAAGCATTGATGTTTTGATTGAATTGTGGATAAAATTGTTAGTGTTTAACTTTCATTTTATATTCTGTTGAAAAGTACTTGAAGTTTGAAGATTTGTATGCTTTCTGGCATGATTTATAAATTACAATTTTTAGTGCATATTTTTTTATACTTAGTTTGTTTACTTTTACAATAGGCAATATAATTTAAGTTTAACTTTATTTTAAAAATAAAATTAGAAAAAACAAACAGGAAAATTGCCTGTTGTTGAATCAATCTGTTGATGCAGCATTGGTGTCCCTACTAAGGAATTGCTGATAGACCACCACAATACAGAGATGACACATAACATTATATATGTAATATTTTTAAAAAATGATTCTTTTTTTTATTTTTATTACAAGCATCAAGATATAAATATATGCTCTTCTTTCTCTAGAAATGTCAATCAACCATTGCAAATTCTGAGAAATGTTGACTTGGAATATTTTGTCTACCAGAAAAAGAATGCAATTAATGCTGTAACTTTTAAGATAGAAAAATCTGAAATTTAAAAATACATATATAATTTTGATTAAATTAAATATGATTATATAAAGGCAAATAACAAAGCAAATTTCACTTGTAAACATCAAAATTTGATCTAAATATACTATATATATATTCTAGTTTTATGTATCACTCAAACTTTAAAACAGGAATGTATATTTTGTTTCTTTTCTTTAATCTTTATTTTAATCTAGTTTTCTCATTTTCTCTGCTCAAGATTTGATCAGGTTGTTGTAGAGTAGTTTTCCCAGTGGAGGCTTGTATTTCACTAAGTCTGTCCTAAAAGAGTCTGACGTGAAAAACGTTAGGAACTTGAAATAAGAGTAAATGACGCAGCAATCTAGTTGTGATGGTTGATACTTCAATGTCCGACATCAACTGACTCGCTCAACACCACTGAGCCCAACTGGCGACTGCTACTATTACTACTACTTATTATGTGTATTGTCCACTCAAACAAAAAAAAAAATTACCCATAAACAGCTTAAATAGAGTTCGCGCCATTGTGATTGGCTGTTGGTCAACCTCTAATCAAATGTGTGATAGCGGGATACATTTATAGAAGTCAGTGTCTACAAGCATTTTTTAGAGGGTGTATCAGAATCTGATCAGCTCTTTGGTGAGGTCAGTATGATGTTTGAAAGACCCGAAACTGCCCAATGATCTAATTCAGAACATCACTGACGACGCCCTCTAGCGCTAAAAGAGCGTATATTCAAAGTGTGGGAGAGTCTATTAATAATAGAATAGGTAGGTACGTTCAGGTATGACACAGGTGTATGATATAATTATTTTTGTTATTTTTATTGTCACCACAACAATTTAGCCAACCCATTCTCTAGCCTTTCTCAGGTGTACAACAAAAAGGATGAGATCAGTATAGAGTCTAAAATATTACTTAGATCCAAAAACAGTGTAGCTTCAAATTTTCTTCATTTTTTTTTATCATTTCACCCAAAACAAGGCAATAATGCCAGTAAGAAGGAATGGATTAGTAGAGGTGAAAGAAAATAAGAATATATTTGGAGAAGGAAGTAGAAACCTTACTCTAAACAGGAAGCAAGGGATAAACCTCTATTCCTGTTCAATTGATGTGGAAGGAGTGTGAAACACCTACTTTTAGAATAAAAAATTAGAAAAACAAAAATCTTTTTTCTGTTGCATAAAATAAACTTTAATAAAAAAAATTAATAACTTTAATACAAAATTAATGACTTTAATAATGACTTTAATAAAAAAATTAATGACTTTAATTGATAAAATATGACTTTAATAATGACTTTAATAAAAAGAAAATTACTCAATTTTGTAATTTTGAGATACATTATCATTCCAAGAGTTGTTTTAATTGATTTACTTTTTACTGTTACCATAGTCTTATTTGATCCATTTGATGATTTCTTATGCAATCCATATAGAAAGAGGGAAGGATCTCTTTCCTTTTTAGTCTTCAGTATAAAATGTTCAAGAAATGTATAAACAAACATCATGTGCAAATGCAATAAAACAAAAATAAACTCACTTGCCTGAACAACTCTTGGAATGATAATGATTCATTTTCATTTCTTTGTAAATATTCTTATTATTATTACTTACTGAAGTATGATACAAAATCAAATAGGAGAAAGTTATATTGTACTAATCTTCCAAACAAAGAAGGCCTGCTTACTTTGAAATTAGCCTTCAAAATTATGGCTTTTATCTGAGCTTGATCACTATTCACTCTGGCATCAGTATATATTAGAGTAACAATCCTATAGATACACAAGTTTGTAGTTTAATGATGAGAAAGCAAATTTATTTTTCAATATAATATCCTTTTTCAATTCACTTATCCCAATATTTCTTTATAGAATATGTAGAGCAAACAATATACAGTGAAGGTTTCATATCAAAATCCAGTTATTAATAAGCTTATTGATCAACCCTTACAAATGTTATTGTGTTTTCAATATTTGCTATATTTAACTTGACTGTTACTGCTCTTGTCATTATTAATACTGCTAGTATAATTTTTAGTAGCTTAGGTATGTAAATGCTGTAAGATGTAGTTAGCATAACTTGTTTTACATTAAGAGGGTGTGTCCTTTAATTTGTAAGCAAAGTAGGAAAACCATAGAATTATGGTAGAGAAGGGAGATAATTGTGAAAATTAGGATTTCAATTGAGAAATAGCAGTAGGGAAGGAGAAAAAAAGAGAAAGTTGTTATAATGATAACTGAGAAATAGAAAAAGACTGAGAAAAAATAGTAGGTTGGTAGAAAGAGAAAGAAAATGATCAAAATGCATTGAGATTTGAGAATGAAGATACAATTCACTAAAGAGAGAAAGAAGAGGAAAGAAGTAGAGGATGAAGGGGGAAAATAAATTGAAAATATCTATATTTCTGAGATGAGGTATTGTAACTATTTACACTATTTACATTGTTTGTCCTCATCTTTATTGTCATATTCACAATGTTTTGACCATTGTACTCTCTGGCCTTTGTCAGGTAATATACATTGAAATTTCAAACTGAACCCTTTATTTAGTCCACTGGGGTAGATTATTCTTGTTCCACATGCCATGCCTTTTCTGAATATCTCAGTTACTAAAAAGAAATAACTGAACCTAAGATATCCACAAAAGGTATAGCATGTGGAATGAGAACAATCTACCCCAATGGAATAATAAAAGGTTCTTTTGAAATTCCAATGTATATCACGTGAAAAATGCTTGAGCGTACAACAACTGTAATGTCATGAATATGACAATAAAGATGAGGACAACAGTTCAAACAAAGTAAATAATGTAAATTGAAAATAAGTGAATATAAAAAGAGAATTAGAAAGAGAAAAATTAAAAATGGTAACAATAAAATAGTTTTTGAAGATACAAATGAAAAGAAGGGATGGCTAAAAAAGAAAAGAAATAGATTAAAGTATAAAAAGATTAAAGAAAGAAAGCTATTCTTTGTTTCTTGAATGAAAATGAGAAAGCTACTTTAAAATGAAGAAAGATTAAAGACTAGAATAAAAGAACATACAATGACCAATTGAAAGAAAGGGATAAAGATATTATTTCTTTGTTAATTGCAAATGATGACATTAAAAATAGCATTTTAATTATTTACACTAATTACATGCAGACTAGTGTACTCATATTTGTTGTTATCATAACATTTCGATTATTGTGCCTTCTGGACTTCATCAGGTGTATATTGATCCATGTAACCTACTAGGAATTCTGAACTGAATCTTTTATTTAATCTAGGGGAGGATAGATTGTTCACATCCTACTGCCCATATCTAGTGATATCCACTAGTCTATTGTCACATGGGACTATAGTGGATTAACCCTTTCAGCCTTGTGTTCTTGAACAATTTGAACCCTTCTGCCTGAGCTCTTGAGTTAAAATTCACAAATAATTGGTATGTAATGTTTCACAGTGGATATAAAAATAGTTACAAGTGTTTACCCACCGTTCAACTGGTAACTGGGCATTGTCATTTTTCTTTACCACTGTTCAAATGGTGACTGGGAATTAAGTCATTTTTCTTTACCACTGTTCAACTGGTGACTGGGCATTAAGTCATTTTTCTTTACCACTGTTCAACTGGTGACTGGGCATTAAGTCATTTTTCTTTACCACTGTTCAACTGGTGACTGGGCATTACGTCATTTTTCTTTACCACTGTTCAACTGGTGACTGGGCATTACGTCATTTTTCTTTACCACTGTTCAACTGGTGACTGAGCATTACGTCATTTTTCTTTACCACTGTTCAACTGGTGACTGGGCATTACGTCATTTTTCTCTACCACCGGTAAAGCAGTGGTCAAGGCTCAAAGGGTTAAAGCAATGATTCATGAATTTGGTGTCATAGTAATTGTGTGTTCAATCCCTGGGCTTGGCAGTGTATTCTTGGACTTAGTAGAAACAGGTTGGGAAGTAACTGAGTAGTATTAAAAATAAGAACTAGATGAGATATCTCTAGACATGTTTATATTATCTCTAGCTTGTTGGCCATTGGCTCTCAGAAGAGTAGTTTTTTTTATTCCAGCTTTACTGGTACTCAAACTATTTAATATCATGGGTCAGCATGGGTTTTTTTTAATAGGTCAGTGGGGTTACTAGCATATCTGTACCAAATTCTTATTCATACATTCATACATGATCAGTAAAATATTAATTAAACATTTATTGGAATGTTAATCTTTATCAGAAAAATATTATGAATATATTAAAAGTTAATTTTTTAGAATATTATTTTTGTAAACAAGAAATACATTGTGTAATATAATAACAATACTAGGTAGAAGCTTATGAAGCGTTATTTGACTTATTTCAACTTAGTGCTGAAAAAGGTTATATTTATTGTAATGGATAGTTACAAGCAAGAGGAGAGATGGAGTGTTTTTATTTTATTACCACACATGGCAAAATAGATGTAAAAAAATGAGCCAGCCTTCAATCAATATCATTCCAAACCTATCTTAATAATAAACTGAGTCAAATAGCTTAAAAACAATCCTAAATATATAGGTATATTTTAATGTGAAAGATAAGCCTACTGAAAAAAGTGCAACACAATTGAAAATGGATATTCACTGTACTTTTTAATATTGTTATCAGCTAAAAAGTCAGTCTTATAAAGGAATGGTAGGAAAGTGACTTAGGACATTTTGTTATTTACTTTTGTTAAAAAAGAATCTAGAGATATTGAAGCTTCAGAAATCCTTCTTTTTGTTTTGTTTACAACCACATACTGATGCCAGTACTTGAAACATAGCCTGCAAATATGAGTACCATACTTCACTGTTGTATAGCATCAATAAATAAAAAATCAATGAGCTAAAAAAAGAATATATTTTCTGTTTAGAGTAGATAACTTCACATTTTTACCTACAGTGGTAATATGTATCAAATGAATACTACTTTCTACTTTGAAATTACTCTTTATGAAAAGGAAAATATTTTATAACAATTTTTTTTATATTAGAAATAATTTTAAAAAGTAAACTTAAGTTATACAGCAGATATAATCCCCAAATTGTTCTTAAAAATAAAATAAAATTTAAGCATTTTTCTCTTATTTTCTAAACAACACAACATGAAAATTATATTGATTTTTAACATAAGTAAATTTTTAGTTTTCATATATTTATTTATCTATTAAAACATATCTTTGAAAATTAGTATTATAAAAAGAGGAATTCAAAGAAAACTGGGTGTATCCTGTTTAATAAATACTGTTTAACTTATTTCAAGTTTTATAGTTTTTCTAAAAAGATGATAATTTTTAATTTATGAGTGGGTGCTGAAAAGTTCATGCCCCTATCAAGAAGAGATTTAAAAAAAAAATTCTGATGTTTAGCAATTTGGTCAGATTTTGGGAAGGTAGTTAGGGATTTTCATCACCTTTTTATAAAAGGGTGCTGAAAAACATTGTTTAGTTTGATATTTTAAAGTATACTTATGAAAGATAAAATTGCAATATTAAAGAGAAATTGAATTTATATGTCAATATCTGCCTATATTTCTGAGATGATGTATTGTAATTATTTACATTGTTCGAACTGTTATCCTCATCTTTGTTGCTCTATTCATGATGTTTTGGCCATTGTATGCTCTGGCTATCTTCTGGTGATTCAACCATTGGTGTCTTTGGGATTGATTAAATTTAGTCTGGGTCATCATCTTTGATCTTTCCACCAAGGGTGACCCTACCAGGAGTTTAGAACTCAGTATCATTCCCAGAGTCATTGGACCAGACAAGCTTCTCCACCATAACAAGGAGCAACCATTGAAAATATGCACATAGAAGTATATATATGCATAGACCATACATGTATTTTACACTGGATGTTGGAGTAAACAATTTGTCATCAAATATACCAGTATGATATATAATATGACAAAAGAGACCATACTCACTTTTGTCACAGGAGTTGGGAATGACTTTATCCAAAAATGGATTAGTAATCAATAGCTGATTATTATAATTTTTGAGCCACTGTAGAGGCAGTTTTAATGTAAGGTGCCACTGTTTGGATATTAGCTAAAACCCTAGAGTCTAAGCTTGATGGAACCTGCACTCAGATGCTGAGAGCTATACTTAACATCTCCTGAAGACAACATTGCAATTAGATCACAGCTCTATGGACCCATCCCTGATATTTCTAAAATCCTAAACCCTAGAGTCTAAGCTTGATGGAACCTATACTCAGATGCTGAGAGCTATATTTATCATCTCTGGGAGACAACATCACAGCTCTATGGACCCATCCCAGATATTTCAAAAATCTTACGTGAATGCAGAATGTACTTTGCATAACACTGCTGGCAAGCAAAACAAGAACTTGTAAGTGATCTACTGCTCTGGACACCTAGACATGGTGCAAGACAGCTGGTTGTCCAGCAGTCAGCTACATTGACTAGTTATATCATGACACAGAATGCCGCTCTTGATGTAGAACTATGATGGTTGATGTGATAGACTCCTGATTGTGTAGAGTGTGTAGAAGGGAAGGCAGTGGGTATGATATCCCTGGGAATTCATATCAGAGGGGGTATCTAATCAAAGAGTGAAATAAAAATTTAGTTTTTGAAATTTGAAATAAAGTATTTATTTCCTCCTGACATGTGGCTGATGGCAACACTAGTGGTTCTCTGGTGGCAACAACTGGTGGGCCACTAGTGGTCTGCTAGTGGTAACCTTGCCGGGCTGAACATGCCGGCAGTCCAACAATGGGCCACTATATAAACGCTTGTGGCATGCCACCCAGTTGCAAATTGGTGGCTTGTTTGTAGTGATGTTTCATTTGTTTTTACATATTTAAAATGTCTTCTTTTCTCACATTTCTCAGTACTAGGTCCTATATGTTATATAATAATGTGTTACATATGTTGATTATGAGTATAGATGGGTTGCAATAATTTGGATACATGTAGTCGGTTTTAAGACATATTTATTTACTTTATTGCTATTATTTATGTGACGATAAATGTTTAAACTAGCTGGAGTTGGGGCGCCCAGGATGTTTTGCTTGTCGGGCTGCTGTTTTGTGGATGAGGGGGTGCATTCGCCGACATTTGTTGTTTTGTGCTACTACTACATGATTTGTCTAGTGGTGGTCAGCATACTGATTGGATGAGCGGGTGACGTGGATCGAGAGCGACAAGAACACAGGAGTTTTTTGATTGTGTCAGCTGTTTTTTGAGGTGAACGATAAAACGGTCTGGCACATTGGCTAGCAGTGCAGCTGGGACTGAGGTGATGTGGACTATTACGTTGTTTGGTGGACTGTTACAATGGACTATTATTTGAATTGTGATTTGGCTGCGAGAGTTGCAGTTGAGAGACAAATCTATTGCAGACGTTTTTTGCTACTTCAAGTTGACAGTTTTGTTTTTTATTTTATTTCTTTTCTTGTTTTGTACTGCTGCTACAATTTACAAACCTGAATGTGGAAAAATATCTCTTCCTTTTGCACCTTTATACATTAGCAAAATGGGTGTTTGAACTTTTCTGGGTTTATTATCAGTTGCTTGTAAAAATATTATATGTAATATTAGTTTCTCTTTCCATCTCCTCCAGGTTTCAGACACATTTTCATGGTTAAATTTAAGTGGTTTGGATGCAGGCAATTTTTCCATTATCTGCTAGTGAGTGAGTTAGTGAGTAATGAAGACGCAAGAAACAAAGTGCAAATTTAGGCAAATACGACAAAAAGAAGCAAAGTATTGAATTAAATATTCCACAGCAAATCCTTTTCTGACATCATGTTTTATAATAAAGTTGTTACATACCTATATCATATAACACTATAGAACCCCCCCCCAAACACCTACTAGAGTTTTAGGGATATACAATCAAGGAGTTGGCCCAGGCATCACCAAACCTCTGCAATCCACTGAAAGGATCATAATAAGAATCTATTAAGTAAGGTTTAAATCCACTTGAAATACTTATCATGGTTATTTAAAAACAACAGTAATAAAAACTAAAACAAAAGTATAAATACCCCTTTCTAAATGCAACACATATGCATATATTCTAAGCTTAACTACTACTAGCAAAGGATCCAGTATCATGTAGAATGGGAGGCAGATGGTGTGACAGCCCTGGGCATCCCTATCAGAGGGGTATTTAATCAAAGGGTGAAATAAAAATTTAGTTTTTGAAATTTAAAATAAAGTGTTTATTTTATGTTTCATCTGTTTTGTACATATTTAAAATGTCTTCCTTTGTCAAATTTCTGTGTACTATCCCTCACTAGTTAAGTCTTAAGGGCATACGATCAAGGAGTTGGCCTTGGGTATCACCAAACCTCTGTGTACCATTGCTCCTTAATGTTCAAGATAGCTTCACCTAATAAAAATATATGTCTGTATGTTAGGAGGAAAGATACTTACATATGCTCTTAAAAATATTCTTAATATTATCTTATTTTTATTCTTACTTTTCTGTTTTTACATTGTCATAATCTTGTATATTTGCAGAGTTTTTAGCCAGAAGAGGTCAGCTATTGAAAAAGAGTATGCACAGGTAAGCATGCCTTATTTTACCTTTAGTAATGATTCATGTTGAACATATGAATGCTTGAATTTTACTGTAACTGTATCATTACAGAAATTAGATTTTAATTAATTTTAACTCAGTATTTTTATGGTTTATGTATCCTACATTGTTTCAATACTAATTTGGTAGGAAAAGAGGGATATATTAACAGAACCTTATTTGAAGTTTCAGTGCCAAAAAGACAGAGCCCTTTTCACAAGCTCTCACTTGGAACACAAAAAAAATCTATATAAAATCACAGAATGCAGCAAACTATCATAGAAATTGCTATTGAAAGGCCCTAGATGTGCAAGAAATGTGAAAAGCAATCTGATTGGCTGGTATGAAAACCAGCCAGCTAATCTTGAGGCTTGTATTATTGGATCAATGGATCAGCCAGTTGTCTTCTTCGTCATTCAGTTTTTGAACCGATAGAATGGTCCTGTCATCTCTCAAGACTTAAAAAGTTCCAGTTGCAAGGGATTAATAAAATCAACACACTGTCGATGTGTTGGCATTTGAATAAATTATTTTAATCTTTTTATTTAATGATATTTTCCAGGTCAAAATATTTATCACAAAGATTTCAGTGCCACACAAATGCATTAATTGTGTTGCCTAATTTTAAGTCCCTTTTATGCAGTAGCATACAAAAGTGGATGGTCCTGGGAGGGCATCCAATCAAAGAGTGAAATAAAAATTTAGTTTATATTTAATTTGTATAAAGTGTTTATTCCATGTTTCATCTGTTTTTACATCTTTAAAATGTTTTTCTTTATCACATTTCTTGAGTACTAGGCCCTATAGCCCCCCCCCTACTTGAGTCTTAGGAGCATACAATCAAGGAGTTGGCTCTGGGCATCACCAAACATTACCAAACCTCTGCACATTACTGCATTTATGTTCATATAATCTTTCTTTTAAATCTTGGACTGTTTCATCAATGTGTTTTCAGAAAGAGTGTTTACATTCTAATTGGTAGCTTCTTATTTCTGATGCAAAATTAACTCTCTGTTCAGTCTATTTAAACTTTTAAGTGTTTGTGATAATTTTTATATTGAAATTAGCTAAAGTTTTTCAATTTCATTAGCTATAGACTTTGAAGGTAACATAACAAGACTAGTTATTGTGTTGTCATAATTTTATGATTATCAGCAAAACATGTCATGGTAATGGTTTTTTTTAATTGTTTTATATATATTTATGATATATACACATAAGAAATGTACATTAATTGCCCTAAGTACAATTAATGTAAAATATTATGTATATATCATGTATATTTCTTAATATATATATTAAATAGCTCTGTTATTTAACATTGGGCATTGTTTTTCTTACACTATAGAGTATTTATATGTATTTGTATACAATTGCTCACGTGTATACCTACCTATGTTTACCCTTTGGTTATATATATATATATATATATATATATATATATATATACGTGTGTGTATAATATGGTGACAATTTACCTATCACATCCTCTGTGTGTGTGCATGTGCAAAATTAAAAATCTAATATGGCGGCAATTTACCTGTCGCACCGTGTGTGTGTGTGTATATATATATATATATATATATATATATATATTAATTTTGGACATGCATGTTGCTTTTGGATTTTGTTGACTGCACTTTATAGTAGGGTCATGTGTGCATTGTCTGTGAGAAAAAGAACACCATGACACAATTCACTCCACCAGAAATGGCATGCTGTACTGCTTGGCATACATGCCGGAATTTCCAATACAAACATTTCAGTGTGTTTTGGTGTTAATCTGAGGACAGTGCAGAGAATTCAGAAAGAGTTGGATGAGTATAATGGTGATTACAAAGGTATGGCAGCTTGGAAAACTCACTTTGATTTTTCTGATAAGAAAAGAACTCCAAAATTTGTTAAATTTCTGAATTTTAAAATTTATATATATATATATATATATATATAATCTGTTAAGGTAAGTCAGATCTAATGGTGGTTTCTCTCTGCTAATACAGATGCCATTTCAAATCGTGATGAATGCTCATATTTTTCCTTAATAAGATACCTTGAAAATTCAGGCTGTTAGATAAAAATAAATATACTGTTTAATAAATAAATAGAGCATCTATTCAAATATGAGTATCCACTAAAAATAATGTTTAAAGTGATAAAAATCTGTAAGATTAATAAATAAAAACAAATTGATTACTTCCTCTAGAAAATTACTTTGTTTACATTTGGATACAAAACTGAGCAGATATGATAATTTTGAGAAATCTATGATGAGAAGGATTTCACTTAAAGACACTGTTCAGACTTTGCTTGATTGGCAAAGCTTCTTCATGGCTGAGTCAATTAAGGCACATCAGATCTGATGATGGTTTCCCTCTGCCCAGAGTGATTCAGGTTCGAATCCTGCCAAAGAGCACATATTTTTCTTTAATAAGATTTTTTGAACATTCAGGCCTGTAGACAAAAACAAATAAATATACTATTTAAGAAATGAATGGAGTATCTGCTATATATATATATATATATATATATATATATATATATATATATATATATATATATATGCAACATATCTTCATTCATATGTTTCATTGAATAATTTAGACATATTGTGTCTACTTATTTTTATACTGATCCTTTCCTGTTGTTTAATCAGTCTTTTGATGTCAAGATGAAATACATTGAAGAAGGTGTCATAGTTTTTTCCTACCCAAGTACGTTTGATCTTTTCCAAGATCATCTTCAGGGGCAAATTACAAAGACAAACTTATTGTAACTGCGATAAAATTAGCATTCCATTGTGATGGTGATTTTTAAAAACATGCATGAATGTGCTCTGCAATTATTTTAAATTAATCCATTGTAGTTATGGAATTTCTTTTGCAAAACAAGCATTTCAATATAAGAGAGCTGACCAAAAATTGGTAGAAATGTAAAATGCTATTAAATTTTATATGCATTTTAATATTTTATTGCTATATTTGTAATGAATTTTGTTGAGTGTTGGTTGGTTGATCTTGATATAGCAGGCCTTGAGAATTTGAAGTTAAGTTTATTATTTTCATGCTGTATTATTAAATGAAAATATATATATATATATATATATATATATATATATATATATATAATTTGTTCATACATAGTTAACTTACATAATTGATTAAATTGCTTTAAGGATTGTTTATCAGATAGCTGTGATTTAATCACCTTAATAAAGCTATCAGATAAAAACACTAGAAGTAAATTATCTTCATGAAATTTACAATGTACACATATGACATTTCCTCAGTAACATCTGGTCTGGTCAGTGAAAAATTGTATAAATACTTTGGAGATTAATTGCTGACCCTATGACTGGAATGCTAAGCTAGCAGTCATTGGGTCTTAAGTCTAGTGAAGGGATGATGATAATATATATATATATATATATATATATATATATATATATATATATATTATCATCATATATATATATGTATTGAAAACAAAGTAACTATTAGCAACAAACAAAATGTCCTTAGCAATTAGAAGAATTTAGAAAACACTATTGTATCCATATTGTCAACTGAAAATTACATCAAGTACTATCACATGTAGAAATATTGTTTTTATTGTTGTGTTGATGGATTCAACGATTTTCATTTGGTTTCTTGATACAGTTGTATACATTGGTTTGGGAGAGTAGTAATTCTCTTAGGAAAAGTCATATTGGGAAAAAAACTGAGTGTAGATTAATATTTGGATAATATTCAATGGCAGCATTCTTGAGAATTTTCCTTCTAAGTGAGTTATTTTCTTTTTTTTATGAGTGTAGCATTTTTTAAATCAAAATTGTGGTTGAATTTATTTCTATGTATGACAAGTTCATTAGTTAAGGTGTATTTTGTGAGGTTTCTTTTGTGCTCATAGAAGTTTTTTTTTATAAATTTCTCCTTGGTTCTTCAATGTATTGGGAGGAACAGTTTTGTCAATTTATTTTATAAATGCCTGTTTTGGAAATATTGCTATTAGTGTTTGAGGATCTGATTATATCCATAATGGTTTTGGAAGTGTTTGTGATTATTTTAAGATTATTTAGATGGGATAGGTTGTTCTGGATAGTGGATGTGATGGAGTTGGTATGCATCTCTGTTTTCATATAATTTATTATTACGGATTATGTTATTTTTGTTTCAGTTGTATATTTTGTAATCCTTTCTTCTTGTGTTGTGGATGAAATGATATGGGTATTGTAGGTTTTTGAATGTGTTTTCTATGTATGTTTCTTCTTTAGGTAAATATTAGGATCTGCAGATTCTTAATGATCTCAGATAGAAACCTATAATGATTCCAGATTTAATTTTAGAAGAGTGATTTGAGTAGAAACTGATCAGGTTATTTTGTTTGTATCCTTTCTGTAAACGTCAAAATTGAGTTTGTTATTATTTCTGTGTAACATGATATCTAGGAAAGGAAGAAACTGAAATCAACTTCATTCTGCCTTTCCTAGATATATATAAATATATATACATGCATATATATATATATATATATATATATATATATATATATATATATATATATATATATATAAAATAAAGAGAAAGAACAGTAAGATTTATAATCCAGTGTTCTTATTAATTATTTTATTTTTAAAAACAGTGCTCAATACAATTCTGCAGAGCATAAATATTATAAATTTACTAATTTAAAAATATGGTTCCATTGCTACAGGAATTACCAGGTTTCATAAACAGAAACTAAAAACTTCAAATTTAATTATAGAATTAAATTAAAATCCCTAGTAATGTTTCATTTTCAAGTGAATTTTAGAATAACTTATTTTGAAATTTACTGAGTTTTATAAGCACATACATTCTTAATATTAGTTTCTAAGGATACGGGTAAATTCAATCATTTTGACAAGGGGTGATAGGGTATTCATTTTTACTGACAACTATTGTATCAAAATATGAGTTACTTTTGAAAATTCAGCAAATGAGAAAATTTTCTATGAACAGAGTAATTTCTATAATAAAGCTCTAAAGCATAGTGGCTACAAAATCCCAAAAATAAATTAAATAAAAAATGAAAGTGGACACCATAGAAAAAACAGAAGTTGAAAAATCATTTGGTAAACACTCCTATACTACCAAATGGTAAAAAACAAATTAGAAAAAAAAATCCTTACATTAATCCTTGCAGGAATTTTAATTTCATTCTATAATTAAATTTGAAGTTTTTAGTTTCTGTTTTTGAAACCTGGTAATTCCTGTGTAGCGATGGAACCATATTTTTAAATTTTTATTTTTAAATTAGTAAATTTATAATAGATGCATATATATATATATATATATATATATATATATATATATATATATATATATATAAATATATAAAATGTATGTAATGTATGTATATATATGTGTATGCTGATTCATTTGCAAGCTAACAGGAGGGCACACATGCACACACAATATACAAAAATGGAAATAGATTTGACAGTCTCAGGGGTGATGTGGAGTTAAGGGGCCTCTATCATCACTCTTGCTTTTTATATGTCCTGTGAGTATCAAATTTTCCAAGCCGTCTTTCCTTGTGATCTAAAAAAAAATTTCAACTCTCTCATGTTAAGTACAAGTGTCCTTTTTGCTTCACTTTTCTTGAAAACTTTGTTGTTGCTTACATGCTCAGTCCAGGGTATTCTCAGCATCCTTCTGTAGAACCACATTTATGTTGCTTCATGTCTGCATCTGTGAGGAAATTGTTCAGCATTCACTGCCATATAGAGGAGAGTTCAGTGCTCTTTTCTTTGTTTCTAATGAAATTTATTCCATTTAGAGAGTTATGATAAAGAGCAATAAGTAAAGACAAGGCAAAAAATAATAATATATGTATATATATATTTACATGTACATGCACAAACATAAATACATACACATGCTTATATGCACAAATACATATGCATACACACACACACACAAAATGAAAGAAAAATAATGGGTTAGGTGTTATAGCATCCAATTTAATCCTTATAGTTTCTGTTCTTTTATTTAAATGTCATTTTGCTTACAAATATATTGGGTCAGAACAAAAGATTGTAGTGTTTTGTGAGTGAATTTTAAAAACATTATTGTGACCTGTGCATTTTCAGCTGGTAATTTGATCAGATCCGCGGTTGAGCTGGGGTCTGTCACATGGGATGCAAAGATCAAAAAGTAGTTAAATATTCTTCTCTTGTGGACAGATTTATTTTTACTTCTGTGGCAGCTGAGACTTCTGGGGTTAGTGGCCATCATTCGATAGCATTTCTTTGGAGGGTTAGTGGGATTGTGTCTTGATTAAGGGACAAGACTCATGAAATGGAGTGACTCATTGGTGACGGTGCCTTTCTTCATCATTGCGACTGGTAGAGGATAGCAAAAAAAAATTTGTTTTTTGTTTATAGATACTTTGTTCAAATAAATTCATTATTTTAAAAAATATATTTAGATATTTGTACATAGATTAATTCAACCATATATGTGATATTTTGTTCCACCACCTTTCACAGTCTTTAAGTCAGCTTTGAGATTCCACCTTCCCAAAACTTATCATCCTTCTATTTATCTTTTTGTACTGTCTTTCCAATTTCCAAATGAAATATTTTACACCAAGATTAAAAATGTTAATCTGTCCAAAGTTCATTTTTTATACATTTGAGTACTTTCAACTGTTACTACAGTTGTTATCAAGAATTGCAAGGAATCAGTATTTTATACTAGATGTCTTTGACAAATTCCTGCATTTTAGATTGCTGGAATTAGTCAAACACATGTTTCCTAACATACTGATCACTTGCAATTCTTGATAATTCAGAAGTTAAAAAGACAAAATAAAAAGTTAAATAGAATTCATTTTATTTAATAATACTTGTTTAAATACGATGCCTAGACTATTTAAATTTAAGCATGGTACTTGACTGGCAATGAGGTCCCATCACTTTACAGTTGATTTGGCTAGATGTAACTGTAAATTCTATGCTAACAGTTTCTTTTCTTGCACTTCTTGCTTGTGAAGCTCCATTCCCCCTCCATGCTTTTGAGTCAACTTTAATCTGCAAGAATTTAAAAGCAATGTCAATCAGTGTCTATTGTCCTTCTGATTACTCTTCTTTTGTTCTTGCTTCTTAGCAATGTTTCCATTTCTATTTCACACCCAGTATCTCAGTGGCTTTACTGCCTTACTTGGAGCAAAATTGATTATACATATATATATATATATATATATATATATAAATATATATATATTCTTTAACTCAATTTAATTCAAATAATTATATTGAAGTTTTTGGCTCTTGTTTTGAAACATGAGACCTCTTATGTCGCGAGTTGGAATCATATTTTTAAATAAATAATTATATATATATATATATATATATATATGTATATATTAATTTTAAAAAATATGATTCCATCGCTACATGTTCTCATGTTTCAAAAACAGGAGCTAAAAACTTAAATTTAATTATAAAAATTAAATTGAATTAAATGATCAAGCTCTGTTTCATCTTCAAGCAAAATTTTGGGAATAACTAATCTTGAAATTTACACAGCTTTATAAGCATACTAGCAGTAGAGCCCGGCGTTGCCCGGGGATGTAACAGTAAGTATCGACCATCATAAAGACTGAAAAATAAAATTGACAAAGATTATTGTTTAAGGTTGACAGACACGCATGTCTTAATTAGTTTTTTTTTTTTTTTTTTTTACGAATTGGTCAAACCCAAATTCAAACAAAAACATTGTTTACAATCGTTATGAGTCTATCGATTGGTGAATAGAATTTTATTATAAACAATTGTCTTGTAAATGGAATTTTTAAAGCATTCTGAATGTAAATAAAGAAAAAAGTGTGCAAGACAATAAGAAATACTACCTGCCAAAAAAAAAAGTGGATGTTTGTTTTATCGGCTGAAAAATGTAAGAAATCCGATCCCATATATAAAGGAACACACACACACACACACACACACACACACACACACACACCCTGGGTTTTTTAACCTAAGTCACTCCACGAAATCGCTAAAACATAGAGCATAGTCTGATGAAAAAGACACCAAAGTTTATGAAAACAAAATTTTATCGTCAAAATGCTTATGTTTTTATGAAGAGGATAGACTAAATTTTTTTAATTATTTTTAAAAATTTTTCCATCTTTTAGAATATTCTAAATTTTGATTTAAAAACCTTGTTTCTGTTTGTCGCAACAAGGGGTAGTAAATAACATAGATAATTTTAGCGCGTTTTTTTATTTACACACATTAATTTGGAAAATCTTGCAAAAATAAAAATAATTGTCAGATGTTAATGAAACTTTCAGAAACTATTCACAGATGATCGAAATTATTATAAATATTTTTTTTTTTTTGATTAAAGTCATGGCAGAAATATTTTTTTTTATATTTATTAACACACCCATAACTAATTTTATGAAAAATTCTAGAAATTGAGACCATCGGTTTTAGTGATTACAATAGTTAAAAAGCACAAGGCTTTGAAGAATGCAAATCATGTTTTTTTTTTTTTTTTTTTTTTGGCCAACATACCTGAAAATCAGCTGTGAATTGTAACATACAAAACTCAATAAAACAAAAATATATTTAGTTTCAAATGCTTTTATTTGTTTTAATTTGTTTTTATGAATATGGACAATATTTTCTGAAAGCAAAAATTTTTCAATGAAAATTGAATTTTTAATACAATTATTTCTTATTTCTTTAATTTTAAAAAGATTTTTAAAAAATGTTTAAATTGAATTTAAAAAATATTTTAACATTAGTTAAAAGCAACATCAACCTTTCAAAATGTCCGTGTGAGATTGTCATTGTCTAGCGCTTTGAAAATTGTATAATTTGGACCAATCAGATTAGCCATGGTAATTAAGAAATGTAATTTTTGTGTTTATTGTCGGACAGTAATTATCAAGTATGGAAGACCAACCAGAATACAATTTAGTTGCATTATTTGAGTTCAGCATTGTTCTCCGCTGTTAAGCCCTTTACTTTTATGTAAAACACGTATGGAGAAGTTAATTTGAGTTTTCAATTTCAACTGAGAAGGGTACCTACAAGTAACAGTATCATCTTATGAAATTTAACTACTGCTAAACTTTAATTTATATGATCTTATTTTTATATTAATCTCAGTTATGCCATTTTTCCATAAATGAAATATCAAAATTAATAATAAAATGAATGGAAATACAAATAACACAGTAAAATGTAATAAATGTACATAAAATTATAGTATTTTATGTACACTTCTGATAAAATTTTATAAGAAAGGTACCTAATTAGATACCTTTTTCTTATGAAATTTAATCTCACTATTAACAGTCTTATTTTTTAATTTCTTTATATTTTCCATAAAGCATCGTAAACGTAAAAAGGAAAGCTAAGTACAAAAAAAAAAAATAAAAAATAAAAAATTAGAGCGCTGAAAGTTTTCCTTAAAAGTAACAAGGTAAATAATTCGTTCACTTAAATAATTTCACTTCCTTCCATCCGTAGAAAGATTTCTCCTCCCGTAAGTTATCTAAATGTCATGAATGTGCCTTTCGTCAATCGTCAAGTGACGCGAAAGGTTTTTTTTATTTTCAAATTACATTTTTTCGGCGCAGAAGCTAAGTTAAGCTTGGTTCAAAATATTTTAAATAAACAGTATAATTTCTGTTTTTATTAAAATCAGTTTTGAAAAAATGATAATTGATTTTTAAAAGAATATCAAAGTAAGATTTTAATCTTTTTATCAAATCGAAAAATGATTGAAAATGATTATCTGTCTTTTTTTGACCAAAAAAAAACAATATTTTTAACGAAAATTTCAGACGTGCTAGGAATGATTAAAAAATGTAAAAAAATACCCCCAAAATACTTTGATCTTTCCTCTTTAATAATAATATGAACATTAGACACTAAAATTTTGTTTTCGTCAAGTTTGGCGTCTTTTTCATCATGCTATGCTCTTTTGTTTACATTTTCGTGGGTGAGTTGTCCCCCTTTCATTCTCACGATGTGTCTTAATCGTATTTTCAAAATGATTTTATTAAAAAACAACTGTGTTTTTCCCATTTTCGGCCCTGTTAGAATCACCAAAAGGTAATTTTATGTAGTCCTGTGAAGTTTTGTTGAAATCGGCTAAAAAATGTAGGAAATTCGATCCAACATATAAACGTTACAGACACACACACACACACACACACAATCTGCGTTTTATGATAAGTAAGATTCATTCATAATATTAATTACTATAGAGACGGCTGAAGCAATTATTTCAATAAAGGGCATAATGGTTAACATTGAAATAACTGCTTCAGCCGTTTCCATAGTAATTAATATTATGAATGAATATGCTTGTTTGACTTTGTCCATTTCATAATGTGTAACATCATTTGTTTACATTTGGATATGCTTTGAGCAGATATGAATGTATGTGAGAGATTCATAGAAGATTGAAATTTAAAAACAGTAAAATCAACCTTGCTAATTGAACGATTCTCTGTGGCTCGATTGGTTAAGGCATGTCAGGTTAAATGATGGTTCCGTATAGGATATAGGTTTGATTCCTGTTGGAGAACGAATATTTTCTATGAAAATTTCTTGGACATTCAGGCTGGTAAATGTTATTAATACTGTTTATTATAAACAGCATTTACTTAAATATTTGTATCTATAAAAACAATGTATAAACATAAAAATGTCTTTATATGTATATATATATATATATATATATATATATTTGTGAAAATATATAGAAAATAGGAAAGAACTGGTTAGGTAGATCCAAAGTTCCTTAGTATTTTAGTTATTATTTTTAAAAAATAGTGCTCGATGCAAATGTAGAGCATTGCCCATTAGAAAATAAATGCTGCATCAAATCTGTGGTATACCAATGTACTATATCATCCACTGAGAGTCCTAGTACTAATATGATATACATTGGGTCCACGAAGAATGATTTTAAAGCTAGATGGAGGCAGCATAAGTGCTCTTTCAACAATATAAATAAAAGAAACCAGACTCCCCTATCTAAATATTTTTGGCATCTAAAGGAAATAAATAGGACACCTAAAATAAAATGGAAAATTATAAACAAGACTAGAACATGTAAAACTTGGGATGATCCATGCCCTTTGTGCCTCCATGAGAAGCTGCATATTATTAAGTTTCTAAATAATAATAATCTATTAAACAATAGACATGAGTTAACAGTTTTCTGTCGTCATCATCAAATCTATGGTTTGAATGATTAGCTAAAAACAAGCATGCAATATAATAACTTTTATAATCCATGGCCAAAATAAATAGTTTAAATACCCTACAAAAAAGAAAACCCTTTATGAAGTCGTCAAAAAACAAAAGTTACGGCAGTTTTTATATGCACAAATCCCTTTCATAAAGAAATAAAATAAAAAAATAAATAAATCTCCGTAGACACGTAAGCCAGACTAGGCTAAAACATCTTCCGTTTCAAATTTAGACACCCCCACCTTACCCTGACTTGACATCTATGAAAGTAACTCTACTGATACTTATTATTAACACCCAACACACGCCTACCCAATTTAAACAATTCGCCTAGCTGTTACCATGGAAATTTTGATTTCAATTATTAAAACACGTAAATTTCTGAAATAAGTTATTCCAAATAAAATTTCGCTTGAAGATGGAACAGAGCTTTCTTTAACTCAATTTAATTCAAATAATTATATTGAAGTTTTCGGCTCTTGTTTTGAAACATGAGACCTCTTATGTCGTGAGTTGGAATCATATTTTTAAATAAATAATTATATATATATATATATATATATATATATGCATAGAATATATGTATATATATCTAAAGGTAGATTAATAAGTTCATAGTATAATGCATTTGAATTTTTATCTGAAATTTTCACTGTATAAGATTCAATTTCTTAATATTTACAAGTGAATGTGGGTTTTTTGGTTGTATGTAAAAATTTATCAAAAGTTGTATATATGGGTTTTTATATGTATGTATACACAAAATGTGTGTACATGTAAATATACATTTACATATAGACACACTTGTAAGTTTCTATATATAGAGGTGGATACAAACTGTAGGCAATGTTTAATTTTGTTTATATGTATGTATGTCTAAACAGATGCACACACATTAGTATGTATGATTTTACAAGAATTCAAAAATAAATTTTAATTGAATATTATATTTTTAGCCAGTGTGGGTGACATAATGGTTATTTGTACAGAAAATAGTATCAGCATGCCATCTTAAATTTCTATTCTAGTCAGTTGTACAAAGGTTCATTTAAAAGGCATAAATCCATGTTTTTCTCACCCAAGCTTTGGGTTAAATAGCAGGAAAGACTGTACTTTCTTGGTAGCTATTCTAGGAGAAGGAAAACTTTGAATTCAAAAAGTGGATGGATCAATGGAAAACCTTTTCACTAGCTTTCACAGTAAAAAGAAATTTGTGGAAAAGGCAATGGGAAACCACTTCACTATCTTTCCCAAGAAGTTATAGCATTTCACAGATAATAAAGAAAAAGAATTTGTGAAGAACTGTGAACATATATGTCCTAAAGAGACATGGCATTTAAAAAATCTATTTGTCAAGCATTATGACATTTTGATATTTTAAGCCTGGATGTCAGTATAAAAATTTAGTAAAATGATATTATAATTTTTGGAAACTGTATTTTGGATTACAAAAGTATTTTGTTTTGTTTAATTTTATAATAATATCCCTTGGTAACATGTTTTTATCATGTTTCATATTATAAATGTACTTCTGGAAGGGTATATTCAAAGACATTTTTCACTTTTGTTGCTAGAATTTATCCATGTAGTTTTTATGTTGTCAAATTGTAAATATAAGATAGCTTCAATAAGTCAGCAATCTGGCAAGTTGGCTGAATTTTGATCTGAAATTTTCATTGTATAATATTCTACTCAAGAATGAGTTTATGTTGAAAAAGAAGAAATATTTGTTATGTAAAATAAATTTCTATTTCATAATAAGGCTTCACATTTATTGATGTAGTAATATATATGTACTAATATGTATACATATGTACTTATATATATATATATATATATATATATATATGTGTGTGTGTGTGTGTGTATGCATACATACATATATGTGTGTACTAATATATATATATATATTAATATATATATATATATATATATATATATATATATATATACTAATATATGCTTAGGATGTACATTGTGGTATAATAGATAATGGTTTGGAATGAGAAATCAAGGAGCTGAGTTTGAATTCCAGTTGGGTTTGTTAAATTCACTTATGCACGAATGTCCATTGCTTCCTCCTCCAACTGTGGAGAAGGAAGCAACGGATAATACACTATTGTATATTAATGTCATCAGTGCAATAGAATATTTGTCAAACAAGAACCCAGTCTGCTCTACTATTCAAGTAGGGCAGACTGGGTTCAATAGCTTTGTTTGGCAACCACTCTATTGCACCAGTGACATTAATATACAATAGTTTATTATTTAAATAATGCTTGCATTAATTCTTGACCATAATAATACATTACACTGTATTTCTATAGAAAACTTAGTTGAAGTACTTTAAATGCTCTTTTATAATAAAACCATCAGTAATGCATTCATATTATATAGCCCTATTTTGTTAGTCATGCCTGAAGAGATATACAAAGATATGAAGAGAGTTATACCATTCTCAAGGGTATATATATGAAATTGAAAGAAACGGTTAAAAAAATCTAGAAAAGCTAGAACTTGAACTTGGAACACTGATTCCACTTTCTGCAATACTATAACTTACTGTTATACTAACTCAATTTAATACCTATATATGCTTTTTGTATTTGTTATGTAAACATGTAACTGAAATAAAATCTTAACTATTTATAAGCTATCCATATCACTGGTTATATAAACAACTAGTAAATTAAATAATTTGAAATGCATTTCTATATTAAGATAGTGTGCAATACATTTCTATAATAAGATATTTTGCAATGCATTTCTATATTATGATAATTTTACAATGCATTTCTATATTAAAATAATTTGTAATGCATTTCTATATTATTATAATTTTCAATGCATTTCTATATTAAGATAATTTGCAATGTATTTCTATATTAAAAAATAATTGGCTTTACATTCCTATATTAAAATACTTCACAGTAAATTCCTAAGAACAATGGACTTTGGTTAAATGAAACATTAGTGATTCTTAAGATTAATTGTGTAAGAACAGAATCGAATTTTTAAATCAAATGTTATCGATAAACACCTTATAAATCATTGACAGAAATAGTGGAACAGTTATAATGACAACAAACTAATAACAAAATTCAAGGAGACAGAAAACAATGTCAACTGTCATCTTATAAAAAATTTTGTCACAAAAATTATGTACAGAAATGACCAAAAGCATTTACAGTAATGAAAACTTAGGAATCCAAACTTTCAGGATTGTAGGTCCAGATCTGGCCTGGAATGTTTTTAATTTGTTCATGGAATTGACCTGATTCAAAAATGGCATAATATGTTGGGCTATGGCCTCTAGGAGTAAAGTTGAAAAAGTGTAACACACTGACATTTGTTTTTATTATATAGAAGCAGAAGAATATGAGCTTTTGAAAGTTAGAGAGTTGTGTCTCTTTAATTGGAAAAGCATGACACAGTGACACACTGACATTTACATTTATTAAATAGAAGCAGAAGAATATGAGCTTTTGAAAGTTAGAGAGTTGTGTCTCTTTAATTGGAAAAGCATGACACAGTGACACACTGACATTTACATTTATTAAATAGAAGCAGAAGAATATGAGCTTTTGAAAGTTAGAGAGTTGTGTCTCTTTAATTGGAAAAGCATGACACAGTGACACACTGACATTTACATTTATTAAATAGAAGCAGAAGAATATGAGCTTTTGAAAGTTAGAGAGTTGTGTCTCTTTAATTGGAAAAGCATGACACAGTGACACACTGACATTTACATTTATTAAATAGAGCAAAAAGAAGAGAATTGAAAGTTAGAGTTGTCTCTTTAACTGAAAAAGTGTGACACTAACATTCACATTTATTATATAGAAGATGAGCTACTGAAAGTTAGAGTTGTGTTCTTTTAATTGAAAAAGTGTGACACAGTGACATTTGCATTTATTATATAGATTAACAGTATATATATATATATATATATATTGACAGCATTTATATATATATATATATATATATATATATATATATATATATATATATATATATATATATATATATATTTTAATCAATATCACCACAAGCAAGACAGTACAGCCCCTAGCATGTAAGGGGTTACAGGTGTGAGGGAATTAGAAACATTAATAATGAGGAGAAAGAGAAAATAGCAATCAGGGGTGGGGGCAGTATATAGCAATTAACATTGCATTTAAATTTTTATAGATTGAAGTTGTTTGAAATTTGAGAAGTGCAAGATAAACTGTTAGTGTAGAAGTTCGAACTATATCTAGTTAGCTTGACTATAAATTGTTTAGATCCCACCACTAGTCTAATATTGCACTTAAATTCATACAGTCTACGTACCATGGTGAAGAGCTCATCCAAACAGTTACCATGAAAATATAAAAAAAATGTACAGACAGGCAAAATTAGGGCGGTGGGTAAGTTTTGTTTTGTGCACATGTGTAGACATGGCAGCATCAACAAAGCCCAGTTTAATTAAATCCTAACAGATGAAAACATCACAAGGACCTTTTTACAATTTGTCATATGTGTGTGTATATATATATATATATATATATATAATTATTTTTTAAAAATATGACTTCATCATAATTACTTTTAAAAATATGATTCCATTGGCATTATTTTTTAAAAATATGATTCCATGTGAATACATATTTTGTTCTATATATTCACACACACACACACACACACACACACACACACACACACACACACACACGTCCTGATTCATCAAGAAAGCCAACATTGTGTCAAAATTATGAAATCCCTTCCCTCTCCAACTTAAACTATGTAATACTATTTAGCTTAAAACAAGTAAATCTTTTTTTCAAAAGTTATTCAACATTGCTTGAGAATGGAACAAAACTTTAATTTTAAGTTTAATTTAAGGTTTAGGTTTTGGTTCCAAATTATGGTAATTTCTGTTTTGCAATGAATACATATTTTTTAAATAAATATATATATATATATATATATATATATATATATATATATATATATATATATAGCATAACAATATTTGAACATTACACATGAAAAAAATTTAACTTTTATTTATCAAGGACAATTTTAGTTAAATTTATGTTGATATGGAAAGTTTTTTTGTGATACATTTCATACTTTAGGATTTCATTGGACTATGTCCTAAATGATGAAATGCATCACATTGCAACTTTTTCCACTTTGCCATAGATTTTCCTAAAATTCTTCTTGATATATAAAAATTTATATCCCTCCTCACATAGATATATACATATGTATATATATATATATATATATACATATATATATATATATACATATATACATACATGATTTACTTGCATATACAAGCATTAATGTATGTTTATGCACTTATGTATATATGTATATATTCATATATGAGATTATTAAAGTGGAGCTATAATTATCATAGGATATTCTTTTACTTATTTGAATTTAATTCATGCATCTTTGATATTTAAAATATGAAACTGATGAAGCAAAAACTTATAAAACTCATATTTAGACAAGAAATATAACAAAAGTTAAAAATAACTTGAGACTTAAGATTTGATAAAATTCCAAGAAAATGAATGCTGTTTGAATTGTTTTATAGCATTTTCTAAAATATTTAGAAAATCTATTCCTTGTTTGTGTTTCTTTTGTGAAAAGAGACAGATTCATTAATTTCTAAATGGTTTTTGGATGTAATGAATACAATGAACCTGACTGGAATTCAAACTAGGACCTCCAATGTTTCAATCTGTGCTACTATCCATTGCACCATCCACGCACTACCTTTGTCATAAAACATTCCTTTTTTTATACCACAAGCAAGGCAGGAGTACCACTAGTATGCAGGGGATTACAGAGAGTACATTTTGCAGTAAATGTAATATTGTTGTCTTTCATAAACGATTATTTAAATGGTCAAGATATAAAATGATTCTTGTTTCTGCTCCTGGTTAATAACATTTCTTATTCCATTGTTCTAAGATCAACAACAGATCTGTTTCTCAACCACTTTTAGTAACAACTGACATCAAGCTAATAATAAGTTCTTTAAGAGTTTGTTGCTATCAAAGAGACAGGTTACTAAGTACTTTGCATTTATCATTATATTACATTTATAATTTATCATTGCATTTATCATTATCTTTGCTATGATTTTCTTTATATTTACTTATTGATAATAAGGATTATAATTACAACTGAGACATAAACATTTTGTTTTTAATCATTTTATCCCAAGCAAAGTGGGAGTGCTACTAGTATGCAGGGGGTTACAGAGAGTGAAAGTGAGAGAAAAGACTAGGTATAGAGGGGGATTGAGGAAAAGGATAAAAGATGAATGTGGATTCAAGTCAACAGAAGATGGTGGTTGACACTGCATTTAAATTTTTGAAGATTGTAATTATCAAGGAAGCAGCTAAGTGGAAGGGAGTTCCACTGTCGGGAAGTGTGAAAAAAGAAACTGTTGTAGTAGAATTGGCAGTAAATGGTTGGGACCTAGATGCCAATCTAGTAGCATGCTTAAATTCATGTAGTCAGAGCACCACGGAAAAAGCTTGTCAGAACAGTTGGCATGAAAATATTTCTAGAAAAGGCAGAGGGTAGCTGCATTATGTCTGTGAGAAAATGACTGAAGTCGAGATGCCAAAATTTTGATTCATTCACAAATCCGTTCTTTTAACATTGTTCTCTGGTATATTTCAGTTTAATCTGTTTCATATTTATTGACTTCATTTATGCATTAATTTATTCAGCTGTCTGCATTGTGTCACTAAATAAAAAACACTGCAAATATGCTAAAATATCTATTTTATCAGCACTTTTTACAAACTCATTACACTGTTGTATATAAATGTAGATGATGTAACATTTTACACGTTTCTCTTGTTGTCTTTTTTTTTGCCTTAAATATTAAAAATCTATCAGTGGTTGAATGACGGTTGAATTGGTAAAGCCAGCAGTTGAAAATTAATCTTGTGTTTGATACTGTGGGGGATTTAACCCATTTCACATGAATGTTGATTTGGTTTATGATCAAATAATAATGGTTTTAGTTATACAACATGGAAAACATGAGAATTTCTTGTTGGTTTCATTAACTTTAGTACCATAATTTTATCATTATATAATAGATATGAATAGGCTGAAACAGATGATTAGATAATTATGGTTAGATGTAGAGAAATAGATATAGAGGTAAATAGAAATTAATAGATATAAAGATAAATAGATATAAATATGTATGAATATAGAGATAAATAGATATGAATAGTTAAAGATAGAAAGGTACATATAAATAGATACATGCATAAATACAAATAGATAGATGGAGATATTGATATGAATATACAGATGTAGAGATGTGAACTGATAGATAAATAGATATAAATAGTTATAGATATAAATAAATAGATGAAGAAATAGGAATAGATAAATAGATGGATAGATAGATAAATAGATACAGATAGCTGGAATAATAGGAATAGATGAAATAGATGGTTAGATAGATAGATAGATAGATAGATAGATAGATAGATATGGGTACATGGTTTGATAGATAAATAGATGTTTAAATAGATATATATATAGATATATGGATATAAAAGGGAAATAGATGGATGGATAGGTATATAGGTAGATAGAGATAGATGGATAGAGAGAGAGATGAAAAGAGAGATAGATATATAAATAGATAAAGAGGTATATGAAGACAGAGGTAGATATGGATAGATATCAATAGGCACAAATATGAATAGATAGATATGAATTGTCAAAGATAGATTGGGACATATAAAAAAGGTAAATCAAAAGATATGAACCAGTAAAAAATAGACAAAAACCAAAGTGCTAAGACAGAGATCTGAATATTTTTAATCAAGCACTCTCAATCATACTTCTGATCATTTTTAAATTATGGCTTTATATAGCTGCACTGTCTTCTCTGTATTCAAATACTTTTTTTTAAATTTGGTTCTGGATGTTATAAAGTATATCAAAAGATAGTGACTTAGAAGTAAGATTCTTCCTTGGCTAAATCTATTCAATAAATTTCAAATACAGTTCCAACAGTAAATATTTTTTATGATTAGGGCTTCTAATATTTTAAATTATATTTTGCAGGTAATATATAGTATATGTATGTTGTTTTTATTATTTGTGTTATTTTGGTTGAGGTCTTATTGCTAAAAATATGTTTATTAATTTTGGTATGGGTTGAACTGTAATCTATGAGGTGGCAGGTTAATCTACAGGATAGAGTAATTGTTGTATGCTTGATTTATGAATTTAATGTTTATGCAATTTTCTAGTGGTCATGTATGACATACAATGTCCTAACAGTATTTTCTAAGCTTTTGTCTAGCACAAAACCTCCTAATAGTGCTTGTAACAATAATAATGGATAGTAATTATTTTATTAATAAGAATTAATAGTAGGATGATGACATGAATAACATTAATGTCAATAATGTTAGTAGTAGGTTGGTGGTGCACATTAGGTAATATGAAAGTGATAATGTTGTTAATTCTTCTCATGCACAAATCACTACTGCCAATACTAGAGCAGTTGATGTCAGTTGCCCAGCAATTTTGGTTATTAAAAACTTAAGTGATCTGGATGACCTATGCTTTTGGTAACATAGTATAAATTGGATAGTAGTGTGAGTTATGCGTGTGTGATAAAGAGAGAGTGAGATGTTTGGATGTGGTGTGGTATGGTGTAAGGCCAAATTGGCTCTAATTAGACATCCTGCTATTTTCTTTATTTATTTCAGCCAATACATTCTCCATTTCTGGCCAGGAAATGTGAACCACATTTCCTGTATTTGATAAAAGGAAGCATTCCTATTCTAATACTGAATATGTATGCATGTGTGTGTGTGTGTGTGTGTGTGTGTATATTTGTATGTGTTTTAATCATAAATTATATTTTAATTAACATAAAATATCTCCTGCAATTTTAAGATGGATCATTATTATTCTAAGAGTTTTGCAACCTATTTAAATTATTTTTGTTCTTAGTCAATGTTTCAGCAGATTGGCTCTTCAGCCTTTTTGAAGTGCAAATTTTCTGTACATATAAAAATTAATAATCATTCCACCCCACACACACATATGTGCACAAACAAAAGTGTATCAATAAATCCATAGCCTGACGGAGTTATTGTCTGAATGCTTAGATGTTAATTTTACTCTAAATTCAGTCTGTATCAGTAATGAATTAAGTGCATGCATAAAGAAGGAAATTGTAATGATGAACTATATCTATGTGTATGTGCATTCATCTATCTATCTGTCTAGATGTAGATATATTAACTGGCCTAAATCAAGAAGTCATCTAGGCTGGTTTTATATTAATTTCACTATTTAAGAAAATTAAAAATTTAATATCATATTATATATATATATATATATAAAAATGTGAAAAGTGTGTGTATATAAATATATATATATATATATATATATATATATATATATATATATAATTATTTATAGATTATATGTGTGGTACTTATTAGAAAATGCTCAATATCAGAGATAGAGCTAACATATTTGGTTGGATAGATGTGAGTTTGTGACCCTGGGTTTCACGCTTTTGTGATCGTCAGACAAACTGATTAATTTTTTTTAAATTTTGGGTTTATGTAGATTGAAATGTAGATTGTATTGGTGTTATTATGGAAGTGGGGGGGAATCATCGTTGTGATGTCACTCATGCTAATGCAAATATAGATGCATGTCCGTACACCCGATGAGGTACGCAGACACACATACACACTCGCTTGTCCACCAGGGCTCATACAGACATAGACATATGTGGACAGTATGGGATTTGACATATGTATGTATATGGATGCTGTTGTCTCTATACATACGCATTTGTATGTTGAAATTCAAAGATCGGAAGTGTAGCAAAAATTTCTCGTGAATGTATACATGTCAGCATATATATATATATATATGAATTATGATATAACTAAACAAATATATCTGTAAAAAGACAATATAAATAAAGACAAAAGGAAAACTTATCTTAGCTGACACTTTTGATCCTCTGATGAACTTTATCAAAGCAAATGATTATATATACAGGGTGAAGCAAAGGTCACACACCATAAGGATAATTTATTAAAAGTATAAATACATATGAAAATTTTATTTCCTAGTTATTTAACTCTTATACATTCTGTTCAAAGTGTCCTTCTCCTTTTCAGAACAATTCAATTCTGTGTCTGCTGCATGATTCATTAACATGTCTGACGGTTACCTTCATTAACATGTCTGACGGTTGCCTTCATTAACATGTCTGACGGTTGCCTTCATTAACATGTCTGATGGTTGCCTTCATTAACATGTCTGATGGTTGCCTTCATTAACATGTCTGATGGTTGCCTTCATTAACATGTCTGATGGTTGCCTTCATTAACATGTCTGACGGTTGCCTTCTATCATTTTACTGCATTCATATTTAATTCATTCTTCAAGTACCATCTTACTTCAACAAAATTGTTTCTGCAAAATAAGAAAATATCAAAACAAATTAGACATTTAAAACATGATTAATTAATTAACCCCCATGATGCATGACTTTTGTATATATTAGGAGGCACAGTGGATAGCAGCTTGGATTGAGGAATTGGAGAGCTGAGTTCAAGTTCCAGTCAAATCCATTACATTCACTTATATGCTAATACCTTTGGGAAAGGTATTAATCCTCTTCTTCTTCCTCCAGCTATGGGTAAATAGCAGGACAGACTCAGTTCTATAGCCTTGGATGGCAATTGGTCCAGGGAACAACAACTCTGAATTCAAAACCTGAGGAGGGTCGTTTGGGGACCTTGTGGCATGTCGTGCACCAGGTCTCTGTATTCGGCCCTTCAAAAAGTATGGTTGGCTCTGTACAAAGCCTTCATGACTATAATCAAATAATATTTTCTGGTGTCTGGGCTGTTGATTCCTAGGAACTGAGATTGTAAGTCAAATACAATGGGAGAGTCCCCCATATATATATATATATATATATATATATATATATATATATATATATATATGTGTGTAATTTTAAGATATTTATATTTAAATATCAGGCAGAGAGTGTGTGTAAATATAAGTGTAGACTATTCATATTGACCAGTATATATAAATAGTGAGTCACCATTTATACTGACTAGCATATATAATCAAGCCACCACTGAACACAGATGGCCTGAAGATTGTGTTCAAGCATGACAGACTGTTCTCAGTATCTACAGATAGATAATTTATGCACACATCTTTATGCTCAACATCAAATAATATTGCATGTGTGTATGTGTATGTGGGTGTGTATGTTTGTGTGGGTATATATTGAGGGATTTGACATAACTGAAATTTTTAATTTAATCCAAAATTTTGTAATTATATCTGTATATGTGCATGTTCATGAGTATTTATATTCATCCTTTTCTATAAATACTTTCATGATAATTGTGCTGATCAACTTTCCTCTGTAGTACTTAGACTTTACAAATTTAAGTGTAGTGATAGATTGGCAACTTAATTTACAGTTGAATTGTCACAATGTAACCGTAAGTTCTATGCTAACAGTTTGTTCTCTTGCACTTCTTACTCGTGGAACCCTTTTCCAGCCAACATATATGTTGGCTGGAAAAGAGTTATATTGATATGGACATTGAGGTCAACATCCAGTGGTGGCAGTCTGTTTCATGCTTAAATGCAATCTTAAGGCTGTGTCCAATTTCATGTTTACATATACTTTATCTCTGATATTGAACACTACAACCCATAAAAATAACATATATATATATATATATATATATATATAAACACACACAAAATATTTATATGGTAAATTCATAAGATTATTAGGTTTAACCCTTTGAATTAAATACAAATACTACTTACTAAGTATTAAGTATATTATTCCTTTATTTATATGCTTAGATTTGATTTTTCAACACCATGACATTTGTTTTAGGTTCTTCACAATAATATCATACACAACTGCAAATAAATAAAATTAATCATGAATAACTGCTAGTTATTTGTTTTGGTTTGTTTGTTTAAAGGCATATCAATTCCATATGGGTTATTTAATACCAAAATTTTATTTATTTGTAAGCTTTGGTAATTTTTTTTTTCCTAAATGTATTGTGGGTAATTTTTTTCATTTTTTTTTTCACTATCAAAATGTTTTGCTGGTATTTTTTTCTTATGTATTTTTATATTTTCTTGTGTTGACCCCAACTTGGGTATTCACTATCTGCCCATAGTTGGAACCTTAACATGTGCTAGTACCTTGGGTCATATTTGTTTTGGGGATATTGTCCTCAATTTTGTTCATTAATCTTTACCATAAAACATCCTGAATCCTGTTAGATGCAAATAGATGTTGATCCAATAAATGGGTTAGGCAAGTTCTTTATTTTCCATATTGGGGGTGGGGTGCTGAAAAGTTCTCAGTCTTTTCCCTCCAAACTAAACAAATGAACAAACATCAGATGGACTTCTTTGTTATACCAATAACTTTTCTATCTATCTATCTATCTATCTATCTATCTATCTATCTATCTATCTATCTATCTATCTATCTATCTATCTATCTATCTATTTAGTCTTTTAGTAGACTCTGTATATAGATCACTAGGAGATTAATGGAAGCATTAAATAAACCTAACTTTTATTGCTCTTTTTATTATTGATGGAAGTTTCTTTTGTTTAAGATATCATTATTTTAGTTACATGTGTTACCAATATGGTATTGTCATATCTAGTTCAAGTTCTAGCCAAGGCCATTGCATTCAATTTTGCACAAGTAACCATTTGAATTCATCTCTTCTCCCCCAGCTAGGGGTTAATAGTGGATCAATCTGGGCTTTGTAGCTTTGGTTGGCAACTAGTTTAAGAGAAGGACACATCTAAATTTGAAACTGATTGGATTTGGAGTGAACAAATCCACTTCAGAAAAATTGACTTGCTACACAATCACAGCAGCACCATCTAGTGTGGTGAGGCTGTGACACTTTACTTCACAGTGGTGTTTACAGTGTGAACATACATCATACTTATTATAAAACCCAGGTTGTGTGTGTGTGTGTGTCTGTTTGTTTATATATTGGATCGGATTTCCTACATTTTTCAACCGATTTCAACGAAACTTCACAGGACTACGTAAAATTACCTTGCAGTGGTTCTGACACTGCCAAAAATTGGAAATACACAATTGTTTTTGCACGAAATCAATTTGAAAACACAATTAGGAGGCATCGCTGTCACGAGAATGAAGGGGGACAACTCATATCGAGTTATACTTATTATAAAACCCTGGTTGTGTGTATGTGTGTGTGTGTGTGTGTGTTTTCATTTATATATGGGATTGGATTTCCTACATTTTTCAAACGATTTCAACAAAACTTCACTTTTTTTTTTTGGCAGGTAGTGTTTCTTACTGTCTTGCACACTTTTTTCTTTATTTTTACATTCAGAATGCTTTAAAAATTCCATTTACAAGACAATTGTTTATAATAAAACTCATAACGATTGAAAACAATGTTTTTGTTTGAGTTTGGGTTTGAACAATTCATAAAAAAAAAAAAAAACTAATTAAGACATGCGTGTCTGTCAACCTTAAACAATAATCTTTGTCAATTTTCTATTTCAGTCTTTATGATGGTCGATACTTGATCTATCTCTTACTGTTACATCCCTGGGTAACGCCGGGCTATCCTGCTAGTATTATATATAATATACATACTTATATATACATATATATAATACAGATGTATTTCTATAGATTTTCACTACAAAAACACATTGAGAATCAATAATAAAGCAATTATCAGGAAATTATATGAGATTTACTTACAGAAAAAAGCTATTATATGTATAATGTAAATCTATTTCTAATGGTTTTAATGTAGAAATATATTGATAATCAGGAAGAAAGGGGTTGTCAGTGGCCAGGAATTAATGCAAGTATCTGAGAAAGAATAGGACTAATATATATATATATATATATATATATATATATATATATATATATATATATATATATATATATATATTGTCATCTATGGACAGACTGTTTCACTGTATCACAGCTCATCAGTGTGGCTAGATGTCCAGTTGCTTCTAGCTAGGATTGAAACCCGGGTGATTTGGTGTCAGTCAGCCCTTGGTGCATGGCAGGGATGAAGATGAATATATGCATATGTATTTTTGGATAAACACACAGTGACTGAGAGAACTCTATTCACTTTATGAAAGAGTCTTGCATTTATATATATATATATATATATATATATATATATATATATATATATATATATATATATGCATTGTATTGCTAAGGATTTTACTATAAAAATACATTGAAAATCAAGAAGAAACGTATTGTCAGTGATCAGAAATTAATGCAATCAATATTGATAGAATAGGTCTATTATATGTATAATGTAAATGCATTGTAAATGATTTTAATATAAAAAATCCCCTGAAAATCAGGAAGAAATGTTATGTAGTTATGAATTAATGCAAGCATTGCTAACAGACATATTCTGTATATAATAAAAGAATTCATATAGTTTCCTTTTAGTTTGCATTTAGTAATTTATTTTGTCTATAATTTGAATCAAATAAATTATTTTTGTGATACTCATATTGTCATTGTACATTACAAATAGAAACACAAGACTTCAATTTCATACATAACATTACATTTCTTTTCACTCTGGATTTTGCTGATTATCATTTGCCAATGTGTATCCCCAGATCTCATTGACCTTTCATTCTTTTATACAATATCACAGTTTCTTACTATTTTTCAATTTTGGTTCAATAATAAATGAAAATTTATATTGTTAGTTCATTTTGTTTATATATTAGATTAATATAGTTTGCTTACAGTCTAATAATTTGTTTCAAAGTATGATGAAACATTTGGATTAAAACCTCAAATCATAATAATTACACTGGATTATTCATAATAATGTCTGATATAAAAGTTGATTATGTCACAGTGTCTTTTGATATGCTAATGTTTTTATTCTGAAGTTTATGTCTCCAAAGCATTTTCAATCTATTGTGTGATATTGGGTTGTACTACTAAATGGACTAACATCAAGTACCTCTGAAATAACAAATATTTCTTAATTATTATAAATTTCTACTAATTTTGACTCCTACAAATTGTTTTTTCACAGAATTAATATTCCATTGCAAATCAACATTACAGATCTAGTTTTACCTTTTTTATGTAGATCTAAATAACCTTTAATTTATATGTAAAGGTTATACACTTCAAATTGTGCATTTATCCAATAACACTGTGTCAATACAAAAACTTCCATGAATACCAATGGGGGCATTTGCTAACTGACATTTTTCTTGATATATTAATTTATATCTAACTATGTACCAGCTGGAGTGAAATTGTCTACAGTTTAAAAAAGAGAAAAAGAATTGTATCAATTAATTGTAGAAAATTCAGTGAGAAAGAACTGTTTTATTCTCTCTAAAAGAAAGATAACATTTTGAAAAAAAATGTGTCCTGTATTTGTTAGACACTTCTAATAGCAAGCATAATTTTGTACTTATTTTCAGGATTTTTCCTGTTTGCTATTGCAAATGTATTTTTTAAATTTTATTTCCCAAAATGTCATTGTCCTTCTATGGTTACTACAGTCATAGTACAAAAGTAGATTTATCAGGAGTTAGCATTTACTGATATATTAGGTTCTTATATAACTTTGTTTGATGCCCAGGGCCAACTCCTTGATTCTATGCCTCTAAAGCTCAAAAAGTGGGGATGCCTAGTACTGAGAAATGTGAGAAAAGAAGACATTTTAATGATGTAAAATAAAATGAAACATGAAATAAACACTTTATTCAAATTAATTATGAACTTAATTTCTATTTCACTTATTGATTTGATCCTCTCCTGATATGGATGATCAGGACCATTCCCTCTGCCCCTCCCCACTTCTGCACACTACTTTCTTCATTGCTTATGACCTCCTGCCAATGATCCACTGTTTAATGCCTCAATGACAGAAATCACTAGGTTTTAACTCAAAAAATTCATCAAGCCATGTATAAGTTGCACATAATTGTTGAACAAAGCACCCTTCAGATTATTAGAAACTGACCAAAAAGGTGGTAGTCTGAAAGGGCCAAATCAGGAGAATATGGTAGGAACAGAAGAACTTTCTAACTGAGTTTTTTCTTTGTATCTACAAGTAGCCTGTTGTTGAGTGAGTAAACTGACAGCAATGGAGGAGCTCTGGAGCTTATTCAAGGTGTTGCCTGCTTGTCGGGACTTACTAATTCTTTTCTCTGCTTTTCTCATATTCATGTAAAGACACTGTTTTTTTTTACCTGGTAATAATATAGTAAAGGAATCTTTCTTTGTATCTATATGTAGCCTGGTGTTGAGTGAGTAGACTGGCAGCAATGAAGGAGCTCTTTCTTTCAGTCAATGCACATGGCACCTATGCACCTCGTTTCTGGTTCTTACCCATTGAATGAAGATGACAAGCAACAGTAACATCAGAACTTGCTATATTTTGTGCCAAGTCCTAGTGGTTTGGTACAGTTTCTTAATCAATGCATACAATTGGTTCTTCTCAAACTGAACAAGTCGGCCAGAATGCATAAAGTCTGTGAGCTCAAACTTCTCCTCCTTGAAACAGGAAAACCATTACTGTGCCATTCTGTTGGTAATAAAGTTATATCCATACACAGCACAAATATTTTGAGCTGCTTTGTGACCTGTGTTAAAAAAGCAAAGATGTCAAATATGCTCATTTTTGTCTACTTGACATTACATCTCAAAGGGGTATCTAATCTGAAATAAAATTCCAATAACAGTTTCAAAGGATGACCAGAGTTGATAAGAAACAAAAAATGCTCCAAAAGATTATTCTTCAAGATCATTTACAGAAAACCAGAAAAAAATGAATAAATATAAATGACAACCCATTTTATTTACAAGATCAGGTAATATTATTTTTCAGGGATATATTATTATGATATCATCAATATATTATTAATATATTGATTGTTTAGGTAAAATATTTTCAAAAGGTTCAGATTCAAAAAATTCATCAAGCCATGTTTTAAACTCCACATAATTGTTGAACAAAGCACCCTTCAGATTATTAGAAACTGACCAAAAAGGTGGTAGTCTGAAAGGGCCAAATCAGGAGAATATGGTAGGAACAGAAGAACTTTCTAACCAAGCTTTTTCTTTGTATCTACAAGTAGCCTGGTGTTGAGTGAGTAAACTGGCAGCAATGAAGGAGCTCTGGAGTTTGTTTCTCTTGGTCAATACATCTAGCAACCATATGCTATGTTCCCTATTGAGTGAAGATGATGAGTGATAGTGACATGAAAACTTGCCATTTTCTGGGCCAATTTTCTAGTGGTCTGGTGTGGTTCTTCTTTAATTCAGGTGAAATCAAACTGAAGAGGTTGGCCAGAATGTGAAGAGTATGTGAGTTCTAACTTCCCTTCTTTGAAACAGGAAAACCATTTCTGTTCCATTCTATCATTAATGAAGTTGGTAATGAAGTCATCCACAGCACAAATGTCTTGAGCATCTTTGGTATCTTGATTAAAAGCAAAGACAAGAATATATTGAAGATGACCATTCTTGTCTACTTGGCATTCCATCACATATGGGTGTCTAATCTTAAATAAAATTTCAATAATGTTAGATAACATCTTCACAGGATGACCAGGCTTACTAAAAAGCAAAGAATTCAGTGAAAGATTATTCGTTGAGTTCAACTAAGTGAAATACTAGATTGGCAGCAAGTTCTCATCTCATCACTGGAAAAAATCTGAAAATTAGATTAATCTGCTGAACCCCAAGAACTGACCACTTGCCAATTTGGGAACATTTTATTTAAATTTCAATATTTGAGAACTGTCTGTATCACAAAACACATCAGCAGTGAAGGGCAGTAAATGGCTAGTACAAAGTTGCTAATTTTTAACAGCTTTATTCAACTTGCATGCTAGACTGTGTAAAGCTTTTTAAACCAGTCACACCAGCAGGTAGATTTTTATCTAAAATACTTACCAGTAAATTTATAGTCAATAACATGATTTGGGTAATGTTACAATGTAGTTTTTCTTAGCAAAGTTATCTTTTAGATTAAAAATCAACTTTGTCTACCAAATGTTTCAAGAAATAGGACTCGAGATAAACCTTTCCAAATCACAAACAATGACTTGTAATTAGAATGAAAGCAGCGATGGTACCTACCCTGAATTAGAATATAAAGCAGTGATGGTACTTACTCTGAATTAGAATATATAATTAGATAAGGAAATTGAACATAGAATAAACTGCATTAGAAATAGTTTTACCCAATACCACAAATTGCTACAAAACCAAAACATTAATATGAAAACTCAAGTTGTGTCTTAAAAAACCCTCATCAGATCAAGATATTCATATGGATGTCATGCACGATGCTAAACCTTTTCGGAAATATCTCTACTGCCAACTGCATACAACCATTTTCTAAGATCAATCACCAAAAATGTCTGAGTGATTGAAGCCTGTGAGTCTTGGTGAAGACCATACTCCTTCAAACCTGGTGAACTGGTGTTAGAAAATAACAAAGAACTGTCAAATAGTAAAACCCACATCATTTGAGGACTTTCAACAGCAGCAAGTACTAAAATGGATATCACATGTAACTTGAAAAGGAAATGACATAAGCAAGATGTTAATGTTCCATACTATTTTAGACAAAAGGTTAAGAAAGAAACACCTACAGATACTAGAAAGAACAATAAATGCTGCTGGACTTAAGAAAACCTATTTTTTAAAAAATTGTTTTAAGAGAAAGATTTTATAAATTTAAACTGACAACAGTACTTTCTGCTCAGTCAATGAATGCCAAATGTTTCTTTGTAGGAAAATGGCTAATATTACCATTATATACAGTTACTGTATACCTATATATTTGAGTATGGTTATTTATACAGTATTTCCACAATTATTTAGACATCTTAGGACAGAGGTTGAAAATATATATATTCAGATAATCCCAAATTCTTGATAATTGAATACCTAAATTATCAAAACTGTGATTTTCTGGAAGAAATTTAACATTTCTATCATTAGATAAAATTTTAAAATTTTTTCTTCAAAGTTTTACCCAGTTAATTTTTTATGAAAAATTGGACCAATTTTTGTTTTTGTCTGGCCTCACATTTTTCTCTCTGGCCTTATATTTTTCTCTCTGGTCTTACAGTTTTCTCTCTGGCCTTACATTTTTTGCTGCTAACTCCTGAAGCTGGATCAAATCTGATGTATTTGTAAGAGTAGCCAACTTAAACATTTGCTTATATTTTAAATTATTGCTTTGGTGCTTTAAAATTACATTTTTAATATAGTGTATAGTTTTCTAAATTCTCAAAATGCTTATCTGAAATGAAATAGAATGGGTTTAGTTCAGATAATTGGAAAATCTTCTGATTATTTCAATTTTTCTCTTCATTTCAAGTTTTGATAAAGTCTGGAAAATCAAGGTATGGGTAATTGAGAAAGTACTGTAATTGGTCCCTGGCAAGGCTGACAATAAGTGTAACACTGCAACTGCAAAGTTATGAAATGTTTGTGTTGTGGATCCAGAATAGGTCTGAAAGAAAACACAAGTGAAAACTTTAGTGAAAACATATTAGTAACAAAAAGAACAAATACAAAAGTGTTGCACGTCCGACTGACAGCAAAGTACAGTAGTCAACTCATCAACTGTAGAAAGCTCTCCTCAAGAGGCATAATCTCCCCGTATATATAGTAATAGGATGAGTCAATTTAGTCCATAAAGGTAGTTCCCATAACAGTTTGCTATCACTGAAAATTTTTTTTTTATAAGATAAATTTAATTTCTCAAAGTAAGTGGGGTAAAACAAATGTAAAAAACATTTTTTTTACAAAAATTTTCTAAAAAAAAAAAATTAAAAATAAGGGGAAGGGTTAATTTGGTTGTATCAATGTCTATATAAACCAATTGAAAATTAACCCAGTGACCCTCTTTGTTATTTGTTATGTTATTTGTAATTTCACCAGTGGAAGCATTCTTTGTCATCTCATAGCAGCTTGATTCAGTGCTTAAGTACAGGTGAAAATTTGATCTTCACTGCTCTGTGATCAAATAAAATATGGAGCAGAGCAGATTAAGGAACGAAGTGGTCAGCAGATAGCCATCAGTAACAGTACTGACCAGTGTGGGAAGGACCCCAGACCAAGCAGGATCAGCCATATTATACCTACTATATATGTAAACATTTCAGTTAGAGTACATTTGTAAAAAGGACACTATGAATAAAGACAAAAAGAAAACTTATCTCAGCTTATGTGTTTTATCCTTAGAAGGACCTTGATAGAATTCAAAAGCGTCTAGATGGTTTTGTGGGTGATGAATTGCTTTCCACCTTAAAACGCTCTCCCACAGACAAAACATTACATGCCTTTCACTACCCTAATGCTATTTCCATGGAAAATGTTCAGATGAGTTCCTTAGTTCCCTCATCTCTAATTCTCTCACCACATCACATCACATACATTTGAACAAACCAACTTCATTCCCTTTGTGTTCATTCATTCCTTTTGTGTTCGGATAGAACTGTGGCTTTGTGGAATAGAATCCCAGGAGGATGCATTCCTGATCTTTACAATCTTAACCTTTTCAAGTCTAGGGTTAACACATCTTTCACACATATTTGGTTTTTTTTTTTTTTTTTTTTTTAATCAGTATCACCCTGTCCAAGGCAGTAATGCCACTAAAACACAAGGGGTTACAGGGTGTCAAAGAATTAGGAAAAGAAACAAAAATGATGAACAGAAAGAGAAGAGAATAATCAGGAGGACAGTAGATAGCAATTGACATTGCATTTAAATTTTTGCAGATTAATTCTGTTCAGAAAGCATAGAGCTGGAAGGGAGTTCCACAAAAAAGGCAGTAAAGCCACTAAGACATAAGGGTTACAGGGTGTGGAAGAATTAGGAACAGAAACATTAATAATGAGAAGGGAGTAATCAGGGGGATAGTAGATAGCAATTGACATTGCATTTAAACTTTTGCAGATTAAATCTGGCCAGAAAGCATAGAGCTTATTCCATAAGAAAGGCAGTAAAACTACTAAGACACAAGGGTTACAGGGTGTGAAGAATTAGGAACAGAAACATTAATAATGAGAAGAGAGTAATCAGGAGAACAGTAGATAGTGATTGACATTGCATTTGAATTTTTGAAGATTAAAGTTGACTGGAAAGATTGGAGCCAGAAGGGAGTTTCACGAGTGAGAAGTGTGAGAAAAGAAACTGTTAGCATAGAACTTACGGCTATATCTAGCCAGCTCAACTGTAAATTGATGAGATCTTGACATCAGTCTCATACTGCACTTAAATTCAATATATTCTATAGTGAAGAGCTCATCTGAACAATTACTATGAAAGTATTTATAGAAAAGTATTTATAGAGAGGCAACCTTATAGCAGTCGGTAAGTGGCCAAAGCTGAGCTGCCAGATCAGGACCAATAGTATTGATGATTCTTCTTTGGATCTTATCAAGGAACACAAGGTAAATAGTAGGGCCACCAGACCATATGTGGCAGCAATGTTCTAAGCACTGCTCATCCAATAACCATTTTCCTTGAGTGTCCCTTGGACTTTGTACAGGTTGAAAAAATGCTTCTGCAACATATATTAGTTACAGTTTGTGGGAGAGAGTGCATTGTGCATGTTTGAGTGGCTATAACATTAACATTCTTATCAATAGACATAGGTTCAAATTTTAGCATGGTCCGTATATCAAGACAATGACGTTTTGATAATATTAGCCTGGGGAGATGACCATAGCATGCAGAACTTTTGGGAACTTCCTGAAAACTGTACCAAAGTTTGACCTATGACCTAATGCCTGTAAATGAAATTTGGTAAAGGAAACTGTTTAGAAGCCCTCAGTAATTGTGATAGCATGAAGTCACTAGTTATCATGACTGAAGGTTCAAGCACACTGGTTTTGTTCAACTCTCAGATATTGTGCCATATATACTGCATTTCTTACAACAGGAAATTCTCACACATTGTTTTAAAATGAGTCAAATTAGTTAAAATCTAATTTCTATAATGATACAGCTAAATTTTAAAATTTTGTATTCAGGTACTTTGCATAAAACATGTTTAATTTTGGTTATATATGTTTTTGGTCAATTCAAATAAAATAGTTCTGATAATGCTGCATTATATTTCAAGCAAAATTTTTCAAAATCATACAAAAATGTGTTCACTATGTCATACCAGACAATTTTTCTGATCAGAATCCATCCTACACATGTATATATCTACCATTCTTTTGTGTATTGAATATTGCTGTCATGTCTGGTCTGGTGCTCCTACTATACATCTCAAGATTCTTGACAAAATCCAAAGAAGGACCTGTAATATAATTGATCCTGACCTGGCATCTTGACTCCAGTCACTTTCTCACTGCCATGGCTTCCCTCTGTCTTTTCTATAAATATTTTCATGGCAATTGTTCTGATGAGTTTTCCTCCTTGGTATCTTGACCACATGAATTTAAGTATATTACTAAATTGTCAACTACATTTCATCATTTCTAATAGTTTGTTTTCTTGCACTTCTCACCTGTGGAACTCTCTTCCAGTTTCTTGCTCTCTTGCCATCTCCAAAAATTTAAATGCAACATCCATCACCATCTTCTGTCTTTCTGAAACCTGTTCTTTTATTGTCCTTTCTCCTCACTAAAGTTTTCTCATTCTCTTTCACTCCCAGTAACCTCTTACATATTAATGGCATTATCATTTTGCTTGGGTTGAAATGAAATCATTAAAAAGAATATATTTTCCTATTCACTGTATTTCATTCAATTTTACTTACATATATATATATCACAAAAAATGCTCCAGAATTAACACCTGCTATCTATTTCCATGAAAACTATAACAGGTATGGAGAACACAAGAACATCATTGGATAAAACAAAACAGTATTTTTTCACATATGCAGTTTGAGGCACTTAAATGGATAGACAGCAAATTAAAATTAAATTGTTAAATGTTTGTGATGGTAATTTTTAATACATGGATGAATTTAATGATATATCTCTGCATCATATGCATTTTGCTATAAGGCAAAAAAAAAAACTAAAAAAATTTTTTTTTAATCATACCACCCTAAGCAAGGCAATAAAGCCAATAGGACTCAAGGAATTACTAAATGTTAGAGAATATGGGTTATTACCATATTACCAAAATATGCCTCTGATATTGTAGGCTAACATAATAAAATATGAGATATTACTTTTGGAGCAACTCTACTACATTCTAATAAATTGAGAATTTACAACTATAAAGCAACAAAAGACCAACATCCATAACACTGAAATAGTAAGAAAATCATGGACTATTTTATGAACCATTCAATATATTGCAATTAATTCTATGACTGGCCATTTAATAATATATAAGTACATTTGATATATTATTATTTGATTTGATATCCTCTTAAGTGTTTTGGCTAGGTGAGGATGATCATATCTCAATTCCTACTTGCAGCTTAACCCTTAGGAGATGAAAGGATTAACACTTAGGAATTAACAGGGGTGATCTATCGGTTCAATAATACAAGCCTTAGCTGGCTTGTTTTCATAACAGTCAAATGATTGCTTCATGCATTTCTTGCACATCTGGAATTTCAATGATGGTTCCTATGATAGTTTGCTGTGTTCTGTGAAATATAATTTTTTTTGTGTTCCAAATGAGGACACATGAAAAGGGTTGTCTTGGCACTGAAACTTCAAATGAAGATTCTTCTCCAAAGGGTCTAAGACATAATTAGCATAGTATATGAACTGTTCAAAACAGTATTGCTGTCTGTGTACTCTCAATGATATCCTGAGTTCATCAACCACAAAAGGGACAACTTGAGCTGCTGCTGCTTGGTAGATTTCCATAGTCTTTACCTCTGTATTTTCACCTTCTCTTCCATTACAATATTCCTACCCCAAGGTACTGCAGTGTCTATCTGGATCCATTTATGTCTGCTCTTATGCACAAGTTTGATATCATGGTGATTGCTCTCCAAACGCTTGTCAGTCAAGATGGTCATATCTTACATGACTTTCATTTGCTCATTCTCGACAACCTACCAGGATGAATCATTGTGTCTCTTCTCTGTTTACTTCTTACATAGTTCCCAATTCTGAGGGCTACTTTGTCATAGTGTCATCTGTACACTTTTTGTGTACTCTTTATTATTATTGTTTATTTATTGTCTTCATACCAGTAATGTCAGTACTCCTCAGTACTCATGCTGATTTCCGTAATGTTGTCATGTTCCAACCCTTCCCTTGATTTCCAGTTCCTGCTGCCTTTTTCATAGGCTATTTTGAATCATTCTCAACATTTGGATAGTACAACTGTCACTACCATGTTCCACATCGACCTAGTAAAGTTGAAATATTTATCCATTTTTTTCACTTTCTTTTAGATTTACTCTGTAGGCAAAATCAACTGACACATTCTTTTGATGGCAAAATCAACTGACACATTCTTTTCATCAAAATCCCAAAGAATTTTGTGCATTTTATTCTCTTGGATATGATTTAGTGTTATGAAGAATATAAAATTATGGAGAGCCATGTTACGCATGTCCTAAAGGAACATGGCATATAAAAAAAGATATCCCTCAAACAAAGCATATTGTACAACAGAGCAAAAGAAAGAGTCATGGTCTACACAAAGCAAGAAATCATTATTTGATTATAAAAATGAATTATTTATTTTCTAAAAAATCATTTTACCCCTATCAAAGCTACAAGACTACTAAGACACAGGGTTTACTGAGTGTAAAAGAATATAAGAAAGAAAATAATATTAAGCAGGGATAACAATAAAAGAATAAAATAAGAAAGAAGATAACAATTGACATTAAATTTAAATTTTTGAATATGAAAGTTGGCTGGAAAGTAAGAAGCCAGAAGAAAGTTCCACCACAAGTGAAAAGTGCAAGAAAAGAAACTTAGCATAGAACTTACAGTTACATCTAGTGACCATTTCAACAGTAAGATGATGAAACCTTGTTACTAAGCTAATAGTATGCTTAAATTCATAGAGTCTAGGTAACATGGGAGAAAGTTCATCAGAACAATTACCATGAAATAATTCATAGAAAAGACATTAAAGCTATGTTATGTCTGTGGGAAAGTGACTGAAGCCGAGATGATAGGTAAGCACCAATAACATTGCAGATTCTTTAGATTTTTATTAAGAATCTCTTATATAGCAGGAGCACCAAACTAGATGTGACAGAAATATTCAAAACATGAATGAATGGTAGACTTATAAATATGTAAGATAGATTCAGAGGAGTAATATTATCTAGAATGACTCAGAAAACCAACTTTCCTACCAGCAGACCTAGCAATTGATATAATCTTTTCACTTTATTTTCTACTTTTTTCACCAAAACTGATTAAAAATAATGTGACAAACATTAATTCCATCTTGATATGTTATTTCTTTCTTTTATTTTATAGTCCCTGTTGAAATTAACTTCATCACTTTTGAAAAAAGACATTGCCATTCCTCCAGACATTCCAAGTGAAGATGGAAAAAACCACAAGTAAGATCATATTAAGTGTATTTGAGTTTATATAATGTTTCTACTGAAAAAAAGATCATATTAAGTGTATTTGAGTTTATATAATGTTTCTACTGAAAAAAAGATCATATTAAGTGTATTTGAGTTTATATAATGTTTCTACTGAAAAAAAGATCATATTAAGTGTATTTGAGTTTATATCATGTTTCTACTGAAAAAAAGATCATATTAAGTGTATTTGAGTTTATATAATGTTTCTACTGAAAAAAAGATCATATTAAGTGTATTTGAGTTTATATCATTTTTCTACTGAAAAAAAGATCATATTAAGTGTATTTGAGTTTATATCATGTTTCTACTGAAAAAAGATCATATTAAGTGTATTTGAGTTTATATCATGTTTCTACTGAAAAAAAGATCATATTAAGTGTATTTGAGTTTATATCATGTTTCTACTGAAAAAAGATCATATTAAGTGTATTTGAGTTTATATCATGTTTCTACTGAAAAAAGATCATATTAAGTGTATTTGAGTTTATATCATGTTTCTACTGAAAAAAGATCATATTAAGTGTATTTGAGTTTATATAATGTTTCTACTGAAAAAAAGATCATATTAAGTGTATTTGAGTTTATATAATGTTTCTACTGAAAAAAAGATCATATTAAGGGTATTTGAGTTTATATCATGTTTCTACTGAAAAAAAGATCATATTAATTGTATTTGAATTTATATAATGTTTCTACTGAAAAAAAGATCATATTAATTGTATTTGAATTTATATAATGTTTCTACTGAAAAAAAGATCATATTAATTGTATTTGAGTTTATACCACACATGTGCCAGTTCTATACACAGGTACAGAGAACAGTAGTTTAAGCAGTTAAGGTTGAATCAGTGAGCAAAGAAATAGATTTAGCTGCTTCTTGTTTTCAAAATAAAGCTTGAGTAATTTGGTTTTCATTTTCATTCCAATGAATAAAAGCCTTTTGGAGAAGATGAAGATAGAGCATGTTGATAGTTTTTACAACAAGCTAATCAATCCATTCTCCAAAATGAAGCAAAGAATTGTGTTAATTTAAAAATAAATAAGTTTTAAATTTGTCATTGTTTATAGATTAATTATTTTCTCAGATTTCTCTTGTAACTTTTAATGGTCACCATGGATTGCATATCCCAGTTTCGAAGTTACTTATTGCAACTGACATACATACCTCATATATATATATATAATATATATATATATATATATATGTGTGTGTGTGTGTTTTGTATAATTAATAAATAACAAACACTTAAAATCCTTTGATTATATATATATATATATATATATATATATATATATATATATATATATATATATTATATATATATATATAAATGAAAGGTCTGTCACTTAGCTGTTAACTTCAGCATCTTGACTCCAGAGTTCAATAGACAGACCCTCCAGGAATCCTCCATTCCCTCATCAGGGGGTACTAGCAATTAGTGGATACACTGTACATTGCATTTGAGAAATATTAGTAAAGAAAAATCCATTCTTGGTATTTTTCTGTACTAAGATTTGTTGAATGGAATGCACTTAGTGTAATTCAATATACTTATATATGTATGTGTTTGTGTGTGTGTGTGTGCCTAGCATCAAATGGGCAGCTTGCTGCATCATTGGGAAATAACTGAAAACAGTATGGCTTAACTTATATATATATATATATATATATAATATAACAATCTATAATTTTGTATAATTTTATATATCAACAAACAGTATTTAGAAAAATATGACAAACTGGAACATTTTGTGACACGTTTCATCTGATGAAACCTTAATGGATGAAACGCATCACAACAAATTTTTCAGTTTTTATATATATATATATATATATATATATATATATATATATATATATATATATATACATACACAAAATGTTTGCATGTCATTATCTCAGTATATATGCTTTTATTTAATCACAAATATAACCATTTTTCTTGTCTTGAGTCTCTCTTAAAATATCTACCATGACTCTGTAAGTGTTATTTAACCTTTTGTTTGTGCTTTAATCTTTCTATGATTCTATCTTTAGAAATTTCTTTTCTTTTTCCTTTACACGCTCTCCAGGCAAAGTGCAGGAAGGTATGCACAACAAAATTATTGTGTGTTGTCTTTTGTTGGTTATTCATATTTATACAATTTTAAATACCTTTATACAATTTATTAAATATAAACTAATATTTATAATCAATGATATCAACAAAATGACAATTGTTATTTTTTTTCACTATTCCTGTTTCTACTTAGATACAATGTACTTTGTTTTAATGAACAAAACTATTAATGATATTGTATAAACTTCCTTCACAAAATTAAATCTCAAGAGACTAAGCAGAAACTTGTAAGCATATATTATAACAAATTTCATAAAGTTGAATACCCCATTAATCTTTACATACATATACACAGACACATATATAGTGATTTCCAAGCATAGCTTAGATATGGAACAAGGCCAATAGTATGGGGCACCTTGTAAGGATTGAACTCACTACTGAGTTGTAATTGTTCTAGTGAAACAAACTTGCTAATCATTACACTGCCTCGAGGTGCCCCAGAGACACACATATATATATATATGTAATTGCCAGCAGTCCTGTGACAGACATGGAGCTCACTCTTGGATCTTTTTTCATAAAGTGTTGGTGGATGCTTTGGTTATGGTGAATCAATAATCTGAAAGCTGTACATAAAACTATTAGCTGAATTTTGATCTGGAATTTTTACTGTATAATGTTTATTCTATGGGGATAAACATTTACCACTGAATTAAGTGTATTGACAAAGAAGGCAGTTATATGGAAAAATATTTGTTATACTTTTTCATTAAATTTAAATCTTCCCATACATTGAGTTGCAATTTAAAATAAAATTTTTGAAATTACAAAACTCAAGATTAAAGAATAAATGCTCTTATTCTTCAAGATCAGTCAGTTATGTGCCATGCGTGATACATGCTTAGGTGATCATGCATCTTTCAATACATGACTGACAAGGCAGATTTTTCCCCACAGTAGTTTGCCATTTCTTTCTGCAGTAGACCAGTTGCCATCCAAGGCTATAGAACCCAGTCTGTCCTGCTATTTACCATTAGCTGGAGGAAGAAGAAAAGGATTCATACCTTTCCCAAGGGTATTAGTACATAAGTGAATGTAATGGATTCAACTGGAATTTGAACTCAACTCGCCAATTCCTCAATCAGAGCTGTTATCCATTACTCCACTGTTGGTTTTCATAATTACATTTTATAGTGATTCCTTTATTAATAGTGGAACTGCAAAAACTGATTTTGGGTTGCGAAATTTTAAAATACTACTTATTTTGATATTTTTCTAATAGTTTATGTTTTGCTTTTAAAATAAAAGACTTAAAGTTAAATTCTAAAGGCTAAACTTAAAGCTAAAGTCTAAATTTTAAAGGTTAATGCCTCAAGATAAAGATCAAATTTTAAAGATTAAGGTTTAGCTGAAAAACTCATTTTGTAAGCAACTTAAAAAACAAATAAGGAAATTTATCTTAATATCAGGAGGAAAACAAAAGATTTGAAGTGAAACAGTTTAACAGTTATCAAAATGAAAAGAAAATTCAACAAACTGAATTCATATGTTTGTCTTAAAGCTTCCATCATTTCTTTCTTTGTCAGTACACTTAATTTAGTTATGAATATTAATAATATAGAGTGAAGAAAAAAGTCTAAGATTAGCATGCATATATTTTAGATCTTGGAAATAGGTGGAAAGACCTGAGTAAAGTGTCTTTGTGCCACTCATACAAATGACTTCACTACATATAAACTTGAACTGCGTCCATGAGATAACAGGGCTTCTGATTTCCATGAAGTAAAAAAAATTAATAATGGTTGTTGATTTGTGACAGTCATGGTTTGTGTCATGGCAGACAGCGGTTTCATTTTTGTTGATTGGTAGTTCAAATGACAAAGAGTGTCAGTTATACTGACAGGCTACTTTGGTGCAACATTATAGTCATTATTAAAATTTTGTATCAAAATTCAGATAATCACTATGTTTCAGGTTACAGATTTATTGATCCACACTTATGAAATACAAATAAGATTCATAAAAACATTAAAGAGGTATGAATTCAATTAAAGATTAAATTTTTATCAGGAAATTACAAAAATATCAACAAAATCTTTTTCATGACTCAGACATTATTAAATATGACCAGATAATGTTTGCTTGTATTAAAACCTGTTTTAACAATATTGTCCTTGTTTTTTCACTTGATAAAAATATCTTTTCTCTTCTTTATTCTACATTCATATTCTTTACATTTAAGACTAGTAAACAGGTTGTTTTAATCCTGATATTCACCTACATGTTACTCATACTGAAATCTTCATAAAGGAAAAATAAATAAATAAAAATGTAAAACATGCATACTGTTCTTTTTATGCCCTTGTTGATATAGATAACTGTAGTTTCCCACAGCTTACATTTTAGTATCTTTAAACACTGATTGCTCTTATGAAAGATAATGGATTTGTTTCCTATTGCCTTTTCTATGGATTTGAATTCAGGATTGTCCTTCTCCTACACTGGTTGCCAACAAAGGCTAGGAAGTTCAATCCACTCTTCTATTTAATCCAAATCAGAAAGCAGAAGAGATGAGTTCATGCCTTTCCCAAGAGGATTAGTATGATTTAATATAAATTTTATCCTGTGGAATTTGAACTCTGCTCCTATTGACTGTTCTGTTAACTGTCAGTTTATTTGTATCTCAACAAAATAAGATCAATATGTGATGACTAAATGTGAGTTCATGCCTTTCCTAAGTTGTTAGCAAGAAGTTAATATGAGCAGTTTTGTCTAGAATTTAAATATGTTCATTATTTTAAATTTTCACTCCTGTTTTTATGCCACCATACCGCCCCCAAAAAGTAAAAATACATAGAATAATTAATAAATGTTATGTCTATTACTATCTTTATCCCATAATAGTTGTTATATTAGGATAGACATTTTAGACAGTAAACATACCAAACATTATAGGACAGAGTTAGCATTTTTGCTATGTCTGTCCTATCATAGCTGTTTTGTTTACATACACAGTTTATAAACTAAATGTAAAAGTTTGCACTATTTAAATTGTTCAGGCTGCTGTCCTCATCTTTATTGCCATATTCACAACGTTTCAGCTGTTGTGCACTCTGGCCTTTTTTAGGTGATATTAGAAGGCCAGAGTGTACAATAGCTGAAATATTGTGAATGAGGACAACAGTTCAAATATTGTAAATAGTTACAATACATCATTCAGAAATATAAACAGATAAATGTAAAGCTATTATGGGATAGATATTGTATTTTTACACTTTTCCTTCCATAATAGTTGTTATATTTGCATACATGCTTTAGAGACTAAATACAAGTTATGAGACAAAGTTAATATTTAATAAACTTAATAGTTAAGAAATTAATTATGAATACAAAATTAATCAAATGACAAGAAAAATATAAGCAATTTTGTTTTGTTTTTATCCCATTTGTCTGTTGTAATTTCTCTACTTCCTTTTTCTACCTTATTTTTATTTATTCCTCATTTTTCCTTCCTATAACCCTCTCTCTCTCTCTTTTTTAAAAACTTCCTTTTTTCCTCTTCATTTCCTTCAAAGGGCTATATACATACATATATTTTTCTGTATAAAAACATCTATAGTCACATATCTAAGCAAATAGTCAACTACATGTTTACACATATGCTAACATCAATGTAATATATAAAGATAGAGATCAATATATTGATAGAGAAAAATAAAACAGAAAATTTATATATGTATGTATATCCTTATGTAACACTACTGCAAAAGATATTCATTGTTGCCACATCTGTACAAGAGAATGTAAAACAGGACTAAAAATATGTTCATATTCCTTGCCATGTTTCCTGGTGGTGATGGTTTGTCCTAGGCAGACAATACAATCTTTTATGTGTTCAGGCCTGTCACCAGAAGAATGTTTTGAGAAGAGTGGTGGCCTTTCAATCAGTGTTGCTGCAAGTAAGAATTTGCACATTCAAATTAGTTTCACAAGCAGGAGGAGAAATGATTATGGTGAGGAAGTTCCCCCTGGTGACAGGCCTACATGTGCAGGTAACATGAAACTGGTTCCAGAAACAGTTGACTTGTTTCCAGGTACTCCATTAGTCTTTGCACTAATTAAATTAAACTCTATTCAGAATGCATGAGACATGTTGCAGACATTAATAAATTTCCTGAAAACACACTCAGTAAACACTTTATGGTAATGGTAATACTAGCTGTTTTTCTCTAAGGAAATATTTGGCATCTATTGACTGAGCAGTCAGTACTGCTTTCGGTTAAAATTTATAAAATCTTTCTCTTAAAACAATTTTTCAAGAAAATACATTTTTCAAATACAGTAGCTGTTATTGCTTTTTCCATTACTGATGAGTATTTCCTTCCTAACCTTTTTCTTCATTATGTTATTGTTTTCTCTTCAATTTACATGTGATATCCATTTTAGCTGTTGCAGCTATTGGTAGTCATCAAGTGATTTGGTTTCTGTTATCTGAGCTCTTTGTGAATCTTTGCCAGAACTATAAGGCTCGTTTAAAGCTATTTTAACTATTGATATTAGAAAATTATTGTATACAACTCATAGTTTAGATGTTTATGTATGGGTTTGGCACCATGCATTACATCCATATAAAAAAGTTTCAATCTGATGAAGCTATTTAAGGACATGATTTGAGTATAACTCAATCAAACCCATACAATAACTCCAGCACTTTGTAGACTCTATACAATATCATCATTATCATCCTCATCATAGCCATGTTTTTTTTGTTGAGGCAGGATCAGGATTAATCTTGCACAAAGCAAGGTGGGTCTTACCTGAAAGAGGATCTCAGTTTAACACTCCACATACACCTGTCAACATACCCCAGACACTTATAATAATTTGAGGCAAAGAAGATTGTCATCCAAGGCTTGAGACCCCATCCTAACTTTTGTGTGTGTGAGTGTGCATATATATATATATATATATATATATATATATATATATTAATCATTTCACCAAAATAAGGGCGTTAATGCCCTATAGATGCAAGGGGTTACTGGAACTGAAAGAGAATGTCAAGACTTTAGAAGGAAAAGGAAACCCAATACTAAACATGAAACAATAAATAAACCTCTACTCCTATGCATACATGTTAACTGTTGACTTCTATAAGAAGCTCATCAGGTTTTTTTTTCATCCTGTGGGATTACTTGGAACCCTCCTCATAAGCAGAAAAGCTAGTGGAGGAGCAGGTTTAGATGTGTCAGGTTGTAGTTGAAATAGCTATGATTATTAATATGAAGGAAAGAACTACTATAAGTTAGCTGTCTCTAATTTTTGACATTTCACAGATATGGGCAATCATGGCTCCCCACAACTTCCTGTCTTTTGTTGCTCTAAACTTTTCACTATACCCTTCCTCTATGCCATTGTTCTTCAATCCATTCTCACAAATTGTTATGTAGCTTGCTGACTGTTTCTCCCTATTTCTTTTGCCTTCAATATGTCCTCCTCTCTGTGTTAGATTTTCCAGTCCCTCTTTTCTCCACACTTGTTTTTTAATTACTAATTAAATTATTTTTAAAAATCATGAAAGCTAATTGAAAATACCTGTAAACTATTTTTCCATTTTTTAATTAGAAAGGTAAACACAGGATTGCACAATATTGAAAAGCTATCAGTGCAACCCAATTTACAAAATGAACAAATTTAAAAAAAAGTTTCTAAGAAACTCTTGATCAATCTGAGGACTTGACAGTAAACCTTCAAAATTTTCATTTTCAAAATAATAACTATAATTTGTGCTGTTATTTTATATTTTTGACCAATGTAACATTTCTTGGATGATTAAATTTACTTATTGAACTTTGTCAGTTGATATATATATATATATATATATATATATATATATATATATGAAAATTTTAAATAAAACAAGAACAAAATTCTTCATTTTTTATTTTTTCTTATTCAACAATTTTTAAAATTCCTTGTTTTATATTTAGAAATGGTGTTTTTATATTTTTTATAATGAAATTTTTCTATACAGATCATATTTTGTCATTTTTCCTTATTTTTCTCTTGTTTCTTTCCAGCGAATTCAGGTCAGCATTTTCTTATTTATAATTTGAAAGTGGCAGAATTTTCATATAAAATTTGAAAAAAGAATGGAAAAAAACATTTTTAAAAAATTCATGTGCCTTTTTTTTTCCTGTCAAAGAAAAAAAGTCAAAGAAAACATTTATATTTTTAGTATAAATCACTAGAAAATTGCATGATTTTTTCCCTCAAAATCTGACCGTAACCTCCTTTACTTTACAATTATTTTTACATTTTATTTTTTCTCAATAACATCTCTTTCTCTCTATATATGTATGTATGTGTGTATATAAATGAATCAGCATATATATATATATATATATATATATATATATATATGTATATATATATATATATGTTAGGATAAAGAACAAGTAGGAAAGAGATCTCAATCTAACATATTTTCTTTTATTAAAGTTTTGTCAGAGCTCAAGATAGAAATGATAAAAAATACTAAAAAGCAAAGAGATGCTGATTAATGGTATGTTGTTATGGTTTAATTTTTCATTAAAGCATATCTTGTGCATATTTTGTATATTTCTTCATTGATATGCACAATATATACTTTAATGAAAAATCAAATTAAAACAAAATTTTTCAAAACATCCTGCTGCGTCTCACTAACTTTTAAATGCTTTAGTGTAAAGAATGTTTCTCACACATATTTGAATATTATCTATTACTTCATTACAGTTGACACATATTTATCAATAAGAAATAACCAAATACAACATACCATTAATCTGTATCTCTTTACTTTTTATCATTTTTTATCATTTCTGTCTTGATCTCTGATGAAGCTTTAATAAATTGAAACATGTTAGATCGAGATCTGTTTCCTACTTGTTCTTTATCCTATCATTTTGTTGGATTCCTATCCATACTCTAACATATATATATATATATATATATATATATATATATATATATATATATATATATATATAATGCTGGCGCTGAAAGGTTCTTAGCCCAAGCAATAAGCCATTCCAAAAATAAATGTAGCATTTGAACATATTCCAGACAATGATTAACTCCAAAACCTTTTCAGCATCTTTTTATATAATGATCATATGTACACAGATACATATTCACATGCATACACACATATACATGTATAATACAAGCGTATATGTGTATGCATGTATATATGATCATACCCACACATACAGATATATATTTATACCAATGCATATATATATATATATATATATATATATATATTCACACACCTGTACGTAGGTGTGTATGCACACAGTTTGCATGCATGATCATATCCATATGTTTTCTACTTACATATAAATGTCTGTGCATCTATACACTCATATATATATTCACACATATTTTTAATTATTACACATGCATATTTGTATACATGTATGTTAATGTTTATGGATATATGTTCACATGCACACATATATACATATTCATATATATATATATATATATATATATATATATATATATATATATAAATTCACATATACAAAAGCACATAAAAATTTTGGTTTGACCGTTTATTTGATGTCACATTGAGTGACTTGAAATTGGTCCCATCAAACGTGAGAATGCTGGAATTGAAAAACATTTGTGTAAATATACAGAGAACAATCCTTGAAAAGGAATTGTAGCAACCTTCAAAAGTGCTTAGAAAAAAAATAATACTAATAATAATAAATATGAACTTTGGAAAATTTTACCAATAACACAAAACAACTAATTCAGAAATATAAAAAATTCAATAAAAAAATTGATAGCTGGAACGTGTCCATATTATTTAACAATATATATATATATATATATATATATATATATATATATATATACACACACACCATTGGTCAAAATCTTAAGACCAGATACAAAAGGGTTAAAAAATATAAAATACTGTTACTTTAATGAAAATATATTTGTGAAATATTTACATTTAATTAGGAAATGTAGTTTACCAACTGACAAGTCTCCATTTTAAGCTTTTAATTGATTAATTTAAACAAATATTGAAAAAAAGATTTTTTTGGTTGGTCATAAAGAAAAGCCCATGTAAATAAAAATATCAAATACTGAACAAATAAGTCACAATGACAATTTAATTCTCAGTATATTCTCCATTTTGGCAAATTACTTCAAAAATTTGCTTTGGCATACTCTTTTTCCATAAGGGTGCTTGGGATGCTCGCCCAGGATGCATAAACTGCAGCATGAAGAGCATCCACAGTTTCAAATTGTGATCTATGTTTATAAAGATCCTTTGTCATCCATCCCCAAACATTCTCAATTGGGTTTTGATCTGGAGAGCATCGTGGATTGCAGCATTGTCCTGTTAGAAAATCCAGTTTTCTCCACATAGATGAGGGCTTTCAGCAATTAGTGATGCCTTTCTTAACATGTCAATGTAACTAGCAGCTGTTTGATGACCTTTTGCCTCCTGTAACTCAAGAGTTCCATTGTACAAAAATGAACCCTAAACCATAATTGATTCACCTTCACTCTGTCATGTTGAGAAAATTTCTTTTAGGACATCTTTTGCATGCCAGTAATGCTGAAAATCGTCTTGGCCATCAAGATTGAATTTTTTCTTGTCTAAAAACAACACTTTCTTCCATTTTTCACATCCCAAGTTTGCTAATTGGACGTAAATTGTAAATGAGAGGTTTTATGGCAAAGAAGAAGGTGAAGCCGCTGCAGCCATTTCAAGTTCTTAAATCCTTTCTTATTTAAATGCTATCGAATTGTTTGAGAGCTGCATTCAGCATCTGTATTCGCTTTTATTTGATTTGATGTTAGGCTTAAATCTCTCTTAACGTCTTGCCTAATGCGTCTGTCTAGAGATGGTAAGATTTTAGTGGGGCAACTGCATGATTTTAATGACAGTTCTGCTATGGCAATTTCATTTGCAATGGCTCATTGCAAAAGACCACATCTTTGAAGTTCAACAATCCTGCCCTGTCTGAAATTTTACCCTTAGCCATTTTAAAATCTGAAATTTAATACTGGAAATGAGCTACGTAGATGTCTACACATCTGAAGCTATGAGCACACTGACTAGTTTTAAAATTTTTGTCAAGTAATTTGTTTTTTTCAAACATGGTTTTATCTTTATGGCCAACAAAAAAAAATCTTTTTCAATGTTTGTTTAAATTAATCAATTAAAAGCTTAAAATGTTGACTTGTTTGTTGATAAACTACATTTTCTAATTAAATGTAAATATTTCGCAAATATATTTTGATTGAAGTAATAGTATTTTATATATTGTTTAACTCTTTTGTATCTGGTTTTAAGATTTTGATTAGGAGTGTATATGTGTATACTAATTCCTTATAAGACAATATGTATGTATAGAGAAGGAATACACAACTAACAAAAACATACACACAATACACAAAAAATGGAAATAGATCTAAGAACATACAGGGGCCATTAAAAGATAAGAATACAGATATCTTTCCACACCCTTTCATGGACCAATCTTAATTGTTTTATTATTCTTTAATCAGAAGAACCTTCTTACCACGAGTTCAAGAAAGACATCTGTGTCACTACTACCCAAAAAAAGAGAATGTCTAACATTGTAAACCATAAAGAAAATTAAATCATTTTAATAATATGTGGAAATATCCACTCTTCGCCTGAAAAAGGTTGTGGGACTGAAAACGTGTGTAGCAAAATTTATGGAAAATAAAATATAATATATA